>JAOYMR010000014.1:2043436-2070659 GCA_025802075.1 Tenebrosternarchus preto | reverse complement strand
CCTCTCACGGATCTTCATGCGGTCCTTCATGGCCATGATGATGTTCTGAGTTCGGTCCTCAGCTCCATGTTTTGAACTCTTCTCTGCTGCGCCTGTGTAAGAGAACACCAGTCGCACATAAACACAAGTTTACAAACACACAAAACAGGGTTATATAATATGCCATAACAATATACATGACCAATATGACCACGAATACTTTTTGTACTCTCCATCCCAGTACACAGGCAATTGTAGAATAGAGTGAATACATCCAGTCATTAAGTGAACAGATTACTAGTCATTATGAATCAGATTTTAAATCAACATCCATATTCTGCTTCATGCAACTGTGGAAGATGAACTCTAACTTTAAAACCAATTCCAATTTCAATATGCAATAAACAATCCTGATAAACATCTGGCAGGCCTATCAATACTGCAGATATCCATGTCTGTGAAATACATTATGCTAATAATTCAGGACCGCGCTTCTTCCTTAAATAATCTTATTTCCTTAAATAAGAAACAGATAATGAAGCTGCCACTCAAAGATTCAATGAGATGCATGTTTGTATAAACACTGTTGGCCAACACTGTTACCGCCACTGTTTCCCTTAAATATGGACACACATGCCCAGTGACTGATGGCCAAGTATAGCACATTTAGAGCATCTCTAACAGCGTCGGAGTGTCTGTGTTATTCTGAAAGCATGAGAAGAGGTAGGCCAGTTTATGACCAAACACGGAAATCTCGCTTTTGTGTTTTTGATAAGCACTTTGCCAAGATGAAACCAGATGAACTTTTCAAGTAAACATCTAAGGTATTTTTTTTCCTACAAAAACAAAACCATCAGGGCAAACCATATAAAATCTAATTATGGAATACAGGTTGTTTATTTTGAGAGATAAATTTTGCTAGTAATAATGACAGGGAACAGACAGTCTGTCCCCGTAACAGTAATCAATCAAATCCACTCAGAGCTTGTTTGTTGTCCATGTTAAAAACCTGCTGCTTTCCATGGACATGATTCCATTTCTCCTTCTGTCTGAGTCTTTACATTACATTAACCATCACCTTTAGGATTTTCACAAGGACACAGTGTCATCAGTCATAATGGAACCCATGAATCCATGAGTTGTAGCCAAGATTTCTGACCTCTGAACTGCTGTTACCAACACATGGCACCTCAGTGACTTTCATTTAAGGCAGAAGAGTCTCTATTCCCAATGCTACCCTCTATCAGTTCCTATAGCTTCCACCATAATTCACCACACCTGATATTACTTTAGATTAGCTGGACCTGCTGTGCTAAATTCAGATTGGAATGAATGAAGTTTCACTTATATAGCACCTTTTTAAAAAATCCATGGATGCTTTACAATCTAGACACACAAATTTCATCCACACCTGATTTTAGTGAGCTATTTCTTTTAAAGTGCATGATTAACTAGACTAGCGGTGCTAGATTCAAACGGGAATGGAGAAGTTCTTAAAGAAGAGTTGGGGACAGTTCCCCTGTTAGGATATATCACATTCTTCCTGTCTTCATACTCATTGTAATCATCACTGTATACAGTCACACTGCAGAACCCATCATCTGTACTCAACCTGAAATGCCCATAATGAATATTCAAACTACCAGAGCTAACATCCATACTCACACCACAGTCCCCATCATCTATACTTGGACTACAGTGCCCAGTCTATACTCATATTACAGTAGCCATCTTCAATACTCATACTGAAGTGCGCATCATCCATACTCACACACAGTAGCTTCAATACTATCTTTGATACTCACACTTCAGTCTCCATAACACATACTCACTATATTCTCCATCACCCATACTCACACTACATTTTCCATCTCCCATACTCAGGCTACATTTTCCATTGCCCATACTCACACTACATACTCACGCTGTAGGCAGTCTGCATTGAGGAGCTCCTGGCACTTTTCATGACATTTGACCCCACACTCGGTGCAGCGCATGCCCTGCCGGGCAATGCCCCACAGCAGACCCTCGCACTCGTAGCAGTAGGTGGGTGTGGTGGCCGTCCACACCTCGAAGTTGTGTGGCGTGGTGCAGGAGATGGGGTAGATCAGAGCCTGGAGGGTCTTCTTATACACGTGGTTCTTCTGCAGGGGATGAGAAGAAGTGAGAGACAGTGAATTACTGATAACTCAAGATTTGTAACGTCACCAAATATGAAGAGGAAATGATCTCTGCTCTTCTAGCACTATGGAAAAAAACATTACATTTTCTTATAAAAGGTATTTTATATATATATATATACTATATATAAAAATCTGAGCTTGTTGCCTACTCACAAGTTCTTCATCTTTGATGGACGAGCGGGTGGACATCGCAGATGTGATGCCTGCTTTCCTGGCCTGGACCAATGACTGTACCAAACAGAACCAACATCAGTGCATGGTAGAAGAAAACTGTTCATAACATCTTCACCAGACTCCCCAAGGAAAGTAAGTGTTCAAACTTCCTAACAGTAAGACATTATGATATCTAAGCCCCGTAAACAAAAGGAATTCCAAGCAACAATTGAATCCTTTCAGTAGATACATGTCACAGGATTCAATTCTGAATGAAACCGATTGATTTTTCTGCTAAAAAGGAAGCAATGAAAAAGAAAGGTAGAAACTATGTAAGGTATCAGGTGTAAAGGGAAATCAGGATGGTGAGGGCCTGAGGAAGGAGGCAAACTATAACTGATAAAACCAGGCAATGGCCACGTACTGATTATCTGTTAAAATAGGATGTGGACTCATCAACAGCACCTAATCAGATCAACCATCAAAAAGCCTGCTATGGAGATGTAGGATCACAGTGGACACGGCGATAATCCTAATTTGGCTATGCATGTCAAACAGGAGAATGTAAAACGAAACCAAATATAAACCAGCGGTTAAAGAGGTGAACAATAGCTCCTGTGTTATTATGCTAAGTAGATGTGCAAATACACAACAAGAAATGTACTGTAGTCTTTCAACTAATGTTGTGAAAATATACTACATTAGTAAAGCACAGAACTTGTTAACTGTAATTAAGGTTAGAAAAGGAACAGTAACTTCAAGTTGGGGAGGTTGGTTTTGGGGGGGATTAAAGTTTGCAAAGTGCAAAAATGTTTGGTTCTGTATTTGCACATTTTGAGACTGGAGCAATACTAATTACACAAATTTGGTAATTTCCAGTCCTACTTAACATAAATGATAGCCAACGTTCATATCTGCAAAGGGCGTATTTTGTTAAACTTACCACAGCCTGACCACATTGGGTGAATGCATTCAAAAGAGGTACAGGTTTGTTTAAAACTTTTCCAACTTGGGAAAAGAGGAAGTAAGATTGATTTTACAGCAGAACTCTTGCCATCTTGATGAGTCATGATAATGAAATAATTGGCCCATAACTATTAAACAGTTAATACCTTTGTAGATACATTAATTACAGTTTTCTCAGGATTAAGTTAACCATGCCAATAATAAGAATTTTTTTCATGTGAATATTTGAGCTGATTTGAACTTGCATAATCTTCGTAAATGCATAAAACATAAAAACGTTGTGCTGATAAATGTTGGTTAGTGAGTGTACATCTAATAAATCTTATAACTTTAATGAAAAGCAAAAAAATTTAATCAATGAAAAAACCCTAAAAAAAAAAAAATCAAGAAAAGTTTACCTTAAAAAGGGGATTGTGAATTCAAGAGTTCATTTTCCCACAAAGAAGAAAGCATTTAAATGTAGCAGTTACCATTTGTAAAAAACAAAACTAGAAACTAAGAGAGCTGAAAAAAAATAAATAATAATAAAAAGATTGATGATTGTTTTCTTTGCTGGCAGGCAGTGCTGTATGGAAGAGTCGTGCTACTTACCACATCACTAACCAGTGGTACAGGTTTCCTTTTCCTCAAATCTGGCATGCTGTCAATCCCAAACAGGCCACTCCCACTGCTTATGACACACCCACACACAAATGTAAATATAAACATAAAAAGCACAAGGACACATGCTCATAATACTAGTTGTCTGCTAAAACCTGCTATTGATAAACAACAGAATGCTAAAATCTTGGTATGAACCAGAGTTTAAGCTGTTTTTTTTTCATTTACCAAATGATAACACACCTAATTGAATTTAACTGTAACCCATAATAACAAGATTAAACAAAATACAGAACAAAAAGTAATATAAAAGGGAACTCTAGCAATAAGGAAAATACAAAACACTTTTTAAAGCATCTGGTATCATCTGAACAGCAGTGTTGAATGTGAGATGTGCTGCAATTTGCTTTGTCTGGTGTTTATTCCACTTATAAAGCACTTCACTTGTCAGTGCACATGTGAGAAAAATGGTTTAGATTTTATTTAACATTTAAATTTATTGTAAATATATTTAAAATTAAATATAAAATATATAAAGCATGTATAATGTCACATGATTGTACTTATGGTAAGGTTAGGAGAACTCACCCTGCTTTCAGCCAAGCGTGTGTGGAATTATCTCCATTCCACCGGTTCTGTTTCAGGCACAAAACCAATCATGCTTAATATTTACTCGTGAGAGAGAAGTAAAAAAAAAAACTTGTTTTTTTCATTAATAAAACCTCAAATAAACGACACACGTGATTGGTCGAGTCTCACCACTTTTATGGTACAGTCATAACAACGGGGGAGGGAGGGTTAGGGTTAAAAACAACTGGGGGTGAAAAGTTACCATTTCTTATTATAAAAGATAGAACATCACACACAAAGAAGTGTGATGTTACATCTGACAACAAACCCAAATTACTGCTTGCCATAAATAACAAGTATTTGTTTTATTCACCTAAGGATTATAGCTAAATTATAAGAGGAACGGCTTAGACTAAAAATTATTTTAGGAATATACATATATTTGTAATGTATAGATATTTACATTATACATATTGTTAAACAATTTATCCTCTGTTTCATAAATAAATGTCACCTACAATGGACCAAACAGGTTCTTGTAAAATGAATAATATAAATATCATTGGATGTAGTATGCAAGTATAATATGAATAATAAACATATCTCTGTATTTATAAGTATATAAGTATAATATGAATAATGTAATTATCTCTGTATGTAGTATATAATATGAATAATATAAATATCTCTGTATGTAGTATATAATATGAATAATATATGAATAATATAAATCTGTTTGTAGTATATAATATGAATAATATAATATAATATAAATATATCTATATGTAGTATATAAGTATAATATGAATAATATAAATATCTCTGAACAGGTCAACAGTAAAGCCAGAGAATGAGAAAGGAGTAAAACTCTTTACACAATACACAGACGATGTGCTCTTGTACTTTACCTTCATTGCATAATATATGGCCAATGCTTTCAATACCCCTTAGGCAAATGACATATGGAAAAAGACAGTAGGAGTGGCCAAAGTAGAAATAAAGATAATGACTAATTTATTCATTCTTTTTAGTTTAAAAAAGGAGGAGTGGGGTGAGGTCACAAAGAGTGGTTTTTAGACAACATTATGCATTTCACATTCACAGCATGCATTTTGTTATGAGCATTTGAAAATAGTAATACAACAAGATGGACATTGAGAATGCAACTTTAGTAAAAGAAAAATCACAGAATTCACTAAAATGTGTTCAAGTGACCTGATCGTCCTCTCTGCTTTCCTCTGCAAAACAGATTAGGATAAAAATAGCCAGATTAAATTTAGTGCAAATATTATGTAAGCAAAACTTCAGAGAGAAATCAAACAATTCTCTTTTGACTATGAATTTATTTTAGAAACATTTTTGGTGTCCTTATATTAATTATACCTGTATTGAATTCCTCCTCTGAAAAAGTATGCTTTGACCCACTAGAGATCCTAGATAACCTGTGTCTTTGTCTCTGCTCCTTGAGAACACGCTGGATATTGGCAAGGCACTTCTGGTGGTGAGGGTCTAGTTGTTCAGGAATATCACTGTCTGGCTCTACCTGAGTCTCTATCTGATCTAATGTAGTCTCTGTTTCAAGAATTGTGTCCAGAGATCTTGGCACAGTGGTTTCACAGGCAGTTGAAGCCATTTTTGTATGAAGTATTTCTTCAGGACAAGTATGGACAATCCCTGAATTGTAGTCTACCTTCTCTGAGCTTAAATCAAGAGAACCATCAGCATGGGAAAGTTCTTGGTCTGACAGACATTTTTCTGCACTGAATGAATTGTCCATTGAGTAGTATTCAGTTGGAGTACAAAAGGGAGATTCAGTACCAGACATGGATCCCTGAGGATCAAAGAGCTGCAAAGACTCACTTGGTTGCATTACTTGTACTTTCAAGTTATTGAGGTTATATTCTCCATGGAAACAAGCATCAACTGTCTTTTGCAGTGTCAAGCTCTGATCTAAAGCTTCACTGCTGGTTGGTATAATGTGGTCAGAACCATAACTGTCCACAGTCGAATGAACCTCCAGATGCTCATTTGAGTGGCTTTCGGGACTGGAGGCTACATCTGATATATTTTCCTCATCAGAACATTGAGAATCGGGCTCCTCAAGCCTCTTCAGAGCTCCACGAAGAGCAGACCGAAAGGTGAGCATGGCTTTACTTACTTTTTCCATATCGATCCCAACATTAGGTGGTTGGGAAACATCTGTATTAGAGTTTACAGAATAATGTGAACCACACTGTTCTTCAGTCATGCTTGGGCAAACCCTGTGAGGCCACACTCTCTCCATGCTGTCGGCAGAATCCACATCTGCATGCTCGATGCAAAGGCAGTGTTCACAAGAAGAGTGCAGGTCTTGGCAGCCATCATCATAATCTGTTAATCCCATTGTGGAACAGCTAAGGCTTCTGGATGGACCACTGCATGGCTCGTCTGCATATGCATCCATAGTATGGTAACCTGAACTCCGGGAATATGGGCAGTTTGGTGCATATTCACATTCTATATCAGACACCACCTGTTTTCTGGGTTGCCTCCAGTCTGCAACACTTGATAAACTGGAGAGGGAGTTGTACTGGTGTCCAAACAGTAAGGAGAAGTGCTCAGAACTGCTTTCAGATGAGTGGACTGGAGTACTGCTAGTCTCCCCACCATTGTACCTGTGCCAGGTATCAGGTTTCCTTCCATCTCCTACCTCATCTGCACTATTATGGCATGAGCAGCAATCTTCCTCACTCCATCCTGTGTCCCCACTCCATCCTCCTTCTCTGCTTGCACTTAGAGTCATGCCTGAATGTTCCCATCCACTCATTTGAGGATCTCCCTCCCTGGAATGTAGGGCACCATTCTGCCCTCTGTTTTTGGAGCTGTGACATGAGGATAAAGAACTAGTACTTGGGAAGTCCTGGCCATACATCACATCATGATGGGGGTATTTGGAAGGGCACACTCTGCAAGATGACTCGTCCGAGTTGTCTGAAACCTCTGGGTCATGCGTTTTGGCTTTTCTTGACACATCGCAGTAAGCAGATGTTCCATTCCTTTCAGACTTTACAGGTCCTTGTAATAAAGGACTTTTATGTCTCTTGATAGCTGTGCCACCTTTCTGTCTGCCAGAGCTCCTACGACGAGTCACTACTCTCTGGGGTGAGGGACGACCAATGGCACCTGTCGAATAGAGCTCTTCAATTTCCATCAGCACAGCATCCACACAGCAGGATACCTCATCAACTGACCCACTCACTGACATCAGATACTGACGCAAGTCAGAAATCTCTTCCTGGATTTTATTAATTCCCTGAAGCTCTTTTAAAATGTGTTCAACTATGGTGCTAGAACGTCTTTCTTTGCTTCCACCTTCTCCTACATCCTTGTTTGTTGGTCTTTGCATCTCTTCCATTTTGGCTGATTTGTCTACATACTTTGAGTTGGCTCTGCTCTCTGTTGCAGGACTATTGATATATTCAGGGCATTGGATCCCAGTAGTATCATCACTGTTTAACTCAAGCTCAACAGGCTGGTGCTTCTTGTCTGTTTTAGTAGGACTTTTGCCACATGGCATAGAGATGACACCAGGTCCTCGTTTTATTCCACAGATAAACATGTCTTCCTCCACCTCCAGAGAGGTGTGATGAAAGTCATAAGTGTCATGTTCCCTTGAGCGCTGAAGAAATTTCTGGATCTTCTTGCAGAGGCCTTGTTTGACACTGAGGCTCTGGGTTTTCTTGCCTATTTTCTTGTCCACTGCTTCTTTCTTGGACAAGTTCTGCTGAAAAATACCCGTTTCATTTGTTTCATCTTGTTCATTGCTATGACTGTGTGATAACATTCCTTAGAATCAGGTGGTGCTCAGGTGTTGCCCATCATGTAGTAAAGTGTTCCTCACATGGTGACCAGGAGCTTGAGGCTACAGTGAATAAATAGCCACAGAAAATGGTCCTCAATTGCAGATCCAACCTGAAACGTATGAAGAATCTTTGTTCAGTTGCACATTACCACACAAGAACTGATTAACAGGCTGAAATGCAGTATTTTTATTTTGTTTTTTTTAAAAGGTCTCACGGACATCACTAAACAGTTGTGCTAAATTAAACTACTGCATACCCAAACACTTCACTCCTGCTACTCATTAATTTTAGTTATATCAGTATCAGAATACATGCTGAATACACTGAGGATCTAAATCAGAAATTTGCTGTAAGATCAATGAGGCCTTCACAGATGCTACTTAAATCTGTTAATACTAAAGCTTATGCCCTGTTAGCATACTGTAAAATAAACCTACACAATTGCACAGGTTCCCACAGAACACAGGACGTTGCAAAAGACATTTCATGCAGTGGTCACAGAAGCTACTACTATCCAAACCAATTATAATGGAAACTCCCTAGTAATATTTAAAGTAGTCATGAGTCATCACCAGAACAGTCTTAGTGTTTTTATTGCTTACTTCCCATTCAGTAAACCTTCAACAAATCATCTGTCATCTGATCAAATCATCATTTATTTCTGCATGCCACTGCCTGACGTTTTGGCCTTTAAGCCAACAGTGTAATTGTCTTGCCTGTGTCCAGTAGTAGTGCGTGTCAGAAACAACAACAAAAAAGCTTGCTCATCAACTTGGTACAGTTTTGAAACCTTGCGTCCTCAAAAGCAAATTCCTAAAAATAATTTCTTAAGCAGCGATCCTTTATGAATCTGCATATTCCAACTTGACATACATGAGTCTTTGAAGGAATGGGCAGGCTTGGCACATGCAAGCACAACTTCCTGTTTAGAATCAGGGTGGTGTTTAGTTGGCATCTCCCACAGTGTACATGACTGTTCCCGCGATCCAGCTGTGTGCATCACGTGTCATTTAGTTGTTACCCAGAACCCTGCTGGGTTTAATAGCTGCTTTACCAAATACACAGTCTGACAGAATGACACCACACTTAACTCCTCTTTTTCAGCAGAATAACTTGTGAATTTCTCACCCTTTTTTTCCATGAAATGTAAACTACATTCAAGGTAATGGAAAAACAAACAAATACAAGTAGATTGCTTTCTCACATAACCATTATTTAAAGCTGTAATGACAGACTATAAAAGTGTATTTATTATTCAGTGTATTAGTATTTTTGACTCCACAGTTCATACTAATGATGTATTACAGCTTTGGCCAGAGCCTTAGAGAGTATAAGTAGTGAGTCATCTTCTGAAGAAAGCAGTCGAATACATTTCTTTATAATGTGGTCCAGCAACCATTCTGAGAACAGCTAATATCTGTTACTCCACAACAAGGTGGTCATTGAAATTCAGAGCCAGTCCCACTATTCTCCTAAATGCACTCAGTAGTCGACATGATTGTAACTGTGACTCCAACAATATGCGTTTGGGGTGAAGGCACTCAAGGGCATGTATTGGCTTTCTGCCTTGAGTTTGAAATGGGACACTGCAGATGATACTTTACCAGGCATACAATACCACATTTGAAGTCACACTGATAAATAAACTTAAACATACAAAACCAAATACTAAACAGATAAAATTATCAGGGTTTGTTAAGAACTATGCAGAAAAAAGTGTCTTAAAACATGGATGTTGTCCAAGATCCCATTCTATATCTACAGTTCTTATGTAGCATTTCAGTGTTCAATCATGTATTCAAAAAGTAGCAATGCATATTCCAGACCCCATACAAATAAACCCCTTAAGCCCACATCCTACACCTCAAGCTTATCCAAATCCAGTTCCACTTAGAAACTGCATGTGTGCGTTAGCATGATAACAGAACTGCTAGTCACTCAGTAGAAATGAAAAGAATTCATGCTGTCTAAGAAATCATGCCAATCAAGACCAATCAAGAAAATCCAGACGAATAAGGTTATCAATGATATGCATTTCAGATCTTAAAAGGAGATAGGAATTAGATAATCATACATAACTATGTATTTTACATTTAGTTTGCCTTTTTACAAGTATCAAAATATTGAATATATTTAGCCCATTTGCAGTTCCAAACCTGAGACAGAGGAGTTTGAAAAACTTTTTAAAAGGTCTTCCATTCCGACAGCAGTTAAGCTGTGTTTTTGGGTCAGTTTTGTCACAGTGGAGATGGCTCCAGGCCATTTAAGGTATCAAGTTAATCGGTTCTTGGTGGCCATGACCTGTTTAATCTAGTTAGCTCTCTGCTCTCTTCAGTGTGGAAATGGCTGCTGAAAGTCTTGATCATTTTTAATGGAAACGATGCTCTCCATTATCATTTTCTTTTCCTGTGTGAGCGGTTTTGACTTGTTTTAAACCCATGAAATAGTGGGGTCACTATGATACCAGTATATCATTAGTTACTGCTCATGAAAATCCAATGTGTTGTGTGTGTGTGTGTGTGTGTGTGGTCTCTATTGATGTTTCACCCCAAAGCGTAACTCTACAACAAAATGGACACATTTTCAACACTACAACGTTAAAATACGTTATGAGTAACTTGGCTCACTTAGTCTTGTTTGAGTAAAATTCTGTATTTTAAGAAATAGACTATTAATAATATTTCAATCATTGTTACAGAAAAACATACAAAGAAGTGAGTAATCTTACCTTACAGATGTGACCCAGGAGAGCCAAAAAAAGATGTTCTTCACTTTGATGGAATTATCTGATTCACCACACTGAGGAGCATCACAAGGGAACAAAATATCTCCAAGATATAAAATCCATTACTACTGATGTTTCAGCAGAGGTGTGTGGATCAGTGGATGCTGACTGGTGGTAAAGGAGCAAGATGTCAAACAAGAGACACTGGCCACGTTCTTTTCTCTTCGGCCGACATACGGAGTCCAGGCTGGCATGACACTATGTTAGACTAGCAGGTCTCCCTCGGACAACCACACCCCCGCTGTCCGTCTCTCGCCAACCCCACGCTCACTCACTCTCCCTCGGACAACCACCCCCACTCTCTCCCCCTCTCTCGCCCTCCTTCCTCCACCCCCACTCTATCCCTCTCTAAGCCCACACACTCTTTCTCCCTCTTCCTCCGACAACCCTCCCCCACTACCTCCCTCTATCTCTGACCTCCACTCTCTGTATCCCTCTATCTAACCCCACCACTTTCTTTCTCCTCCTTCTCTCTCTCCTCACTCCCTGTGTTTCTGTCTCTGTCCTCTGGCAGTGTATTCCAAAGCTAATCTCAAATTGTCAAAATGCCAGCTGTCTCTGTCTGCACACTCTCCCTCTCTCTTATCTACCCCTTCCTCCCTCTCTCCCTACTGATTCTTATATAAAATTGATTCCTATATTCCTACATTAGCCATGAAGATGCATTCAGTGAGGACACTCATGCACAAACATCAAACACACATGATCATTACAAAGTTAGCAAAAAACATGGCAAATTTTCTTGGAACAAAAATGGTCATCTACACATCAACTTCTACAAGCAACTTCGGAGACGGAAAGGACGAACAAACATGAGCCGTCTCACCGTTTTTCTGTCTCGCTGTTTTGTTTTGGGGTTTTTTTTTGCTAAAACTACAAAGAAGCTTAAATCTGTATTTCAGTCATGTGTGTTCCAGTAGTGAGATGGAACACTGAAGCGAATGATTAATGTCCAACTTTCCTTCATTAGTGCCTTTTAAGACTTTCATCTTGAATGCCTCCTCCTGTCCTTTGTAACATGACATTTACATGACTGTGCTCTGTGCTGAAACCTTGCCTCTCCTCACTCCCACTCTATTCGATTAGTAGGCGTTTACACAGACATCTCCACCAGCCCTCCTAGCAGCAATCACCATAATGGAGCTTGGAGTCCAGACCACGTTATGAGCCTAGTTAATTAGCATTAACTGAGTTTTATTAATGGAATGCTTTGCTCCACACACCTCTCCATCTTACATCACATGCCCTCCACACCAGTACACTTGTACATCCATCTAATTAAAACCCTTTGTCCAACACATCTTCATGTTATCTTCCATAACTGGATTTTCTATTAAGATTTTCTGTTCTCATACTCCAATTATCTATCATGTTCTCATGTTACTCAGAAGCTCAGTGTCCATCAAGTGTTGCAGTCAGTTTGGGGTTAATTAAAGTGCAAAATGAATCTCTCTCTTTCTCTCACACACACACAAACACACACACACACAGTACAGTTGTGCAAAGACCCGATCCTCCAATTACAGCCTGTCCAGACAAACGAGGAGGAGCAAGAAGAGATGGAGGACAGAGAAACAGTGAACAGACAAAGACGAAGATATAAAAACATGCGCTTTTTACAGAGAAACTATAATAAGGGACACATGCAATGGCAATAAATATAAGATTACAAAAATCCATACTGAATAATTCAAAACATTCAGACACAGGCAATAGATTAGACATTACATTATTTTATCCATAAAGAAAGTCTCTGAATTAAATTAGTGTAAATGAGATATCACGTGTACATACGAAGAACATTCCTGTCAGTTCTATTAAATTCCTAATCAAACCTAATCCACAGCTCATTATTATTATGAGATTTTTTTACACATTATACTATTATGGGATTTACCAAAATAAACTATGGATTCGTTATACATATAGCCAAACATATAATCTCTATTTAGTTTCCTTTAAAAGATTTTTCTTTATTTCACACACACATATACACACGCGCTCGCACACACACACACACACACACACACACAAACACACACACACACACACACTCCAGCTCTTGGTTTCCTGCTGTTTAATTAGTCTCTAGACTTTATCAGTGATGGCTCGCCAGCATCTCCTGAGAGCCTGACCTTGGCCTTTGCAGATTAGCACTGTGCTGTGGGTTTGAAGTGACATTGTCCTCAGAATCTCATGAGCCTTTACCTGGCTGGTACCAGAGTGGAAGTTTCACGGCTATGTCCTGGCACATCCAGTGATCTGTGCTATACAGGACATCCAATCAGAAAGACCTGAACCCATATAATAGCTGTTTCTGTTATTACTGTTTAGTGCCTGAGAGCATGATGTTTACAAACATTAAAGATTTTTCATGAAACACCTCATATAATACATTTTTTGTTGTTGTTCTAGTAGTTAAGGTGTGTAAGCAGGAAAAACTCATTTCCAAGAGAAACTGTGCAAAGCCCTTTGACCAAGCCAACACATACCATAACACAGAAAAGTAGTGAGATTCAACCAATATAAAACACATGGTCATGTGTCATCTCATAAAAGAGTGATTCATACTTACCTGACTGCTGAAGTGTAGCTTTCAATATAGTATGTTGGTAAGATGTGGGTAATAGGGTTTGACAGCAGTGATAAAACAACTGTGGGAGGTGTTTTATGTGAGACATAGAGAATGGAGTGTGTAGGTTCCCCACTGTACCTCCTGAAGCTGAGCTCTCACTCTGTTGATGGCCTTTAGCCAGCGAAGTCGAGATGGGGAGAATGGCAGAGGTGATCCATCATCCTGGGAACTGAGGTGGACGCACATGCTTTGAGAGTTGCTCATTTTTAGAAATTTATGACTTGGTACACTCAATCAATTAGCTGAACTGAGCATTGCTCAAGGGTCCAGTAGTGGTGCCAGCAGCAGGAATTAACCGATACTCAACTAAAACCAAGAGCTCACAGCTAATGCTATCTCACAGCTAATGTTATCTCATTTGAAATGTTAAGCCCTGTGCTGTTTACCTTGGAACAAAGACGTATCTCAGCACGTCTACAACCAGAAAACAGAAATGAAGTACATACAGAGTATGTTCATACCTATTTACAGATTTCTCTGGCTGGTTCTTCACTTGGAACAAAACATCTTTCTCCAAGGTGCTGCTCCCACTCTTTCCAGTCTCTTGAGAGGATTTCGGTCTTTTCTGCTCCTCCAGGGAAGTGATTTCATTGGCAGTGTACTGTCCTTTGGCAGTGTAGTGTCCACTGGCAGTGTGGTGTACATTTGCCAGTGGGCGATAGCCTGTACTGTGGAATGAGTGGTGGGACTCCTCCAGTTCTGAACAAGCAATGCTCTCATGGCCAGTCTCACTAAGTGGAGAACTGGCCTGGCTGATGTTCCCTGAAGATCCAAAGTGACTACTGTCTCCTGGGCTAATTTGTGTGAAAGAAAAAAAGACAATACTATGAGCCTTACATGTTCATGGAATACTAGAAACAATGCTAAAAATCAACAGCATGTAAACACATTCAGTTTTGGCATAAGAAGAAGCTACTAAGATACTTAAAAAGTATGATACCACAACACCCCCCTTCCCCCACCCATATTCAGGGAGACAACATAACACAAGGAGACAACAGAAATGATAATCCAAAGGATAGATCACAGTAATCACAGAGGAAGCCACTATCTTCTGATGCTAATGTGATAATGTTGAAGATATTTCATCATAAATTATTTCCATTTATGATGCTACTAGCCTTTTTGCTCTCAAAAGCGCCTTGGATTCCTTCTGTACTCCTGAAGAGAGAGCTGCAAAGGGTGGTGACTGAATCTGGGATTCTTGCTCTTTTTGGGATGGAGAATCCATTTCTGGTATTAGGACACTAACCTGGGCTATTGCTAAGTTATCTACAGGAACTTTCTTTTGGACCTTTGTCTCAGAGTTCTCTGGGCGTGGCAAAATTTCATCATCTTTTTTGGTGACATTTTCTATACTTGAGCCCAAACTGTTAGCTTTTATGGTACCAGCTGCACTTTCGGGATTGTTTGCATTATTGTCCTGGCCTTTGGGCTGGGTTGTAACAACAGTGGGAGTCTCCTGTTTTGGAGATAATGGAGTATCTTTTTGCCAAATAAAAGTCTGTTCTGCAAACAAAGGACCTTTTGATATTTTGTCCTTTGATGTTGTTGGCTTTTCTTCTTTAAAAAGAACAGCTGAAAGTGACTTAAATCCAGACAGCAGCCCACCACCATCTGTTTGCAGCATTGCAGGAAAGCGTTTTGGTACGCTTGGTGCTGAGGAAAATAAAGATCCTAATGAATTTTCAGCATCTCCAGATCCTGCTATGAAACCAAATTTTGGGGATAATAATCCAGAAATGCCAGACTTGGAATGCGATGCATTTGATGTTGAAGGCTGTTGAGCTAGTTTAGGTGTAAACGCTCTGTGGGAGGGTCCAGACATGTATTCTATCTGATCGTCAGGTTCTCCCACAATGACAATAGGTTTCTTATGCATCACATCATGTTTAATGTCTTCCTCAGCTTGTCCAGTCCTATCTGATGAACTAATGTCAGGAAGGTTTACAACTGCAGGTGCTTTGTTTGACTCTTCAGCAGACTTACACAACCTTGCTGATTCTTTTTTAACCTGATCGTTGTTTTTATTTTCTAATACAAACTTCTCAGCTTCTGGATATTTTTGTTGACCTTCTGTGTCAGCAGTTATGAACTGTGTAGTAGTCACATCTTGTTTATAATGAGTTTGATAGGAATTCTCATTTTGTGGTGGTTCCTGTATTGCATTTTCCTCTGAGCATGGCTGAGTATTGCTATCTAGTTCTCCAGAATCATAAGGCTTACTTTTGTCCTGGCTAACTATTGTAAATTGTACATCAATGGTCACTTTTTCAGTTCCAGTAAGTTCTGGGTACTGAGAGTCAGAAGTGCTCTCAGGTTGTTTTGATGTGTCTTCCATTACAGTTTGCGATTGCATGGTCACATGCGGTTTCAGTGGCTTGATTAAGATACTAGATCCTTCTGTTTTGGATTTATCCCCTGCAGCATCTTGAGTAAATAATGAGGAAACCTCAAAGACATTCTCATTTTCAGATGGTCTGTACGTTGTCTGTGTCTGACAAGGTGTAGAAGCTGGACTAGCTACATGAGCCATGGACTGCAGATCTCTTCTGTGTTCCTCTTTAGCAGCATGGCAACTAGGCATAAGACCCCCAAATAATGAAGAAATTGAAGATGTGGTCTGCTCAGGATGTCTCCCGAAAAACACAGAAAACAGACCATTTCCATGTAGTTCTGTAGCTGAATCCCCAGGAATATTACTCTCTGCTCCTAAACTGCCCTGTGCACCAGTGCTAGATGGCACAGAAAGCAAATTATGGACAGGAATGTGCTTAGCTTCTGAAGTACCTGGAAAAATTTCAGCAAACACAGATCCATCCAGAGGGACTGGATCTTCGGAAGCTGACCCACTAAATATTGAAAACAAATCTGATGTTGTTCCTTCTTTAGGTAGTGAAGGTCCCTGGCAGATTAGACCAGGAGCTGAACCCTCATGAGAAAGGGTTAACCTGACAGTTGATTTAGCAGGAGCAAAAACTGTGACTGGAGAAATCTCTTTTTGAGTAGCTGAGGTAGCTACTGTGGAGGCAGGAGTTTGTATAATCTGCGCTTCACTGGGTTGAAAGCTAGATTCACTTAACTTTGACATAAACCCTTTAATTGAAGTTTTATTTATGGCATTTGTACTGGAAAGTATTCCACTGAGAAAAGAAGGTTGAGAGGATCCTTGATGTTGAGTTAGGGTGCTGAACATGGACAATATGCCTTTAGCTGGTGACTCTTCTGATCCTTTAGCATCATGCATGATAAAGTTACTGCAGTCTGGCTGTTGTGTGATAGGACCAGTGGATCCTGAAAGTACATTTTTGACTGTCCTTTTGGATAGTTCACTTTCTTGAGTCACTGATTCTGGGGTAAAGCACATCTGCTCATTTGGCTGGAGACCAGTCTGTACATGTGGTTGAGGACAAGTGTTTGGCTTTGACTGGGGACTTTGTCCTTCAAACATTGAGAATAATCTTTTTGCTGGCACTTCAATGCCATTAGACCTGGACGAGATACTACCAAAAATGGATGTTGCTTGAGATACTTTCTGTTGTGGACCAGGACCACTGAACAATGAGAGCAGACCTTTTGCTGGTGACTCTTTTTGAGTAGCTGCTTCTTGAATTTTACTTGCAACAATGGAAGCAGATTGTGGGGAAGTTTTTTGAGAACCGGATACACTAATTACAGAACTAATAGCTTTACCCTCTTTCTGTGACTCTTTGAGTGGTTCTGCCTTTGGAATTTCTGTTCCTGGTGCTGGCCCATTTGCTGATTTTAAACTGGCTGGTGGTTTGGGGTGGTTTTGAGCTCCAAACACAGAAAACACACCTTTACCCTGACTCCCATTAGAAATCGATGATCCATGTAATACACCACCAAAAACAGAAGTCAGAGTTTGATTTGAGGGTCCAGTTTGTGTGGAGGCTTGTTCAGTTCTAGAACCACCGAGCACACAAAGAAAACCTTTTTCTGATGTCTCTTTCCCTGGAGATTCATCTTTGGTACATGAGGCCTCAGAAATGATTTCCCCCAAAAATTCAGTTCCTGGTTTGTTGGAAAGTTCTGGTTTTGTTAGCCCCAATGTTGTCAGTGGATCATTAGCAGTGTAGTAAAGTGATTTACTTGATAATTGGACATGTGGTTTCTCTGATGCATCATGCATATCTGATTGACTTTCAGAACTAAATTTACTCATTGTCACTTGCTTCTTAGTCCTTTCAGAATTTGATGCAATTTGCTGAGCATGACCCTTTTTTGTATAATTTCTTGAATCAAGGGGCAAAGGTTGATGTTGCAAAAAGGACACATTTGAAAGTGGTTCCTTTGATATGAGCTGAGAGGAAGAGTTTCCCATTGACCTCAAATGACTGGACATTCTGGTGCTCTCATTGTTTGTGTTTAAACTTGTAACTCCACCAGGAAGATTTACATTTTCCTCGACTTGCATTGTTACAGCTTGAGAGGAGAGGAAGGTGTTTTGCTTTGGCTCCTTCAGGCTTCCTCCTTTCTTGAAAAAGTTTAGAAAGCCTGCCTGAGGTTTGTTAGGTTTATCGTCACTTTGTGCATCTTGTGCAACTTCAACCTTCGGTGATGTAAGAGGAACAGACAACTGTTGAGGCATTGTAGGCTGTCTAGCAAGTTTAGGCTTCAGAAATGTAGAATGAGAACTTGAAGATGTTATTGGTATTTGGGGTAAGATTATAGATGACGCTGAAGCAGTTTTTGATGTCTCCAGGTTTGTACTTGGGGATAGCCTTATAGCAGGAGCCGTTTCATTTATCGGGTTGGATTTTATACTCTGAAGACCTGATGAATGAATGCTGCCAGTGTTTTTGTCATGTTGGGATTTACACATTTTCCCCTGCTTCACTCCATGATGTGCGTCATCTCTATTAATTGTGGAGGTTATATTATTTGATTCTGAATTTGGACTTATTGCAACAATTGAAGACAACAAAGAGGATAACCCAACAGACCGATTTGGCAGTATCTTTCCAGGCTGAACTCTCTTTTGCCATTCTTCCTCTGAAGTGTCATCTATATGCTTTACATGTACTCTAGTGGATGAATAGCGTGTCTGTTGAGGCTGGTAACAGTTGTAAACATGTGTAACAGCAGAGTTTGCAGTCTGGGATAATGAAAGCAGCACTTTCTGTCCAGGATGTTCTTTCATTCCTTTGCTATTTAGACCTGAGTAACTGCAATTGGCTCCATTAACTGTGAGATCAACAGCTTCCTGGAGAGGCTCCAGTGAGGCAGTACTATTCTGAAGTTGTTGTCTTGAATCCACTCTAACCTTGTTTAATTGATATGATGAAAAATCCTTAGCTTGCAGTTTTGGGGCAAATAGAGAACTCTCAAACCACTGAGAGAAACAATCCAAGTTCAGATTCATTATTTCATTTTCTTTCCTATGTGCCTCAGATGGGTTTAAGGGTGCACTTAAGAGTTGAGCCTCACTCTCTTCTAGCCTTGGAAGCCAGAGGAGTTCATCTTCATTGAAGAGAGGGATTTTGAAGCCACACACAGTAACCATCTCATTGTTGAGCCAGGCACTGGGGTAGCTGTCCAATGCCTGCCCGTTTCTGATCAAGTCTTCTTCTAGAGTACATGCATAGACGTATTGACCAGTGCCATCGGTTAGCAGGGCGTAGATATACTCATAATCACTATAGACAAAGTATCCACAATCTCCATTATCTGATGGCCACCATATACCTTGCTCCATAAATGACTCCTTAAGACATGCATAGTCTTCTGTATCTGCAAGGGTTGTAGAAGGACAATTCCAAACACCGTGACAACCAGTTACATCTGGATGGCTTTCATTACTTCCTTGTTGTGTGTAAAAGTCTAATGTGCCATTATACATATATTCTCCATTTGCTGAATATGACCAATTTGATGGGTTCTCCTCCTGGTGTGCTACACTATTCAAAATGTAACAGCTCTCATTATACAAGTGACAACTGCTGAATTTATCATGTTCTTTTTTACTTAAATTTAGAGCACCTACTTGTTCAGTGCAGTATCCATGATTATCGATTATATCCAAACTGTTATGGCTGGGCCACATTTTCTGCACAATTGAATTGTTGACTGTATCCCTATAATATTGCTGTATATCGGTCGGTTCCTGGTTAGTGGGTAATCCTCTCAAGACTTGTGGGCTACAACACTTCTGATTTCCATCCATGTTGATGTTCTTAAATGCCTGAGAAGATTCCTGTGGTGGATGGTCATATTCCTCTACATAGTCGACCAAGGACTGGTTATTCAGCTGTTGCCACAGAAGAGAGTCTTGAATCCAGGAGTGTTCATAATTAGGGACAAGTCCATGTTTAGTATAGAATAATGAGTCATTATGACAACCATCTTGTCTTGGTGCAGCATGTAAAGAATGACTTTGCCCTAAATGTTGCAGGGATGTCATTCTTTGATCTGGAATACCAGGAGGGAGCCTATAAAGATTTTCAGCATTATATATGTTCTTTATGTGGTTTGAATAAGGTGATTTTAGAGAGATATAGTTCTGAGGGAAGCAGTTGGTGCTATTTGAAGTATATTTTGCGTGAGTTTGCTGTGATCTTGCATGACTTACAGATGTCCTGAGGTCCAAACTACTGTTTTCACTGCAGACAGACGTATTATGTGTAATAATCTCCTTGTGTTGTGTCATGTGACATTCAAGGATCCCATGTTCTTCTTGTTCATTTTTTTTTGCTGAGCTAGCCCCTGAGGTTGTTTCATTTGAACTATTTTTTAATACATTTGACATGAAGCCCAGGGAATTTGTGGAGTTTGCCCTCTGATCTTTACAATATACATGTTGATCCTCTGATGAGGTCTGACTGAACAAGCCTGATACCAAACCTCGCTGATCTGGGCCCTTTTGGTGTCTTTCTATAACCTTACCAGAGGACAGTACCTGTGGCAGCTGCACAGATAATGAGATGCTGTGAGAAGAAACCTCTTTTTGTAAAATCTGTTGATGTTCTTTTTGGTCAGGAGTAACCCAGGTACTCTGTGATGCTTCCTTGAGTGAAGCTGTTAACTTATTATAAGATTCAGACAATACTCCTGACTGGGTATCTTGTCCCCGATGAGGATTTTCTCCCAAGATTGTGCATTTACTCTCCACAAAGGAACTTTGGTTTTGTGTTGTAACTTTTTTAGTTTCAGGGTGGTGTGAATTTGTCTGACTGTTGCATACATCTGCTTGTTGAGTTGATGTAGACTGAGTAGTAGATACATAACCTGAAGAAGGCAATTTCAAAAACCCAGAGAGAAGGCCACCTTGATTAGTGGTTGCTTGTGGAGATACAGTTTGACATTGTCCAGTACCACAGACCATGCCCGTCAGTCCATCTGAATGATTATTTGAGGCCATTGTCTGCTGTGGGTAATTCTGCCTCTGTGTGATTTGCATGTTTTGTTTGGAATATTGATGAGAAGGATGAGCAGGTGTTGATTCATATTCTTGCTGTTGGGGTGAGTTAAACTGAGTGTTTGGTAGACTATCATTTGTATCCAATTTAAAAAGCCCAGACAACAGACCTTCTTGACTATATGTGGTATCCATATCTCTTTGTTGAGGTGTTACATTACTTGATGCATTTTCAGAAGAGAGTCTTAAAAGTTTTGAGAAAAAGCCTTGTGACTGAGATGGGTTGGCTACACTCTGTTGTTGCTGTGGTTGATTGATCGGTAATGAATTTGCGGTTTGATTTTGCTGCTGCCTTGGATTCATCTGACTAGGTTCTGTGCCCCTAGACACGTCACTGACAGAGACAAATTTCATGATACTAGAGAGCTTATTTCCTTGGGGCTTTTGCCTAGGACTTGCTCCAGAACTTGATGTATCCTCAGAGGAAACTGTTTTAAACAATGTACAAAACGGGCCTTGCAGATTTGCCTGAGAAGTGTATTGTTCTGAAGTACACACTCCATCTGGATTTTGTTGTTTATTCTGTATTTGTTGGTTAACTGTCCTCACAGGGTTTTGTTCAGCTCTTGCCATGCTCTGATGTGACTGAAGTGGAGACTGAGCGCTCTGGTTCCATGAAGCAGCAGCCAGAACATTTTCTTTTGGTGCAGTTCTAAAGAGATTGGAAAACCAGCCTGTCTCTGTATTCACTTTAGGTTGTATTTCAAGAAGTCCAGCAAGGTTTTGTGACCATGATCTGGCATTGTCTGAGGTTACAGAGGAAATTCTGAATGATGCACTACTTTTAGCAGCTTCATTTGAATCTGAATTAACTGGATTTTGAGCTGTGCCCTTGGATGCACAGACATCACTGGATGCAGACTTTAAGAGTCCAGTCAACGATCCCTCTTCTGCTTTTGGGCATAGCTGGACAGATGTATAGTCTGAAGAGAGGAAAGGAACTGTGACTTTGCCCTCAAGTGAGGAGACTGTCAACTTTTCTCCTCTGAGATTCTCTTCTGATCTGAAAACAGGAAAAACTGTTTGGGTCTGATATTGAGCAGGCCTGCTTGGTACTGGTGAGATCTGTGAAACAAATGTTTTATTAAAAGGACTGAAAAAACCTTCAGAAAATTGTTGTGGTATGGTATCCATGTGTTCATTTCTCTCCACAAATATAGTCCTTGTTCTAGATTTTCCAGTGTGAGTAGTCTGATTTTCACTTCCAGATATACAGGTTACAGGTCTGCATTCATCCCCTGTTGGCTTTGGACTTCCATCTGGTTCCTTGATATCAAAAGAGTCATTTTTTGTAATGCTTCTATTATTTTTGATCTGGGTCTGATTTATGGCTGGGCTATGCTGATATATCTCTTGTGACATTGCAGTTGATGGATGAAAAGGCAACTTCCTATCAGGGGAGGTTTCGTGAGTAGGGGATACCACAGCTACTGCTGCTGATCTAGGAGATTTTTGCATAAAGGAGAATAATTTTGATAAGTCAAAGCTACGAGCTGAATTGACTGGTGTTTCCGAATGTTTTGTACAATTAGATCTCGTTTGTTTTGAACTTAGGTCAACATTATCAGTAAAGGAGCTAAAGAATGAGTTCATGGTATTCTTCACTCCTGACATTCCCTGCCTAGATGAGTTTCTTTCTTTGGCCACTACAGGGTGTTCTTTTACTTCCTTAGAGGTGATACCTTGTTCATCTCGAAGTGATTCTGTTCTTACTGTACCACAAGAGACTGGCCGCAATGTGCTTGACTCCTGCAGGGAACCATACTTGTTGATCTCCTCTTCTTTTGCAGCCAGATATTCTGACACACTATCAACCAGACACTGGAGTTCATCCATAGGATCAATATACTCATCATTGGGTACTTCCATAGGAGACAACATGGGCTCTGGTGCCCAGTACCCACTTCTACCCTTTGGAGTCTTCTTATCATGGTAATACTGAATCTTTGCATTATAGCCACCATAAGGTGAAACATACCTGCAGTAGTCATAACTCTGACCATCTTCAATAAAGAATTCTTCCAGCTCATCTTCAGAGCCTACTGAATTCAGTATCTTTGAGCTATCAGAATTAAGGCCCACACTTGCCCAAACTTCAGCTGCTTCTTCCTCCTCATATTCATAGTTCTTTATTTTGTTTTTCAACTTGTCTTGAGCGCACATTCTAGTTTTGTAGAGCAAGCCATTTTTGTATGGCCTCAGGCAAGGCATCATCTTTTCATCCTCTTCCTCCATTTCTGCCACTTTACGCAGTACAAACTCTCCTCTTTTTTGACGGAGGAGAACTAGATCAGGAGGGGAACAGTCTTTTTCCTCATGTTCTTCTCCAAACTTCCTAAATCCCTCTAGATCTCGAATCTTTGTCTTCGGTCTTCGGTCTATGGTGTCGTAGCCCTCTGGGTAGACTGCTTTCACTGAGGTCTTCCCTTTTGTTTTGGTTGGGTGAGGGCTGACTGTGGTGTCATGACCACTTTTTGCCATGTAGGTGTCATTGTATCTGCTGTTCTCTTCATCCCAATAATATTTTTCATCAAAGTACTTATCTAAGAAACTTTTGTCTCCAATTTTATATTCTGCTTCCCGGTTCTCCACTCCCATACCTGAATCTGTGGGAATGATTCTGACCCTTCCTCTCTGGTTTAGGGTTCTAATATAAAATAAATTGATGAGGGGGATTTTTTAAAAAATGGAAAAAAGACAAAAATTATTTAAACACAAGTTATACAAACACAGGAAACCCAGATCACAAAATGTACTAAAACAAACAAACAGAAAAAAAAACATTTTTGTGCGAATCTGTCAAGTATCATTGGATCAAGTCAATTCACACATGAGACTCATCTTAACTTTTAATCACAGGATACTACATGACCATAAATGGAAAAACTAAAATTCAGTCATAAACCAAATACCAAGAAAAATAATCAGTAAAAAATAAACTAAGAATGTAGCATCAGTTACACCCATACAGTCTGCATGTCCAAAATGCTAAGAGTATATCAAAAAATCATATCTGTAACATTTATGTCTTTTAAAAGAAAGTAATGTTAGAAAAATAATATAAAGGGGTGATAGTGGAAGGGATCTGAATTAGGACCCACTAAAGCATTACTAAATTACGTAAACCTATTACTGCCAATGACTGAAATGTCCCAAAAAGCTTGTTTTTCAGTGCAAAGTGGAAAAAATTATCATGCGAATGTATATGCAGTAGTAATTGACATAGCTGTTCCCATTTCTCTACCAACTGCTTGAATCAAGGCTTTCGTTGTTTTAAACTAAACTATCCAGGGAAAAACCAACGGGAGCATCTCACAGACCACAAAAGGACTTTTGGCTGAGTAAAGCTGTTTTCTAAAGACTAGCATCAGACAATAACACAAAATGTCTCCAGTGCCCCTGCTTCAGTACATCCCCCATTATAATAATAATAAAGCCTCATCTTTCTGGGTTCAAGCAGGGTTGAGTGCCTGCATAACTTTCAAAATATCTGAAGCAAATGTGCAGTGCTGGGTGACACCAAACTCACACGTGTTGTGTATGATGAAGATCGTTTACCTGCTTGCATGGTGCTCTCTGTAGTCCAGGTCAAAACTGTGCACCGAGTCTGTGCAGGAGTCCGTATGCTGCTGGACGCGTGGGCCCACGGGGTACTGGTGCAGGGAAGAGTTGGGCTGGGCTGTGCTGTGGTAGCGTGGAGGAAGACTGTTACTTGTCTCACTCCTGTAGTCGCTGTCCCGATCATCTACCGCACTGTCCAAGTCGTCCAGCGCTGTAGGGGTAAGATACACGACTCAGGCATGTAGTGCAGCAGGTTAAAGTCAGACAAACAAGGCAACAAAAATGAATATCAAGTGAATATCACATTACAAATTTTGCTGGATTAATGCTCCCCAAACCCCTGAATCAAATCAAGCACTTCTGAACATTTGTGCTGTTCAAAAGCCCCCAAAGACTGAATTTGGGAGCAGTGGTGTAGGTAGTCTGTTAATAACATCCTAACATTGTGGGGTGATGAATGTGAATTTGTCTGCCTATGGCTGCCTTTACTGTCTTTGCTTAAATAAGTCATGTTTGGGGAGGAACTTGTAAGTCAGACCGCATGCACATAAGGAGGGAGAGCTGAGAGTTACAGGGGGAGGAGTCCAGGGAAGGATGAGAGTTACAGGAGGAAGAGTCCAGGGAAGGATGAGAGTTACAGGAGGAGGAGTCCAGGGAAGGATGAGAGTTACAGGGGGAGGAGTCCAGGGAAGGATGAGAGTTACAGGAGGAAGAGTCCACGGAAGGATGAGAGTTACAGGAGGAAGAGTCCACGGAAGGATGAGAGTTACAGGGGGAGGAGTCCAGGGAAGGATGAGAGTTACAGGGGGAGGAGTCCAGGGAAGGATGAGGCTTCACGGTCAGGGCATTCATTCCAGTCCAGCACTGCACAGATCAGGTCCTTTCCAGCTCAAATCTACCTGATTCAACTCAACAAAGGCCTTTCTGATTAGGTGAATCAAGTGTGCATGAAGAACCTTTAATTACTCAGTACTGGCATTGTACAGGACTGGAATGTACCACCCCAAGAACTGGGCAAGAAGTCAGAGTAATGTATAATGCAATTACAAAATGACAGTTACATACTTTGTAAGCTGGCCCATCCAAAATAATCACCTGATAAATCAAACATCAGAGAAGTAGAAGGACAAGGCAGAAATGACTTATTTCACTGAAATTCTTTCTACTGATAACACACATTTCTTTTTAACGCACTACCAAACAAATTAGGTTCAAGTGAACTCTGACTGCATGATGTCTAAGTGATACATGATAAATTAGTTTTTCCACTGCACAGGCAAATATAGACTGTATGTTCTGCTGGTGAGGTGCCAAAAGGTTACAGCAGTAACTCCATGGTGCCATCTAGTGTGAAAATGGGGGAAGTACTCACAGCACTGAGAGGCTGCAAAAGGCAGTGGGTGTGTCCTTTCATCTTGCAGTGGGTACTGATGTGAAGGGAAGACATGGGTGAACAGATAAAAAAAAAAATCGTCACATTGTCAGTGTAACTAATACACAAACTCTTTATTTCAGAAATATCTCCACACTCACAATTTCTTTCCATATTTTAGCAAAAAGTAGCACATCAAATCAAGAAATGAGTACCTCAAATCAACAGACAATAAAGGATCTTAAATTAAATAACGACTGATTGTCTATAGAACAGTCATCCAGTGTATCGCTGATATGCATCAAGATGACAAAATCAACATCAGTGTTTCCTGTTCGCAGCAGTAAAGCTTCCAGATCACTTATTCCATGCATGTGTGCCCTTATCACTGTCACTTCAACCAGTTTAGACCAAATGGCACACAGACTGCTGGTCTGAAGTATTCTGAGAATTTCTCTCTCTCTCTGCTTCTAACTCCCTGAACTATAATTTCCCTGCTTTTTTCTTCATTATTGAATGCAACTGTAGCTCTCATCATTCTCCAGCTTCTTATTAAAACTTTGTGGTTTAAATGCTCTCTAGAAGACAGATAACCAGCTGCTCATATGATCACATGACCTGCTCAAACTAACCCGGCTGATATCGGCCTGATTCCAACACGTGATATTGGATTTTTGCCATCTCAGGAATGACTCATGACAGAAGACTATCACTTTGAACGTGATTTTAATGGAACATGTAAAAAGTCTCACACAAAAACAGCTGGGCTCTTGCAGGGTTTCAGAGCAATCAAATGATTTTCAGTGTTTTTATGGTTGCCGTAGTAACCGGTGACCTCTGTCAGAAGTAGGAAGATTTTTTATGTGCATCACTCAAATATTTTGGCTCTGCACAGCCAAGAAGTTAGGCTCACCTGCATATGTAACAGATAAGTGAGGTCATGATATAAACGCCTCACCTCATCGTGGATCCCCATGTTGTTAATGCGCTCCAGTTTACTGGACCAGTATCTTGCCTCTTCCTCTGGGATTTCTGGTGAAGACAAAGGAACGGGGTGAGATGAGCCCCTTTTGCCCCAGATATGTTCAAGATTAAATGCATATTCTGGATGTTGGAAAACTGGATGCAAGATGCTAAGC
>JAOYMR010000014.1:2007898-2022490 GCA_025802075.1 Tenebrosternarchus preto | reverse complement strand
GGTACACACACTTTGAGATGATAACTCTCTCTGGTACACACACTTTGAGATGATGACACTCGTCAGTATACTTTTTGCACAATTTTTGTCCTGATGCATAAGTACATACTAGCCAATCAAGCACGACCCATGAATGCAGCATTAACCCTGTTTAAAACATCACGTTTGTTTAGCGAGAGCAAGATCTCTGTGCATGGGAACAACGCGTGTTTACAGACCTGTACTGCTTCTTTTGTACACTGAATACTTTCTGAATATTTGAATAAAGCCCATTTTATACCGGAAGTGCTACGGTGAGTGTAGCAATTCACTCCTACAGTTACTCCTAAAGTCTAAAGCTCAAAATGATTTTTATAATGTTAATATTCAACTTTATGTTAATGAAATGTGAGCTGTGAGTAAAAGTTGCATTCATATAAATTTGGCCCTGAAATAATCAGTCCACACTTGAGAAGGGCAGGTCATCCCTGCCTTCTGCATTTTCTAACATTACACATTCCAAAACGCATTTGCATAGAAATGGGGCGTTTCAAACTCCGTCATCAAGAAAAAGATGAAGACAACACAAACAAGCTCACGGGTCTTTAAGAAGGTCACTGTCTTATTTACTGTGTCATCAGTAGCACTTGTGATTCACCTTGTTAAAATCAGTCTGTATAATAACAGACAAAAGGCCATATGAGCAGTAGTGTGCAAACCCCTCCCTAAAACAAAACCACACAAACATTGAGCAAAGGATGTTTGACAGAGAGAGAGAACACACAACCAGGACACAGCTGACTGCCGATCAGTCAAGGAAGGAAGGTGGAAATGTTGATCAGTGGACAGATGAAAAGCAGAACATTTCTCTCCCCTCTCACACACAAAGACCTTTAATCTCTGGCCTCAGATCAGACTGGTGTACTCATATAGGCCCGTATATTCTGCACAATCATTTCAATCTGAGATGTAATTAATAAGAAAAAAATAGTAATAATGATTATCATCATTAATTATTAGTAGTAGTGGTAGTAGTATAACAGTGACAAACACTGATGTTAAGTTAATAGGTTTTAAAAATAAGCGAGTTTAATATTTAATTAAACCGATATTTAAATACATATAACATAAAGGCTGAATTAGCACACAGGGGCCTACATGTTAATTATATCAAAAATTAAAAAATCTTTATTCATTTAATGTAAATGAGTTATAATACATGATGTATAGTGACAGTTCCTCCGTGCTTAGTTCGAGTTTGTGATCTCTACCCATTTTTACCTTGTGCCATTCCCGTAACAAAGTAACGGCATCACAATTATTGACTCAGTAAAATGACGGGAATAAACAGCTGGTAGGCTGTGCTTGGTTTTCACGTCAAACTACATTTACAGCACTCCTTTCCGTTCCAACAAGATATGAGAATCATTCAGTCAAGAGACGCTTTAAATAGTAATGCGATAACTAGATTATAGAGACCTTACATTCAGCACTAAATGGCAGCTGGTAGTAGCTTAATGTACACAGGGCATGAGGGACCGTGGCGCCGCTTAACTTTAAGAAAAAAAATCTAAGCAAAGTGAATATCGTATTGTCTTTTGTACAAAATGCATAGGTTACGATAATGCCAACCTAAAAAATGGAAGAAAAAAATACTAAAAGTAAAAAAAAAAACTCACCTCTCACGCAGAGAAGAGACATGCCAATCTTTTTCCTCTTGAGTAAATCCTGGGTTAGTATAAAATAAGAGACTCAGAAGATACGCATCCTGTCCGGTGACATTGCAAATGAAACCAAAAGTCACTTTATTCTGGATATTTAGCAAACCCGGATGTTTGACAAATTAGTGATACGCGATGAAGTTACTGCAAACTATTCTACAGGTGACACATTTGTTCTCAGAATGTTCCATCGCCATTATAAAAGGGAGCTGCATGAGGAGAAATCAGCGGAATTGGTTGGAAGGCGGTACTATCCAGATTTTCATGACATAACAACTCTCCACTCAACAACTATAATCCCTGAAAGGGCGGGGCACCGAAGACTAATAACCAATGGGGAGCAAAGAGGCGTGCTCTTTCGTTGAATAAACAAGTTGAAGGAACAGGTGTGACGCGCGGAGTTTTTAACAAGTGCGGTTAAAACACTGATAATTCTATACTCGGGGAAAAAACTAGTGGCTTTGTAACCATTCCTGTGGATACTGTTACATGAAAAATTAAGACGTTTAGTTTCATAGTTTTTATTTATAATCTATTGTTTTTGTTTATATCTCACGTCATATTCTTAAAATAATGAGAAACGTATTATTAAAAATGCGAATTATTGGATTATGTTGAAAAAAAGACGCAATAAAGAGAATCTTTCTCATTACAATGACGTAGCATTTCATTATTATGAGTAATTTATTAGGGCTTTCACGTGGAACAAATAGGCTTACACACTTTCTCAACACTGTTAAACTATCGAGATTCTGTTGAAATGAGCACTTTCCTTAATGCTTCCTACTTTTGTCATTACATTTTGTCACTGAACGTAACGAAGCATTCCATGAAAACTGTTCATGTCATTCAAGCTGTCACTTTTTGTTTGCATTAAACTGGGCTACTTTGCGTTCCAAAGGTAAACTTAATCGGTAAACGGAAGTCTTGCATAGTTCCCTTAAGTGTAAGACAGTACTTTTGCTCTATGGCCTGTATGATGAGGGTAACTGTGATTACTGTGTGCTGAATGGCAAAGCCCAGTAGTAATGTGCACGGGCAGAAACTATTTGACCATAACAGCATTGTATAGTGTAGTGCTACAGCAGTGCACAGTGTAGTGCTTGTGAGTGGGCAAAGTGTGAATATGAATAATGTAGTATGCTAATGGAGGAAACTTAGTGGGCAGTAAATTTAGTTCACAGTATAGGCTAAGAAGATTTCATTTGAAATCTACTTACTTTACTGACTCACTCCACTATTTCTCCATAGGTGGAGGAGGGAGGAGGGGCTCCAGATTCTTTATGATCATAATTATCAACCGGGGCAGTTCTGTGCTGGGCATTTTGAAACTAATATTCTGATGTACTTCACCACAGCTCCCACTATAGTCAGATTCCCACTATACGTGAAATCTATCTACGCTTTTCTGGACAAACAGGCCAATGTTAGGATTTATTTGAAATATCAGAAAATAACAGAAATTACGTTTACCTATAAACACAGTTCCTAAAACTATATTAAGATAATAATAATAATAATAATAATAATAATAATAATAATAATAATAAGTACATGTAATGTTGGAACTATTCGCTACTCTATGCAAACGTCTGAACATGTCGCATTAAGAGCCTGTACTATAAGCCCTTAAATATGTTTTAACTTGTGTTTTGAACCATCGTTAACACAACCCGGAACGATACATAGATGCAATGTTTCTACCAAATAGTAGGACGAGTTTCAGTGGTGCACGTTCGATTATAGTGCAATCGTCTATGTCTGAACTGCAAGAGGGTCACGTTTGCAGTAGCGGATAGGTTGGAAGGTTGAGGGGGAGATTTTTCCCATTCTGTGAGGAAACTTATCCTGTAACGTGTGTAACACAAACTTAATATGCTAAGAAGTGTAGTATGGCGGGCCGGAAGTGGCCTTCTAAAGGTAAGGAATTTTATCTACCATTTTTGAATGAAGGCTGTCTTAGCTACATTAACTAGCTAGCTTAGCTGTTGTACCTGGTCATGCTAGCTAACTATTTTCGCTGTCTGTCTATCTTTGCTAACTTAGAAAAAAACATTTCGGGCAAATATAGACGAACAATCCGAAATGTTTTATGATGCCCCGCTAAGACTGTAGACCCCTCAAGGGTATAAAATATATTTAACTTTCAGTGTTCAGAATGCTTATTTTTGAGATGATGACCAGTGTAGTTAGCTAACCGACTAACACACATTTAGTTCAAGCTCTTGGTAGAAACCAGCGCGCATGACCGTTAATCTGTCTAATAAGTGCGAGCTGCAGCTGCGCTGGTCATATCTGGACCTCATGTGGGTCGTTTGCTATAGGAGTATCTCACTGAGGCACTTCATAGACGTAACAAACTTTGATATACTGTTGATAACTGTTCTCAGCTAACTTGAGTATTTTAAAAGTTTGCTCCAGTATTGTTAGTTAAACCTGTTTTTCAGAGTCATTCAATAATGTTTTAAATTATGTGTGTGTGTTTTCTAGCACTCGCAACAGGCTGTCCCAGTGGTGCGAAGGACTAGAATCCAGCAGAGATGGGCGTCTAACCTCCCCATGAACACGGTCATTCTGTTTGTACCCCAGCAGGAAGCCTGGGTGGTGGAGAGGATGGGTCGCTTCCACCGCATCCTGGAACCCGTATGTTAATACTCTGTAGAGCAGTCAGTATATTAGCAATCTGTAGAGCAGTCAGTCTTGCTCTGGTTTTCCTAATTATAGTTCACTGATTTCTGCAGGGGCTAAACTTCTTAATACCAGTACTGGACAGAATCCGATATGTACAGAGCCTCAAAGAGATAGTCATAGATGTGCCTGAGCAGTCTGCAGTATCTCTTGGTGAGTACAACCCAACTTTTTAATGTATTTTACCTTCACTAAAATGTGGATTGTGTTTGTTTAATCGATGTGTCTTTTGTGTTTCAGACAATGTGACGCTGCAGATAGATGGAGTTTTATACCTCAGGATTCTCGACCCCTTTAAAGTAACTAATGGTACACAGTATTGTGAACATGTTCTGTAGCTATGGCGCTGGGTTTATAGTCTTCTCTCCTGTCTTTTCCAGGCCAGTTATGGAGTGGAGGACCCAGAGTACGCAGTGACACAGCTTGCGCAAACCACTATGAGATCAGAATTAGGAAAACTCACCCTGGACAAAGTTTTTAGGGTATCAGTCTGGTCCACTTTTCTCTGCCAAACACTTTGCCAAACACAAACTAACTGATATAGTTCCATGTGATTTCGGATTAGCACAGTGTACTGAGTCAGACTTGGTACACTGAGACCTTTTATAAATGATGTTTTCCTGTCTTGTAGTATACCTGTGTTATAGATGGTTGGGCATTAGAGCACAGTGCAAAGACTTGATATCAAAACCCTGGCACAAGCTGCTGTAAATTTCAATTGATTCAGTTCCATAATGCCCATCTAACTTCAACTGCTGTTGTGTGCTGTTCCAACAGGAGAGGGAGTCCCTGAATGCAAACATTGTGCACTCCATCAACCAGGCATCAGATGAGTGGGGGATCCGCTGCCTGCGGTACGAGATTAAGGACATTCATGTTCCCCCACGTGTTAAGGAATCTATGCAGATGCAGGTGAGTTAAAGAGGTCAATGCAGAAAGTTATTACAACTTTACCTAGAATGAAAGTATCCTCATTATTATTGAGTGTAGACCACATTGGGCCACTTAGAAATATGCAAATGAACTTGGGCACGAAGCTTTGTCTTCAGGACTGTGGTGATTCGCTCCTGCACAGGTGGAGGCGGAGCGGAAAAAAAGAGCCACTGTTCTGGAGTCAGAGGGAACGCGAGAGGCAGCCATCAACGTGGCAGAAGGACGCAAGCAAGCCCAGATCCTGGCGTCCGAGGGAGAGAAGGCCGAACGGATCAACAAAGCTGCAGGTCGACCTAGGGCTTCCGTTACCGTGCGCCTTTTACCTGCATCTTATGTGTACAGCAGGTTGACTGAAGAACTGTAGTTTAACCTGTATCTTTACCAACAGGTGAAGCGAATGCTGTACTGGCGAAAGCGGAAGCTAAAGCCAAGGCCATTAAACTGCTCTCCGAGGCCCTCACGCGACAGGTACCCCTGTCTGAGATTGAGACGGGCCTGTATTTTCCATGGTGCATCTGCATGTGAACTCGTTTGTGTTATTGTGAACGAGTGATTAGAAACGGTACACAGTGGAAATGGTTCACGGGTGTCTGAAACGTGCAGATGTGCCGTACGGGATTGAGCATGCGCTGCTGTCTGTGTGTGCCTTAGAACGGGGATGCTGCAGCGTCTCTCAGCGTGGCAGAGCAGTACGTGAACGCCTTTTCTAACCTGGCCAAGGAGTCGAACACCATCATCCTGCCCTCCAGCACAGGAGACGTCTCCAGCATGGTCACTCAGGTCAGTCTTCTGTCACTGGAATTTTCTATAACAAATGTTCTCTTACTCTGTTCTATAACATACACTTTCTTATCCTCTGTATTCTGTAAGGGATGCATAGTGTTCTGTGTGTGTGTGTGTGTGTGTGTGTGTGTGTGTGTGTGTGTGTGTGTGTGTGTGTGTGAAGCTCATGCTCTTTTCTTCTCCTGTGTCAACAGGCAATGGCAATTTATGGGAGCTTAGCAAAGACTCAAACCCGATGCTCACAGGAAGAGGTAGTATCCCCCGTAGAAGCTTATCCAGAGGACACAGCAGTGCAAGAACCAACACCTCCCCAGCATTCCTCCAGCATTTAGACCACACAGTCCCTCCGAGTGAGGCGGCTAACGCCCAGACACAGCGTCTGCTTCAGACACCGAGGCGGGTCTGACTAATACGGACATGTTCTGTCCCCGCAGAAGAAGAGATGCAGGCTTTCCTTTCTGCCTCGCAGCTCTGGCTGTACACCAGGCTCCTGAAGAGAAAAGATCGAATAAAAAACAGAAAATTCTATATTCTCTGAGGATGTCAGTAATCTGTTATTCTTTTCTTTATTTCTTTTTTTTCCTCTCGGGGGAAGAATGGATAAATATGTTTCATATGTTTTTGTTACTTTTATCTGAATGTGAGACGTTTCATTCACCTTTTTTTAAATCTAAGTTTATCAAAATTTATGGAATTTATGAAACATAATTGATTGAATTGTAAAAGATTGTGTCCCCACCCACAACAGCATTGGGAGTTAAAGTATGTAGTATCTGTTAAGTCAAACAAATTAAATTTTGCCATGTTCTGACAGCACTTGTACGGCAAATTTAGAACAAGATAATTTAGAAATAAACTGAAAGTGTGTGTGTGTACATTGTTGATTCTGGCGTGTGTGTGTGTGTGTGAGAAGTTTAGCACTACACATGACATGCAGACACTATACTGTCTGTTTTGGGGGGAGAGGGGAGGTTACAGTAAATTGCGTGTTGGTAGTGAGTGAATTTAATTTTATGAATGAATAAGTTTCAGCCAATATACGGCAGAAAAGATTTTAAAAATGCAATAGGAAATACAGTTTAATGTGTGAAGTAATGTACTATATAAGTATCACTATTTAGACTAAAGTTGTGTAGCAAATCCGGTTTTATTTTGGTTGTGTGCTTGCTGTGTCAAATACAAACACCAACACGTGACTTTTACTTTGACAACCACCAAGTTGCTACCGGTTTTCGCTTGTCGACGGAAGTAGAAACCGGGCTGCGAGGTGACCAATATTAAAACGACTTGCAATTTCGTTGGGACTATGTTGCTTGTCCGAACATGAAGCTCTAATGAAGCTTTGACTCAGAGTTATTACATGTTGTTTACTTGTGGCACCGGATTCTTTTGACACTGGATGCCGCGTGCGCTTTCACATTCCCGACTGACCCTTCGCGAAAGGACGAGCGGAGCTTCACAAGGTCAGTAGTAAACGTGCAGCGGCTGAAGCTAGAGGCTGACAGGCGCTACAAATTCATGCATGTCTTTCTCGTTACTGGGAACGATACGACTACCGAGAACGATATCTTACTGCGATTATCTGCTGTATTCATAGATATAGGCTAAATAGCTTGTTATTTGCGTTCCAGATAACATTTAATTGACTGGACCACATTTCACAGGATAAGAGGTTGTCTTGATAAGTTAACTTATTTGTTCTTTTTGATCTGCTACATTACTTAACATTGCACAAAGTCTAAAACGTTTTTACAGTTTGTCCAAGACACCTTCCCATGTCGTGGTACCTGTTAATTTATTCTCTGCTTCAACCCTCAACAGAATGAAGAGACTTCCTGTCCTACTCCTGCTCCTGTGGCTGTGCTGTGTGTTTTATGTGGGTATCTTTCTCTTCGTGGGAGGGTTCCTTCTTGTGCGGCTGGAGGTGAACAGGACCAGCACTTGTGCGGATGTCTTACCTCCAGGAGCTTCAGACAAAGGAGACTTTTGCCTGAAAGATCCCCGGTTCCGTAGAGCGGTCGTTCTGATCGTTGACGCTCTGAAGGCCGACTTCGCCCGCTATGATCCATTCAACGTGGTGCCCAAACCGTTTGAGAACAAGCTGCCTATCCTATATGAGATGGCATCGTCGAGGCCCTCCCACACCAGGCTGTATACCTTCAGGGCAGATCCACCTACCACCACTATGCAGAGAATCAAAGGCTTCACCACCGGGTCCCTGCCGACCTTCATCGACGTTGGAAACAACTTCGCCTCCAGCGCCGTCCTGGAGGACAACCTGGTGCACCAGCTGGCTCAAGCAGGTGAATGCAGCTGTACAGTGTCCAATCAGATTCAGCTTCATGCATCAGCTTCATACTTTAGCTTCACAACCATCAGGGTCGGTGATCTGTTAGTCACAGCTGCAGTTTTGGCTACAGTTCAGTTGATAAATAAAAATTCAGCCCAAAGTTAACATCCACGAATGACCAACATTTGTATGTTTGTTTCATATAATTAATTGAATATCGTATCCTGAGTAACAACACAGTGGACTATGAAACCTGTGTTATATCAAATCGTACCCCAAGCAGGTTTTTACATTCGCTGAGGTGATCATCTCTCTCCTTCTGTGTGCAGGCAGGCGTGTGGTGTTCATGGGTGATGATACGTGGGTTAGTCTGTTCCCCCGAGGGTTCCATCGTTCCCTGCCTTTCCCCTCCTTCAACGTGAAGGACCTGCACACCGTAGACAACGGAATCCTCCAGAACATCTTCCCCACTCGTGAGCATCTGGGGTACTGAAGCAGGGGTATTTGAATCAATCTAGGTTTTCTTGGGTATTTTATATTATCTAGATTTTCTGGTCATATTAGACCTGGAATGCCTTTTTTGCATAGCCAGACGAGCGCATATAACACCCTGTCATCATCCCCACAGTGGAAGGAGACGACTGGGATGTGCTGATCGCTCACTTCCTGGGTGTGGACCACTGCGGGCACAGATTTGGCCCTGATCACCATGCCATGGCAGAGAAGCTTAATCAGATGGATGGAGTCATCAGGTCAGTTAAAGCTGCAGTAGCTCCTGGAGATCCAGTGCTAAGCTAACATAGAAGTGCCCTTTTTCACTCTCAACACCACTCTGGGTGTATCTACGGCTCTCAGCCAGGAGGAAGCGCTGTGGATTAATGCCAAGCAGTTAAAGAGATAAAAGCCTAAAGAAAAGATAAGAAACAAAGTAGTCCCTGTAGATTTGTTTTTTCAGTTAGAAAGAACCATTTTTGAGTGTAAGCTGTCAGCGTTGTTTGCAGATGCTAATAATAAATGAAAGCTAACTACACTAACTAGAATGGCATCATGTTGTTTATTATTTTGTTGTTATTTGCAGCACTACTGCTACTGTTCTACTAAAATGTACTGGAGAATCACTAAGATTCAATGATTTCAGATCTGTGATTGAGCGGCTGCAGAATGACACCCTGCTGGTGGTGATGGGAGATCACGGGATGACGGACACGGGGGACCATGGTGGGGAGAGTCAGAAAGAGACGGATGCAGCTCTGTTTCTGTACAGTTCCTCTCCTCTGCTACCAGCCCCAGGCTCACAGGTGACATGCTGATGCTGCAAACCCTAGACCAGCCCACAACTGTGTAGCTCCTCCTCCCAGCTCTGTACTCATTCATATCTGTACATCATCGACAGGCAGCATTTGTAAGGAACAAATGATTTGAAGATTGCTGAAGGCCTAATCTTTATCTTTATGTAATCTGTGCAGGCAGAGCCAGAGGTGGTACCCCAGACTGACCTGGTGCCCACGTTGGCACTGCTGCTGGGGGTGCCCATCCCCTACAGCAGCGTGGGCCAGATTCTACTGCCCCTTTTCCCTCTCAACACCACCCTGGGTGTACCTACGGCTCTCAGCCAGGAGGAGGCACTGTGGATTAATGTTAAACAGGTGACCAGGAAGATTGAGATTATTAAGCCTCCTGAAAATAATAAAAACAAAGTAGATGCTGTAGCTTTAAATTTTTTCAGTTTTTTTTTTTCAGTTTTACAGCTGTCAGTGTGGTTGAAGTGTAGACAGAACATCCAAAACTTCCAGTTCCTGTTCTGTTGTCAGTTACTGTGGGCTTGTTAATACTGGATAAAATCTTTTTCGTATCACAGGTAAACCGGTTTCTGGAGACCTACTCAAGCATGGCCTCAGACATCCCAGCAGACAGTCTTCTTCACCTGCGCACACGCTTCTCCCACCTGTCCTCTCAGTATCTGAGCTCTGTGCGCACAGGTGCTCCTCTCACACCTCACCTCGTGGAGTCCATGCAGGAGTACCTGAGCTCCGTCAGGGAGACGTGCCGCGCCTCCTGGGCCCGCTTCCACCCCCTCAAGATGGCGTGCGGCCTGCTGGTGCTGTGCGGAGCGTGCGCGGCGTGCTACGTGATGTCGGAGCTCTCGTCCGTGGTGCTGCAGGCTGCTGTGTTGAGACCTGCTCTGCTGGGGGGGCTGCTGGCGGGGTTGGCGGCGTCTGCCGCGCAGGTCTTTGTGCTGGGGTCCGTGGAAGCGTCGTGGGTTTTGGGAGCGGCCGCGGTGGGCTCGGAGCTGGCGTTCCTGCGGAGGGCCTGGCGCGCTCGCAGCAGGCCGTCCCCCCGGGGCCTCCTCACTCCTCCGCTCCTCGTACTCCTGCTGCGATGCGCCTCCTTGCTGTCGGACAGTTACGTCATCGGGGAGGGACGAGTGGTCACCTTCCTGCTCTTCACGCTGGGAATCTATGTTCCGATTCGCCTGAATTGGGATGGGCTCCTGGTGCCGGCCCCTCCCCCTGACGTGCAGAAACCCCTGGGCTTCCACCCTCCCGCTCTGCCACCCTCCACAGTCCGCAGAGAGAGCGCCGCCCTGCTGGTCTGCCTGAGCGTGCTGGTGTCCTGCCTCTACCTCTCCCTCTCGTTCCACAGCTGCCGTGAAGAGCAGGGCTCCTGCCAGCCCTCGGCCTTCCTGACGCCACTCTCCCGCATGCAGGACAGCCGCCTGCGTAACCTGCACTACGTCCTGTCCCTGGCTGCGCTCTCCGCCTGGACCTTCCTGCTGCATCGCTGGCTCCGTCACTACGGCAACCTGAACGGCACGGGCGTAGCCACGTTCTCCGCCCGCTGCCTGCTCCCTCTGGCCTCCGTCTGCATGGGCCTGCACTGGGCGGTTGGTGCCACTCCGGAGGACAGCTTCAGGAACCTAGGGGAGCTGATCAGCCTGGCGCAGGTGGTGCTGCCCCGGCTGGCGTTTGTCCTGCTGGGCCTCGGGCTGCTGTTGCTGTGGCTCGACCCGCTGACGGTGTACCTGAAGACTCGCACGCCTCTCGGCTCCAGCGGGGCCCCCGTACCTCCACCCAGGTACCGCGCGAGCACGGGCATCAGCCCACAGGCGGAGCTGCACCACCTCATCCCTCAGCTTTACCAGCGCATACGCCACTCGCTGGAGGAAGGTGGCACCCAGGGGGCGGAGCCGGACGGCCGGCCCGCCGTGGAGGCCTATGGGCTGGGTACCGTTTACTCGGCACCCCTGGTTTTGTTCTGCGGCCTGCTGGGTCTGATGTTGCTTCTGCTGCACCCTGAAGGGATGGCGCTGACCTTCCTAATGCTCCTGCTGCAGGCCGCAGCCTTGCTCCACCTGCACGCCTCCATCTACACCCTCTCCAGCCTGCAGAGTCCCTCCAGTAAGCTGATCTCACACAGATGCTACATGCTAATGTTGATATGAGTGAGAAGCAAGTGAGAATCAGTTAAATAAATAAAGGAAATGTTGAAGAGATCAGTTAAATAAATAAAGGAAATGTTGAAGAGATCAGTTAGCATAAACCCTAATAGCAAATATAACTCATATTGATCATCGATGAATGTTACCATTTCCAAAATGAACATAATCTGAAATGTAATGTAAGCTTGTAGTATCACCCATTGGTATTTATATTACTGTTCATTAATAAGGTGTTTCTTTACACTGAAAATCTCTTCCTTTAACACTGTGGCATTACGACTAAGCCTCTTCCTCCGATCTTGTGTGGATCTTTCTAGATGGGTTCAGTGTGCCGTGGACTCTGGTGGTTCTGTGGTCTCTGGCTGCCTCCCAGTTCTTCCATGCGACGGGTCACCTGCCCACCTTCTCCTCCATCCAGTGGGGAGCTGCGTTCGTGGGCTTCCCACAGGGCCACACGGGCACCACCCTGCCGGCTGCACTCGTCAGCCTCAACACCTTCGCCTCACACGTCCTGTTTGCAGGTCCACTCTGAGCTCCACGGGTGGAGTTCGATCACACCTGTGTTTGGCTGTTCATTACTGATAGTGTAGCAGCTGGTTTATCACATTCAGGAGATCATTGTTATGGTGCTTAAATCGTTAAAGAACTTCAGCATCTTTGATATGTTAATCTCTGTCTGCCACATTTTGACACAGTTCCCTGTACTTAGAGATGAATGTTAAACTGACTAGAAAAGCCCTTACACTAACCTAGGAGCAGTCAGGTATTTAGGTGCGTGCGTGTGTGTGCAGTGGCGTGTCCACTGCTGCTGCTCTGGCCACTGGTGTGTGAGGTGCGCGGGACCGGCCGCACGGTTGTCGGGGAGGATGGAGGTGATGTTGCCATGGAGATGAAACTGCGAGAAAACCCACAGCAGTTCAGTTCAGCACTCCTGCAGCTCGCAGCACGCTATCTGTTCGTCAGTGGAGCTCAGGTGCATGCTCCCCACACACACACACACACACACACACACACACACATACAAGCACAGAATGTAAATAAACAAACTCATGCACATATTCTTATTATTCTTGGGTATAGAATGTGTTAGTTGTCTTGTCAAACTGGGGTTGGGGTATTAGAGTTGAGGTTTGTTTTGGTTCAGACTATGTTGTGCCTGAAGGTGTTTGCTTCATTCTGTGTGTGTGTGTGTGTGCGCGCGCGTGTGTGTGTGCGTGTGTGTGCGCGTGTGTTTACCTGTCTGCAGATGTTTGTTTACCCGTTGCTCATCTGCAGATGTTTGTTTTTGTTTACCTGTTATTCTGTCTGCAGATGTTTGTTTATTTGTTTACCTGTTATTCTGTCTGCAGATGTTTGTTTGTTTGTTTACCTGTTATTCTGTCTGCAGATGTTGGCCTCAGTTTGTGCTGCAGCTGTTCTCCGGAGGCACCTGATGGTGTGGAAAGTGTTTGCACCAAAGTAAGTGAAGAATCTCCATCTCTCATGCACTACCTCTTGGGTTGCCCCTCCATTACACACACACACACACACACACACAGTATCTCTATCTCTCTCACTGAACTTCCATTATACACACTTACACACACACACACACACACACACACACACACAGTATCTCTTTCTCTCTCACTGAACTTCCATTATTCACACACAAACAGTATCTCTATCTCACTGAACTTCCATTACACACACACACACACACACACACACTGTCATTTACATGATTTTATAGTTTTATAGTTTATTCATTTTCACTCACTCATTATTTCAGGGTGTTTTTTCACAGTATGTTTAGTCAAACTGTTTCGTGTGTGTGTGTGTGTGTGTGTGTGTGTGTGGTGTGTGTGTGTGTGTGTGTGTACACACAGGCTAATGTTTGAAGCTAGCGCGTTCCTCATCAGCAGTGTGTTTGTGCTGCTCGGAGTCACTTTGGTCCTGAGGGTGGATGTGATGGTGGCACGCTTATTTCAGAGACTCCTTCCGGAAAATTCCAGGTAGCAATGCTGCCTGCAGCAGGGCGACAAGGGTCAGCTTCTCGGACAAGACTGCCAACAGCATGGAAGAACAGGTCACAGCCTAGCTTGAGGTCATAAACGGCCTGATCTCTCAGACACTCACAGCGCCTCTGTCTCTGAGGAGAAGAGGAGGAGATGCCTTCCTACTGCCATACACCTCTCTGACACTGACCTGCTGAAGGGATATGGCTGAAGGACTTCAGAAATGTAATTATACACATTCATACAGCTGCTGTACTGGAGACAACCTCCACGGGGCAGTTATTTAGAACTGTGATACCTGGTCCCATGCTTGAAGCTGGATTTGTGAGCTTACACACAACTTTTGGCTCAGTTTGTGGTGACAGTGAGTTAATCACTACGCTCAGACTACCTTACATGAAATCAGTTACCTTGCTAACCAATAAATACATTTACATAGTAATGCTCTAAAGTATCATTTGTGCTTAATGGCTTCTCATATCCTGCACTGAACGGTATAATGAGTGTAGTCCACGGGGTTAGAGCAAGGCTGACATTACAGTGTTGGGTGCAGGGGGTTTTCCTTAACTGGGATCAGGAAATTCTGGTGGTCAGCACTGGACTATAGATCTACACAGCATGTTCCATCAGTCTGTGAGTTCCTGTGACTGAAATTACATTTTATTTGTTCGTTTTGACTTTGTTTTGCAAGGGGGGGGGGGGGGGGGGGGGGGGGGGGGGGGGGGGGGGGGGGGGGGGGGGGGGGGGGGGGGGGGGGGGGGG
>JAOYMR010000014.1:1967945-1985249 GCA_025802075.1 Tenebrosternarchus preto | reverse complement strand
AGGTAGTGATCAATAACCTCGTAATCTCGTGAGGTAGTGATCAATAACCTCGTAATCTCGTGAGGTAGTGATCAATAACCTCGTAATCTCGTGAGGTAGTGATCAATACGAAAGTGCTGAATCCTCCTGATGTTGCTCCCTTCACACAGAAATGCTGCTGTATTTCCTAAAACCTTTAGGCTCGGTCCCATCTGTAGTTCGGCCACAGTTTTGGTTTTGCTTTTCTCTGAATTGCCACAAGAGAAATTTAATGATGCTAATGTGAACAACATTAGTAAATGAGTGCGTGAGCTGTAGGAAAATGTACGTGGAGAGAGAGGAGTCCTGTACGCCCAATCTTAGCTCCAGACCATACCTGCCATGCCCAGGTTATATTACCCTTGCTTTAACACACCTGGTAAACTCATTTTCTAAGTATCAAGCCTTTCACTAAACTAAATTGGAGGTGATAAGTAATACTTTCAGACAAGTAATGTTTCATTTTACCACAAATGAAATCTGGCATTTGAGACATATGTTCCAAACCCCTGTGGTCTGTCCCAGCCCCAGCCCTGTGCTCCCTGGCTCGAGTAAATGGATACGTCATTAAGAACAAGACGAGTCATTTGTGAAGACAGGCGTGTAGTAATTGTTAAGGATATGCAGGGGTGGGTAATCACATCAAGATAATTGAGAATTTTCCATTCACTGGATCCAGCAGAGAGAACTCCAGTTTTAATGGCAGACTGCACAAATTGAAGTCTGTTCTTCCTTCTGTCAGCACACATCAACTTTCCTCACTTTCCAAAGCCAAACTTTGACTGTTGGGGTTGGTGTAGCACTGCCATTTGTAATGTTCCTTCCCTTACAGCAGGTACAGGTCTGTAGACACATACACGTTATGGACTGGTAGGAGGTGTGATAGTGATATAATAAAGTTTGATAGATGGAAGCCTTGCAGGTAATACTATACTCAGGTAATACTATACTCAGGTAATACTATACTTAGGTAATACTATACTCAAGTAGCATTTTTTGGTACGTCTCTAATCCCCTGATTGCAGTTCTGAAGAACTTGCTCCACTGTAATTATGATATAAGGTGTTTTGTTAGAGATCTACCTGACTAAAGAAAATTCACCCTAGTATTTTAAACACTTGAATGTACTTCAAGTGTAGATCAGCCACTTTAGATTCTCAGATAAATACTAGTTATCTGTTTAGACAGCAGACATACCTGCACTGAATAAACACCTATAATGTTTATATGTGTTTATATGAGACTTACTGTACATAAACACTTGCTGTACATAAACACTTAGCTGTTCATAAACACTAGCTGTTCATAAACACTAGCTGTTCATTCAGCACAGCGAGTTTTCTTTCACATGTGAAGATAGTTTGTTTCTTTTCAATGGGATTTTTAAAATAAAAAATAAAGTCTTGTGTGCTTTAATTTCTGGTTTAGCATAAGTAGAAATACAAGTGGATTTTAGATACAGACGTTATAATACTAATGGTTTGTATGTCTCTTACAACAGGTATGATTCTTTAAAAACAATCCTTACAGCAGTGGAAGTTCTTTTTTGTTTTCCTTTCTTGCTTCTTGTCTTTCCAGAGAGGAAAACATAAGTATTGTTTGAGCCCTATGGGGAAGGTCTACCTTAAGTGATGGAGATGGTCCGCCTCTTACCGTAAACACTATTAACTTTGGCACTAAGTGATATTCATGTAAGATGGAAGCTTTTTCTGCATCTGGTCCCTCTCTTTCCTCACTCTCTCCACCACTCAAGAGTTTTCCTCTATGCATTTTCAATTTATTATGCGTTCAAACTCTTAAGAGTGTTCCACTTTAAAATATTCTGATCCTGATGAAGTGCTGTCGTGATGAATTAAAGATGGCATGTTTTTAAATTTCTTTTTCCAGATCCAAGTTAAGGTATAGCAAAATGCATGCATTTGGCAACATGGTCTCAGTTTTGTAGTTCTTGGCTTTTTCATGACATTCAGCATGTCTAATCCAGATTTAGTTGCGATAAATCCTCATGCATATTCACTGGATATGTGTCTCAGTCCCATTTAGAGGGGTGTTTTGATTTTGAGTTTCAATCCCCTGTAAGTTTATTTCTGACTAATTGATTAAAGCAGGTCTTCAGAGGCTTGAGAAGAAGAGTGTAGTTATCTTGCATAGTCTCCAAGACACTTCAGAACATCAGTGGACCTGCCAGGCATCACCAGCTGCCTCTGTTCTCAACATACATAAACTTGATTTAGTTTATCATTTCTTTAGTACATTTGTCAGAATGTTTTAAAAAAAAAAAACCTATCTGGACAGACAAGCCAGCAGGTGAACCCACCTTTCAAACATCATATCAGGTAAGAAAAAGGTAAGAAAAACCAAATATCCTTTTCAAAATCAGAACTAGGCTTCCATCTTTCACACTGTCTGGTTCAACACCTTGTTTGAAGACTTTCTTCAGTTTTCTATAAAAAAGTTGCACTCTGACTCCACGTGTATCCACGTATCGATGTATCCACGTATCGATCCACGTATCGATGGATCCACGTATCGATGTATCCACGTATCGATCCACGTATCGATGTATCCACGTGCATTTACTCCACTGATGTTTCTTTTTACTGTTGTGCTCCTGCTGACCTAAAGCACATGAATTCACCAGAACATCCAAAACCTTCACAAGCACTTACATCACTCCTTATAAAAAGCCTGCCTCTGTCCTCGCTGCTCCTGTCTCCCACATAACAATCTGTTAACGTGCTTCTGATCAGGTTCATCTTCCCATGAGAACTGTTAACTTTATCCTTAAATAACACACTCTTAACTCTGCCAACCTGTATAAGTACGGACTCATCGTTTTCAGTTCCTCTCTAAGGCACTAGAAGAACTTGTAGCATCCCAATTAAAACTATTCATATCCATTAATAATGTGTTGTGGCTTTTCCAGCTAAGGCTTCCACTCACAATATTGTACTGTATTCCTGTAATTCCTCATAACTACTCTTTTCTGGACACTCCAATGTTTTAAAACATGTATAATGTTAAAGGCAGAATTTCAGTTCGTACTGATGCCATACTGATGTTCTTTGTCCTATATTGAGTCTGTACATGTTCTATTATGGTTTCATTCAGCTGCAGAAGTATGGAGTATGGAGTGTGGAGTATGGAGTGTGGAGTATGGAGTGTGGTTACCTGAGAGTAAAAAAAGTTATAATGACAAAAGAAATACTACCCACGATGCAATGTGATGGAGCTCATGGACCAGCTGGGTTTTAATGCCTGATTGTTTTCCAGTTGCACAGAAACCAGAATGACAGCAGTGCATCTGCCGGATAAGGCGGGTAACTCAGATTCAACTGAACAGGAATAATAAGATCAAAGCCATAAACCTGAATGCACTGCCAGTCATCAGGCATCCTGCAGGCACAATAAACCGTTCAAGACAAACTGGAACCTGGAAACTGCCAATTTCAAAGACAAGTTTGTTCTTTATGAAGGACAGATGGATAAAGTACACAAAAACATCACATGGAAAAAACTGATTAAATGATACACGCTGTGGATAACTGTTTACGCTTAAGTATACGCTAGTTAATTATACACAGTTGTCCTGGATTTCCTTATTTTACTTTTGTGTAATACTCCTCAGGTGCTGAGCACCTCTCCAAAACCTTATTTTTGCGTACATATGTGATTTTTAAATACTTTCATAATTGCTGGAAACATTGGTTTATATGTATGTATTGTGCGCCCCTCGTTTTGCATATCTCCGCCCGTTATTGTGTTCACCTGATTCTTGTTAAGTCTAGTCATTTATGTATGTATTTAAACCCTGGTTTTCAGTTCGTCGGGATCGGTGTTTGTCTGAAGTTGTTTGTCTGTATTTTCATGCGAATCGCAGTCGTGTGTTTGGTCATTTACTTGTCGTTAGCGCTTTTAGTTTCTGTTTCTACCTCGCGTTATTTTTTGTTCTCGATGTGTCTTAAACCCGTGTTGGTTATGTGTCTTTGGATGGATCTTCTGGTAAATCGACCCTGTGTGTCTCACCTGTTCTCAGTTACTTTGTGAGGACGCAGCCCAGCCTGTGAGACTCAACAGTGGTTTGCATCACAAACCAAACTTGACGAAAATGTGTTTGAAAAGATCCAGAGATCTGATCATGGAGAAGTTTGGATTTGGTGAAATATTCAAGACCATCTGAAGGTCATGCCTCCCCTCTGTACTTCATAACAAGGTCTCTTGTTAGAAGTGCTCCAGTATCCCATACTATTACTGTAACTGAGCTAAAGAAGTTGATTTAGAACATGTTTGTGTTCATTTCTAAGGCATTGAGTGCAAAGGACTATTAGACTAGAATGAAAGAAGCCATTGTAAAAAATAAATAAATAAAAGTTGTCCAAAAGAATTTTACAGAATGGCTCTTTGAAGATGCTCTGTAGAACATCATATTGTCAGATGAGAGTAAAGTCACCTAAATGAGGAAGAGGGAGTGATTGCTTTGTTGAAAATCCATGGCCTCAGTTGAGTAGAAGGGCAAGACGCTGGTCCAACAAGAACAAAAGGTACTGAGAACAGAAAACACACGTAAGCACGCTATGGCATTGATAATAACTATAGCAGTGATGATAACTGAGACGGGCCAAAGACCAAAGAAAATGATGTAATTCTACAGACATATGAAATGCGAACAGCTTAAGATGATTATTTGGATTAAGGTAATAATGAACAGGTGAGTAGCAGGACGAATTGGGAACATAAAAGAACCAAAGCAGAAATGAGACGTATGGTTACAGAAACAGGGCAGGTGCCTTAGTGGGGGAGACAGACTGGGAAACCCTAGAACATTTGTGTCTTGAATACTAAGCAGTGTGGTGTAAAACTAACACTTCATATCAACAAGGAAACACCATCCGCTGTGTAAATTGTGGTGGTAGTAGCATCATGTTATGTGGGAGATTTTCAGCAGTAGAGACTGGCAATCTGGTCTGGATTTATGGGGAGATTTTATGCAATATAGAAATAATCTGGGGAAAAAATTACATCTTCCAGAAAGGAAGGAAGCTGCCATTTCAGTGACTCAGAACACGCCGTTAAAGCAAAACCTTGGAACAGATTAAGATGGAAATTTGTCATTGAGTGGTTTAGTAAAAGTCACAACCTTAAGTACATTTGACTTAAGTACATTAACTTAAGTACATTTGAACATCTGTTGCAAAACCTCATATTGCTGTGTTCTGCTGCTAAGCAAGCAGAGTTTGAGCAGTTTAGCAGAGAGGAATGAGCAAATCTTTGCTCTACCACATTTGAACAAAATTAACTGAGAGGAGATGCAGCGAACGCGGAAGGTAAACAGCAAGGTAGAGCCAGTGGTGATCGGGGTACCTGAGGCTTTGAGTGAGCCCCAAGAAGGATGAGGGGCTCTAACAGATTCCAGGAAGGCCATCAGTCTCAGTCTGAAAGAGTGCTGGTCTGGGACCAGTGAAAGGTCCCGTATATATAAAAATCATTAAAAAGTTTATAGAGTGATCATATGCATATAGTGAAATTATATCCTGCATACATTTGTTGCCATGGTTGTCATTTTATGAGCTAGAAAGACTGGCTGAATTAAACATTTCTGAGTGTGTATCCATCCTCATTTTTAACGGTAAAGTCCTGAGCGCAGCAGTGAGGGGCCACGGTGCTCCGGTGCCCAGGCACTGCAATAAATAAACAGGCCCCAGACGTGCTCCATGTTTAATTAAAAGAGATAACAGTCCTGGAGCACAAGCCTGACTCCATGTTAACGCTCTTAATGGATGTCTGCGGTCCACCCTGGCAGAATCGCGTGTTGGTGTATCTTATCTACGATAAGTGAACTCTTAATCAGTCCTGTGAATGCCGGAGGCCTCCTCCGGTTAATTTCACTTCTGTTTTCTTGCCGCAGATATATTGGGTTTGGAGGTAGTGAGAAGACAACAGATGGATGGGTGGGAGTCCTAGTGCAGGCTCTGTAAACAGATCTGTAAACAGTTCTCCACCACACAGGCGCAAATGAAACACCTTGACAGATTAAGGGGGGGGGGGGCAGGTGAAGATGATGTAACGTACTGCATGCAGGACTGACGGCTCTGTGCTGCTTCAGATGCTCCACTGTGGTTTTAATACATCAATGTACTGTTTAAACCCATGATGACATTGTCTTTTTTTAACAGATGTGTCACTTGTTCTATCAAAGCTTCACTCACTAGAATGACACACAGTCACAAAAATGGCAGGCAATGTTTTATTTATCAGTGTATAATGCAGTGTGCCAGTTTCTACAAGCTCCCCATAATTAAAACAGGAGGAGGGAAAAACTTCCCTGCTGAGTTTTCCTTGTCACCCCGAGGAAAATCTTTTTCACCTTAACTTCCTCTCTCAAGAAAAAAAAAATATCCAAAACGTGGGGTATTGGGGGTTTGTAATCTGGACATGAAGCACTGAGACACCCACACAGGACATTTACAGAGCTTGAACACACGATGGATTATTAATGAACAGTTAAACAAAAGTAGTGTGCATAAGAAGTGCTGATGACAGAAAGTAGGACATTACTAACCATTAAGAAGGTAAGTGTGACTGCGGCATTAAATGAGCAGAGGGCAGGGCTGGACTTAAAGGAACTTTACTCATCATAACAAAAAAGCAGAGACGCAAACGATTAGTGTGAACTTGGTGCAAGCAGCACTGAGCCTCTCATAGATGTGCTGAGTTAAACGGGCAGTGCGAGGGTGTGGGGATGTGAGGATGGAGTGGGCGTATCCCTTCGGCTGGGGGTGGGAGGATGGAGTGGGCGTATCCCTTCAGCACTGAGACTGTACACTACACTATATAGCCTTTGTTTCTTACTACTACTAGAGTCTTTTTTTTTTATTATTCATGTAATATTAAAAAACCTGACACATAAAAAGAGTTCTGATGCTAATATCTGTAGTCTCGTTACTGAACTAATATTCTTTAAACAACATTGAACTAAATGCCTATTAAACCAGTGCCTATTTTTCCCAGCAGATTGTGGTGCTGTTCTAAAGGTGCCTGCCTGGAACACTCCAGAGGAGATCAGGAAAAGATGAAAATGAGGACTGATTTGTAATGGTCTCTATCAGATTTCAGCATTACTGGCCTTAACATGATTAGAGATCAGAGTATTACGTGGGGCTGAGACATGCTCTTCTCATATCCTGCCTGTGCGCGGAAATGGTCAACACCGAGCAACACGCCGTGCTGAAGACTGTGCCTGAAGCAGAAATGGCAGACGATAGTCTTCAGCTTCATCTTCTGGTCTTTAGTGGACACGGTCACCACAACAGAATATAACATCAGTGTTTCTATTTGTGGTTTTTGGATTTGAGCCAGAAATCACTTTAATGACCAAGCAGTACAGTACTGTCAGGCAAGAGTCACATAAAAATAAACATATATACTGTTTTCTAAAGTATTTACATCCATATAAATCTGATGAGAGTAATATGCAACAAGTCAGATATTTAATTAGCGGTGGATAAATAAATAAAATAACACAACACAATGTGTGCATGAGGGAATAAAATCTGTAAAATCTGAGCTGGTTTTGGACTGCAACTGATGGACAGAAGGAAACACTGTAGCTGATTTTATTTGCAGAGGAACAGACAAAACACTGCGGTTTTGCCCTTGGCTTAAGCAGATGAACGTAAATGACTCAGTCATTTGGATTATTGAGCCATTTAAATCAGTGGAAGGATGAGGGGGTGGTTGTTTCCTCAAGGCTGCAACAATCTCCTGTGGATGTTTGTCCATGTTTCCCTGATGCCACCAGACTGACGAGTTCACCTCCTGTCTATATATCCAGCTCATCTACCAGATAAAATGTCTAAAAACAAACCAAACGTTAAAATACTTCTGCACCTGAAACTCGTGTGCTTTTGTGGTCAGTATGTCAGTGAATAAGTGATTCAGTTCATATGTGAATCTGTAATTGAATGAATCTGTTAATCAGTGTACCTGTGAATCAGTACATCTGTGAATTGGGTTATCAGTGCATCATTCAATCAGTGCTCCATTCTGTGGGAGTCATGAATGCCTGCACTGAATTGGGCACTGAGTGCATGCTGGGTTGATGCAATGCTCTCTACTTCCATGGGCATCTATGCCAATGCCCAGTGCGGGCGATTATCCTGGGGCTCAGTTTCATGTCCACTGAAGGCTCATCCCCTTCCTGCTCACTGAATCCCCTGATTCAGCTCACCACTTTGCTGAAGTCCTTGATGAACCAGAGTAGGTATATTAAGACAAGGAGGTTCTCTTCTGCTGGGAAGCTTGGAGAGTTTTACATGTGACATGGTTTTAAATGTCCTACGTGCTGCAACTTTGTGGCACTTCCACACTCCTTTGCAAATAGGGCAGAGCTAAAATCACACAGCGAAGGTTGCTAGGCAACACTTTTGGCATCAAAGTTGTGAGATTTCTGTTCTTATTCACCCAGTAGGAGATTTTTTTTTCTCATTACAGTATAGCCAACACAACAAGCCATGCATAGCGTGTTTGCATATAGTTCTTTCCTCATGCTAGAATGTCAGGTCTTTTAAGAATGGAATAAAATGAGAAGGCCTTGACTGACTTACTGTGGGTTTCAGACAGAGTTTATCTAAGCTACACACTTTTTTTCTGGTAAAAACATTTTTGAAAACCTTAAACACAGACCTGTGCATTTTTGCTGCCACTATAACCACTGACAGACATACTTGAAATTCTGTGAATTTCAGGTTGGAGTCAGTTTAAAGGTGGCAGAGTTTTTTGCATCATTTTTATGCACCTGACATTTGCGCAGATGGTGGTGTCAGAACAGGAAGCTGCGTAGATTCACTCTAACCAGTGTGGTGATCTGAGGGGGAGCCTATCTGAAGACACCTTCCACGGAATCAGCAAGGACATGTGGAGTGTAAGACCCAAGGCAGAAAGAGATGAGTCATGCATCAGACAAGGTGTGTGTTGGACCTGTTCAAAAAAGAAGCATGTGCTGACATGACATGTTTGGACGAGAGGGTGAAAACAGAGGAAAGGATCTCGAAAGGATCTTGAAAGGATTTCACTGTGTTGATGATGCTGTCACAGAAGGAAGTTACTTTATACCCAAATCCCTAAAAACATCGGTCTGTCTGCGCATGTCTGTCTCTGTTTGTGAGTAAAGTGCTGTAAAGGTTTTTTGTCTGTTGAGAGCATTTAAGCCTCGATGCTGAGTTTTTATGCAGTGCCACCTGTACTGGAACAGAAGCAGATGTCAAAACTCAAGTGAACGGGACTTTATAAAATGAGTGCTCTTCTTAATTTAAATGGAAAAACTGAATCATCAGGAACACAAGCGTCTGACTTACTCTTGCAGATAACAGCATACAATATTTTAAAATCATTTTAAAAATATCCTAGTTAATTTATGCAGAGAGGCTACTATATATATATTCATAGAATGGAATGGAATGCTATGATGAGCCTGTCAGTTAGCATGATCTGTATCATAACCTCAGTCAACACACGCTGTGTTCTAATACCACGCTGTGTTCTAATACCACGATGTGTTCTAATACCATGATGTGTTCTAATACCATGATGTGATGCCCTCTGTGTCTCTATTCTTCACTACATGCAACCTTTAAGAAAAGCAATGAGAAATAAGATGTTCAAACAAAACAGACAAGCATTCAAAAGGACGACACTCACTCCTTCTGTTTACTTGTGTGTTTAAAAAAACACAGAGATGATCTAACAGACTGGCTGCAAAGGGGTCAGGCATCTTTTCCTCTCTTTTGAGAAATCAACACACTGTTCCTAGTAGAGCATGAAGCTCAGGCTTCTCTCAGGGTCCTGTAAAAGCCCTGGCACTGAAGCGATGAAAGGAAGAGCGTGTCTGATTAGAGGTGCTCTGGTTCTGGCACAGAGACTCTCCTTTTCATCACCACTCCAGGCAGAGAGGCTGATACACTTGCCTCCTCCTCTGGGAGGGACAAATGAGCGCTAATGGTGGATGGCTAAGCTGTGCTGATGGTTCTCTAATGGTGATAGAGATAGTACAACTGCACCCTTTTCCGCAAGCCTGTGAACAAGTGCCAAGACTTGCCCTGTCAAGGGAGGATGACCTAGGTTTGTCTTGATGACCTAGGTAGTTCCACTTAGGTGACCAGAGTTTAACGCTGGATAATGGGGGTTAGCAAAAGTTGACTGAGGTTAACAGAGATCAACAGGTATTAACTGAGGTTAACTGATATTATTTGAAGTTAACAGAGTTTACTGAGAGTTCCGCTTAATCTTACTGCACCTTTGCTATGAGTGGCTACAGCTGTATTTTTAAATAAAAATCAAAATAACAAAATAGATTAATAAAATACTACTGAATCTCTGACTCATACAGTTCTGACATCCTGAAATCATTGCGTTTGCTGATATGATAACACTGATTCAACCTCAAACGAGTCATAGTGGGATCACACGCCGTAGCCTGTACAAGGATATCAGCACTCAACCACGGACCAGTTATCTGCTCAAGAGAAGAGTCTTCTTCAAGCATCACTGGTTGAGAATGGGATTTAAAAGCCCAGGAACTGTGGCTTCAGAAAGAGGAATGTTCTTTAGCTCCTTTTTTTGTAAGTTGTAACCACATCACTTTCTTCTTTGCATTTAGATTAACATTTATATTATATTTATATTACAAACTACTTGTATATACTTGTAGTGCCATGTAGTAAATCCTGTTCTATTAGGCCAATATGACAGTACACTTATGTTTGTGTTTGCTTTCTTCCCCCTTTTTTATCTCTCTCTCTCTCCCTCTCTCCCTCTCTCTCTCTTTCCCCCCTCCCACACACACATGTTGAGAGATGTTCTCTAGAGGCCCTGTGATGTTCACCATCAGTAATGCCTATTCCATTCAACCCAGAATACACATCCTGGCAAAAGGTCAGAGCTTCATTAGAAACGTATTTACCAGCTTAATAAAAAATATTATAAAATAAAAGGAGAAAATATTACTATAGTTGTTAACAGAAAACATGTACAGGAATACATAGTTGAATTGTAGACTTTGGTTTCAAGTACGATACGAGTGCCTCGTGGTTTAGTACTGTATTTGCCGCTCTAAGTTTAAACACTTATTTATCAAACTAAACACGCGATCTCACCATATACATTAGCTTCCTTTTCAGTGTAGAAAATATTGTAGTATATTAGCCCTTGGAAAAAGAATTGGATGTTTTTAATATGAAACGTGTAAATATGTCTGGATATAATGTAGCGTTTGTTTTGTGTCAGTGTTTCTTGATTCTAATGGTGTTCCCAAGCAGTGAAGACGAAAGTTTGAACTCTTCAAGCTTGGAAAGCTACTGATATTGTGTCCTCTGCAGATTCACTGCTGTTATTGGTTCATTAGCTACATCTCTCACTGCAAACGTCATTTGTTGAAAGCGTCATCTCGACCAGTTAAGAGCCTTCCTTTTGCAGGTTGATCACAAGTTTCTCAGAACCCACTCGCAGGGCTTTTGTACTCTGTGAAGCAATTAGACGGTAGACACAACCGCCTCTGTATAACTTTTACTGTTTCTTGTTTACTGGTATCATCCAAACAAAGGCGCTCTGCCTTGCTCCGAGACGTTGAAGAATTCAGCACTGGAACTGTCCGGTCGTACCGACCTTGATGCCGGACGGTCAACTTTAAACGGGTCTCGTGTTTTTTGTTTTCTTTTGCTTCTGTGTCGTCCATCGACGAAGCTGGGCTACTCCAAAGACACATCAGTGTGTGTGGTGTACTGTCACGACCAGGCACGCAAACCCTTCCCACTGGGAGCAGAGCACTGACATGCCGAGTTGCAGTGCGTAAGAGACAAAGAGAAAGCGAGACTCAAGTCCGGGAGTATATCCCTGCCTCGTGCCAGGTATGTCTCAGTTTAAACTGCAAAATTATGACACAATTCGGCATGAGTTTTTTTTTTTTTTTTTTTTTTACGTTTGGCGACTGAAACTGCAAAGACATTTAGGGAATATCCTGCATCCGCAATGACCGTGCAGGGATTGTGTTGCAGTTTTAACAAGCGTTTAATTTACGTTGTCCTCCCAATACAAAATGTTCACTGCGCGCCTGTACAGGAGCTCAGTAAGTCAGCGTCGGCTTTAGCTCAAGCGACGGGGGTAATTACTCATTTTCGCTTGTAAAAAATAAGAGTGTGTATCCCACTCGCGAGATTTAGGTCAGTGTTCACAAAAGGGTGTGGAGCTTCGCGTGCAGTCAGACGAGTTCGTGCATCACCTTCTCATAAAATAACAATCTTACTTCATAGTGGCAGAGTTATTTGAAAACAACCAGTAACTTAAGTCGAATTAAGTTGGTTGGTTTTGATGCATATGTATATAACCGTACCGCAATAAACTCTGTTGTCTTGAGGATATTCTCGAACGTAACCTCCTATGTCATATGTGCGTAATCAAGTCCAAAGTATATGTTTTGGGATCTAACTGTGCGTAGGTAAGTATGCCATATCAGATATTTATCTTGTAAAATATTCGTGCATCCGCATCTTAAAAATGTATATTGCTTGTGGTATGGCTTGTAATTATTTTATATTGCGCGCAGGCACACACTCGCACCTATCGTGGACAGTGATGCGGTCAGTGATGCGGTATTACTGTTGGCTATATGGCGAGGAACGAAATGAAGTGACGCGAATCGTCATTTGTACAGCGTCTGTTGTTTCACCATATTTGCTCTATGTTAATCTTTACATTGTGTTTATAAACGCCGTTCTCCTTTTACAAGTAAGGAATTTACAAGTGACTAAGGAGTTTTACAACAGGAAAACAAAATATATTTGTTCTTTAAAGTGTAAGTATTAGTACGTACTAAGTATCCACTGCTGTACGTTTCTTTATTAGATTGATCATCTTCAGTGCAAAGCAGATTGAGCAGCTACACATTTGTAGTGTTTCTTTTCTACCAAAACACCATCCCTCTCGATCTTTTTTAATAGTGAAATGATCATCCTTGGAGGAACTCTCCCCCCCTGCTGTCATCATATCTGTCTGAGTTCTTCTACTAGTTCACTTATCTTCTCCCACACTAAACTGTTCTGTTTGAAGAGGAAATGACCTTTCTTGGGAGATGCCTATTCTTTCTTACAGTCCCTGGTGGAGGTAGTGCTGGGAGCACTGGTGCTAACCATAACTTGATCGTCTGCAGATCCCGAGACCCTCCAGCTTTGCACCCAGTAATCTCTCTGATCTCTGCCTGCCTTCCTCTAGACCCAAGTAAACTCATTCCACATTTGATTCTAGAATGCAGAGAGAAGCTCTGTTTCACCTCCTGGAGCTGCATGAGCTCACAGCCCACTGTGAGCTGCTCTTTCTCCATTGGCTGGCAGCAGCTCTGTGCCTGACAGAAGCTGAATGCCAGCATGCCCCTCCCCCACCCACCTCCCACCACCCTCCCAACACATGCACACTCTTCATTTACATTTAAATTCCTCCACGTTCTCTATGAGCCGTGGGTCCTTTAGGAAAGCGTGAGAGCCCACTGTCACAATCAACCAGGGAGCTCTGTTTGTGGTGTAGAGGCCCATGGAGTCAACAGAAACAGTAACACAGTGGGCACATACTGGGGCTGGTGGAAAGGTTGGGGGGGGGTCAGGTTTAGCCAACTCTCATGTAGCATGAGTACAGAGCATTGAGTTTATGCGATTATGACTACACTGCTCCTCCGTGTTCGGTGAGTGCTGGACCGTGTTCAGTGAACCAGGATTTGCTTGGCGACGTTGGTTGTGGGGAGGGTGTGCGCTGGCAGAAGGTGGCCTCGGTGAGCTCGTTACAGTGATTAGTTCCAGGGATTTTGCTCCAGGAGCAATGGGACGCCGTTTCCATGGACAGAATGCAAGCTTTGTAGACGCCTAATTCACAGAGTCCAAGCCTACAGGAGGACTAATGAAAGACTGAGCCTGATTGGGATTCCAGTCAACGCAGTACATGGATGTAAAGGAAGTCCCGTGAGGTGCTGTGTGAAACGAAGTTACAGTGATGACTGCGTGTAGCACCAAAGCTTCTGTCACATCGAGACGTTCATTACCACAACACTAAAACATTACATCTACTTTTGGAAAAGCAAGCAGTACTAAGGGGTTGTTTGCACCTTTATCTTCACCCTGACAGCATGGTTTACTTGGGATATCAGTGTCAAGAGTGTCCCTCAGAGCCCTGTGCCCCCCTGTGTCCCCATGTGTTAAAACTTTATACAACACATTTGATTTGATTGACACATGAGACCTTTCCTTAAAAACCATGTGACCTGAAACAGTACTTCAGCACCAAACGGTTACAGCCGACTGTTCTCTGAGGAATAAGCAGGTAAAGCAGAGAATATTCTCTACAGAATTAGTAAAGTCCTTGGTCATTTGCTGAATGCTGATTGGAAAGCAAATGTATCCCCAGATTCTCAGATACACTGAGAGCCATTTCCTAGATTCAATTGCAAAGATCGATTTCTTACTTTCAGTTCTGAAGGTCTGATTCCTAAACTCAGGTTTCATTTTCAGCATATGGCAGATGCTCCTCTACTGCTTCTTTATTCAGTACATGGTTGTTATTTTATGACCATGTTTAAATTGGAATTCAGCATGACCAGACGGACTTGTGCTGAGGTCACTGACATGAAAAAGCTAAAGCACTCAGAATTGTCTTTTAACGTTGATCGATATTCTGTCCACCACAGTGGGAGACATAGAAGAAGCTTTACATGGAGATATTAGTGTTTGTGAGTCCAAGTCTTGAAGGCTCATAAAACAAACTTGAACATTTTAATGTTTAGCTACGTCGTTCAAGCATGCAAACACCCTCACATATTAACCAATCCAAAAAATATAAAGCGACATAATCCAGACAAGGCAGTGTTTTTTTGTATTTTTGTATTTTTTTGTTGTTGTTGTTGTTAATAGAAATGAACAATTTCAACATGCATCATTGATCAATTTACAGTCTTATTATTTTTGTATTATGATTAATCTGAGAAAACTATTATGAAGGTTGTATCCACCATCATGAAGAGTTGGGTAGAGCTGATTCACAGTGCTATCAGGAAATCAGGAACTCTTAATGTAATCTTTCCCCCTCCCCCACAAATCTTTTATTAAACCATATGAATTAAACTGTTCAGGGTGGGCTGGCTGCCACAGGAACCACGTCTTTTAAGGGATTATGGGAAATCAAGCTCTTTGTTTTAACACGTGTGGCCAGAGATACAAAATGTGTAGATAAACAAGCTGTTAGTAAAATTTTATGTTTAATAGAATTTTTAGTTTATTCATTAAAAGAAATCAACAATAAGTTTGCAAATATTAAGTAAATGTAATCATTTGTCATTTTACACCCCATACGTGTAGTACATCAAGATATTTTAAGTGAATTTGTTTGCCCAGTTTGATTTATAATCTTTATTTATTTGTTTTTACAAACACCACAAAGAAAACATGGTCATGTTGGTATAAATATTTCCCATACGATGTTTTGCTTGTGCAGAAACTGTTGAAGTCTGGAAACCAAATCTTCATTACATGATTCATTTTATGTTCACTGGCTTTGCTTTTCTAATCAGTCATTTAAACGTGTTCATTTGTGACTGACTCATTTACTTAATCAGTGTTTACTGCTGTGGATAATCATGTCAGCAGAGAGAATTATGTATATTAGTATATCATACGTTGATGTTTTAATTTTGATTAAGTTGCATAGAAAAACATTGTTTCTGTGGTCTCAGAAATCGGTGATCACTACATGTTTGTCGTAATATCTGCAGTGTGTGACCTCTTCAATAACACATGCACTCTTTTAAGTCTAAAATTGATCTGCAAATTGAGCCTGTGATATTAAAGTCCATCTGAGCACTTTTACAAATCAGTGTTTGGTGGTTTGCACCATTTATCCTTCCCTGGGTCTTTTATGAAAGCACTGGCAGATCTGTTGGCATCAACAGTGCCAGCAAAGAAGAAAATAATTCAATCCCAAACCTTAATTAAATCCATTTAAAATTCATAGGGATGGATCAGAATGTCCTCTTCCTCTACATCAGAGCTATTAAGTGAATTCCCAGTGGAGAAACAGGAGAGGTAAGGTGTAATGTTTAGTAACAGTAGGGGAATATTCCTCAGGAGGAACTCAGTCTACCACAAAATGATGAGATGGTATTTCTGTCATAATCACAGTGTTTGCAGGCCTACAGAGCCTCTCACAGTTCCTTATGTTGGCCTGCAGAGGGAGCTGTCTCTTGTTGGCTAATATAAGTTAATTTAGACAAAAGCATGATAAAATGCAGAGTCAGAGTTCATCCCTTTTCTGTTAATCACTTAGTAAGCTGCACCCTTGAACAGTGCATCTACTCAAAATACTTTATGAGCTTCAGTCCCGATCTGTTACTGGAGAAAGCAACGGCATTTTCACAATTTATTGATTCTTGCCTAAATCAAACACACTGATTCATGAACTGGAGCTGTTCGGAGACACAGAGTCCAAGTCATGGCGCGAAAGTCAGACATTTTTCTATCCTGCAAGAGAAGAGAGAAAAAACACTGTATTGGTGTTTCTACACCAGAGAATGCAGATTCATTACTGCAGCTACCTCTCATCTACACACACACACACACACACACACACAACTGCAGAACTGTTCCACTGAATATCACCCCTCAGGGGAAGTAGTAATAAACCTGTTGTGATGGGTGAGAGGCGACAGGAACGCTGCACGTGATGATGGAGAAAAACACGGTACATCTGAAAATGGGTCAAAAACACAACACTTTACCAAATGACTTAGGATCTCAGATCTGGTGTCAGGGTTTACCTGTTTACATCCTGATGAACATGGATATGGAAGTCCAGATTCAAAAGTTCTGTCCATATTCCAAATATGCTACCAAATTCTGGCTGTTGGGACAAAATCCTGACAAAGAATTTGGTTACTGGACCTGAACTGCTCACATGTGTGAATGCATTTTTAAATGATGAGAGCAAATCCCAGATGAGCCTTTTCTTGCTCTGACATGCTGGATAAATATGGACCCAGAACAGATCGTCAGTTTCATTCACAGGAGACAATGGTAGAATATAAGACTGCTTTTGCATTGTGTTCATACAGAGTTTCACACAACTGCCTCTTTTAAATGAGGATTAGACTGAGACTGCTATTCACATCTCATCTCCGCTGCTGGATGTGGTGCTGTTTGGCTGGATTTAACTCCATGTTTTTCTGCATGGAGGGGGTTAATGGGGATTGGTACGTGATGACAG
>JAOYMR010000014.1:1948909-1964556 GCA_025802075.1 Tenebrosternarchus preto | reverse complement strand
GCACTGTTGTGGAGAGGATTGAGCTTGCTGGTTGTTGTAGAGTAAAGACGTTTATCACTAGATGCTGGGATGAAGTGTAGAGGAGAGGTTTTCTCTTCTCTGGGTGTGTCGTGGGTTGATTAAGCAGATGTTGATTAAGCAGATGTTAACAAGGTCAGTCAGTTCTGCAATAAAATGAATGATCCCTCACACAGTCAGTCAGTCACCTTTATTTATATAACACTTTATTTATATAACACTTTAACCACATTGAGTGCTTCACAGTAAAATAATAATGATAAATGATGGCAGCTTTGATAAAACTGAACACTGTAGGAATGATGAGGATGGTGGAGCGAATACCAGTTGTAGAACTTCCTTTAGTGGTTTTCACAAAATAAAAACTTGCTTTAGTAGTTTTCATAAAGCATCTCTGATTATTGCATAGTATACTACATAGACTATTATTATAGCATACTCCATAGACTATTATTATAGTATACTCCATAGACTATTATTATAGCATACTCCATAGACTATTATTATAGCATACTCCATAGACTATTATTATAGTATACTCCATAGACTATTATTATAGTATACTCCATAGACTATTATTATAGCATACTCCATAGACTATTATTATAGTATACTCCATAGACTATTATTATAGCATACTATAACTGTACTCAATAGATTATGAATTGTCTTGCCAATCTAAGCAGACAGTAGATCAGTATAATTTACATGAAGGAGCTTTACTTCTGTATTAAATCAAGTGGCTACAAAGTTTGATTACGTAAATACAAAAGAATATGGAGGTCAAACTCATGTGAGGCTTATATTGCCTGGTTTCTTCAGGATGGTGGTGCTTCTACTCTTTATCAAAGGACTCTGAAAGGACTCCTTGCTTTTCGCTGCTCAAACACACACTGACATGTTCAGTTTGGTCAGTGTGAGGTTCCTCATGGCTGAGATTTACTTCAGTAGTGGCCAATATTGCATAGACCTTGTGAGAACATGTGGGTGTGAACTAGAACGCTGCCTACACTACAGTAGCACATGGGTTTGTCTTGGTGAAACTGCATGGGACATGTGGTGCTTATTTCTTTGTGTTGTTTGTATGTTCCCTTGTATTACAGCTGATACCATGGATTTGGTTCACAGATGCTGCTTCAGTTCAGACTGCTGGAGCTCAGAGGCAAATATGTCACTGTCCAGTCGGACACGATCCCTTGATCCTCCTTCTGCTCAGTCTGTTGGGTCTGAGGGTTAACACCAAGACTCACAGCTCTTCTGCTGGTTTGGACTCGGGAGGTCATTCCAGCTAGAAATAAATGACCTTAAGCACCACAAGTCAAGTTCTGTCTTCTTCACTTTTATGAGAGTCAGGGCTTACCTGAACTATAATGTAACCATGTAACCTCACCTGTAACCTCCACTGTAACCTCCACTGTACTGTAAGTGCTGCTACAGCTGAATGTGATCTGTGTGTTTGTGACCAGCCAGTAAATGATGACATGTGTGAGGTGTGTGAGGTGTGGACGGCCGACGATTTGTTCCCGTGTCGGACGTGTACAAGAGTTTTCCATGACGGCTGCCTGCGGGAGATCGGATACCTGCGCACTGATGCCCTGCAAGAAATGAGAGACACGGCACACACCACCACTGGGTGGAGTTGTTACTACTGTGTGAGTCTGTACTTACTTTACACGCGTGCACACACACACACACACACACACACACTCGCGTTCTCAGTTACTGCAGTCATTAATCATGTCCACCCAAGGTTGCACCCATCATTAATGTGTTCAACGCAAACCGCTGAACTGTATCAGTTTATTTTTCTGGTTCTTTCTTTTTGTTTTAACTCAAATTCTTCATTCTTTAATGATACTTTAGAAGTTTGCTTCTATAGGAATGCTGTTGGTTTAGCGTTCTGTATGTTATTTGTTTGTGGATCCAAGGTTTTATAAGATCTACAAGTTCTAGAATTGCCTTTGACTGCTAGGATGTGGCACTGAGATGCCTGCCTGGTGTGTGAGATTTCATGACTGCATGAGGACAGACTGATGTTTCTTAGTATTTTTACATTGTGATCCAGTTGTTCCTTGGTGTGGTTCTTTGGTCAAACAAAACAGTGTTTCTGAATGGGTCATCAGGCCATGATGGGTAGTGAGTCTTGCTATGATGGAAGAGTTCCATTGACAGCAGATGGTTTGAGGATATAATATGCGGAGAGGCCTGTCAGGCTGGAGGACTCTGCTTATCTACCCCTCACAGTGTGTGGAGGCTTTAAGCTTTTCAGAGTTCTGCTGGAGAATGTGGAGCATTGTTTTGTTGTGACAGCCTGACTGTAAAAACTCCTGTCTCCATACACACACGCAAGCAAGCAGTCATGTATAGTGGACGTGCACACACACACCAGTACACACATATACACAAATTAATCCATGAATGCACACACATTCAACTACATACACTTGCACATGTACATACAACTGCTTGCATGGAATACACATGTACTCAGCTACATAATACACACACTGATACCCCCACCGGTACAACAGCCGATACAACCCAAAACTTTTCCAGAGTTTTTAGGACAGCTTCTCACCAGCATCCTGCAGCACCAGCAGAGGGTTAGGGTTAAGGTTAGCCTAACTCTTAAACCTTAACCCTTAAACCTAAGCCAGCTTTCTGCAGTCTGACCTTATATCTCTCCACACAATGAGCTATTGACAGTTTGAGATTGCTATGGCTGATCAGTCTCACACGTTTCCTCTAAGGATTCATTTCACAGCTTTTCTGTCTCACTACCACCTAATCCCCTGTGTGTGTGTGTGTGTGCGCTCGTGTGTGTGCGCTCGTGTGTGTGCGCTCGTGTGTGTGCGCTCGTGTGTGTGTGTGTGTGTGTGTGTGTGTGTGTGTGTGTGTGTGTGTGTGTGTGTGTGTGTGTGTGTGGACACAAAGTAATTTTATAGTAGCTCCAGGTCTACATTAGGCACATTTGACAGTGGGTTATAATTCCCCACAGGCTGATCACTCATCTGACAATAGAATAACAGAATAAAACCTGCCAACCCTCCAGTCTCCAAGTAAAAAAGCAACCACTGAAAATGAGCTAAAAATAATTAGAATTTGTTACCTGAAGGTCCTGAATGATTAACTGACACAATCATTTATTCAATATGTGTTAAGAAAAATGTCACATTTTCGTCAAATTGCAACACTCTGCAATGCACTTCTTATGCCTAATAAACATTGTCCTGATTCCAATAAAGCCTTCACAGGTGTTTATTAGTAAACATCAAGCTCACTTTGAGGATATCAGTAACATCAGCAAACAGCAAAAGACATGTAACACCAGGAACACCAGATTTAGATTTTACTCACCCAGAACGACTGTGGTTTTGTGCATCCCCCCCCCCCCTCACGTCAGCTCTGGCACTGTTGCTAAAATCGTCCATCTCAGTTGCCCCAGGCACACATTTTTTAAAAACTCCTCAGTTTGAAGGGAACCGATGGAGCTGTGGATGAGTGGTTCCTGATAAAGGGCCTGCCTGTGTTTGATCTCTGAGAACTTCCTCTTACAGACAAACTCATCAGGGCTTTTTAAAGATTCCAATTAGCCAAAGCAATAACAAACTCTCCAATTCTGGTCTATTCACCCGCTTCTATTAGAAAGAAATGGATAGAAGTGAAGAGTGAATCAGAGAAGGAGGTACAAAGAGAGTGAGGGAGGATGATAATGATGATTGCAGCATTTAAAAAGTATGGATGATCTTTCTACAAAACTTGTATTCTGATTATTTAATACTTCTTTCAATTTCCTACTGATTTGTTGAAGACAGTGTTTCCCAGTCCTGGTTCCTGGTTCTAGTGTACTGTAGTTTTTTTCTCTAACACAAACATTTTAAACTCTTTGGTTTAGTCATCAAATGATGAGCTGAGAGAGGTTGGTTGGGAACGTGAAAAGACTACAATGTGCATTGTTCCAGGATGGGGATCTGAACACTGGGTTAAAAATAGTGCTGAAGAAATGTACTTGCTCTTAATAATCCAGTCAGCTAATCATCTAACCTGTGAACAGGAACCCAGTGGATTTGGGGATTATATTTCACAAGGCCATTAAAATACATATAATTTATATACTGGAACATGTCGATAGTCCAGCTAGTGCATTTCTTAAAGACAATATAAATGCAAAATGTGATTGTTTACTTTACTCTGCTGGGAAACAAGGAGATATTTCTCAAATGGTGCTATGGGTTTAGCCAATCTATTTAACCATCCTCGCACTTTGTAATGGTCCTAAAATAAAGGATGCAATGTTACACCATCGGAGGGTAGAGAGACAGTAACATATTTCTTTTGCTAAAAAACAGATATTTGTTTAATGAACTTTTTGTCTTTTACCCACATCCCGTCTTCCCAAGCTCACCCTGTATTCCTCACTTCCCACACATCTGACACCCATAATTAGACACAAATAACACACAAAACTCATAACACAAACAGAGAAGCAAATGCACCAGAAACACATTTTATACTACTTAACAAGGGAAAATGAATAATAGTTTTTAAAATCTAAATATTATTATTTTGAACACATACAGTGACCTAGACACTGCACAAATGTGTTGCTGTTAACCAGACTTTTCTTGTGTTTACTGGCTCAGGACAATGTGAACCTGCTCCTGACTGAAGAAGAGATGTACAGTCTGATGGAGACGTTCAAACAGTGCAAGATCATCCCAGGTGACTCCAGATGATTCAGAATACACAAGCATGCATGGCAAATCATATCCATATTAATGCACGTCGAATCATGTTCAAATGAATTTTCAGATTCAGATATCACAGTGCTAGTTTGCCCAGTGCCTCTCCTTCAGTCTTCTGATCCTGCTGAGGTCCTGTGCTCTGTCCTGTCGTAGAATCCTGTCTCGTCTCAGACCAGCTCCTCCAGTACAGGCACTTTGTGTCCAAGCAGCTTTTCGAGAAGGATTTGACTGATGAACAGGAAGAAGAGGTCCTGGCCCAGTTCGCAGCTCTCAACCCCGACAAGAAAGGCCAGATAGAGTGGTCGGACTTCCTGTACCACGAATCTCTATCTGTATTGCAGAAATTTCGCACAGAGGTAACGAGAGTCATACCACAGTGGATTCAGGTTTTTCTTCTCTTTCTGAGAGTTGACAAGATTAATCATCAGTCTGTCTATTTTATAAACTATACCTATTTTATAGAACTGACTGAATTCCAATTATGTATATTTACATATGCATATTATTTATATTTGTACGTACATATATGTATTATATGTACATATAATACATATAAAGTCCCGTTGTGGTGTGGATGCGCCGGGCAGGAGGTGAAACATGGTCGTTTTCAACGGTTTTATTATGTTTACAAATCACGAGCACAAAGTCTCGTTCAACACGCTTCACATAAAGTACGACAAAGACGTAGTAACATGCACACGCTTGACGAGACACAGGTGAAACGAGCGTCACGCCCCACAACAAGCACAGCACACGAACACACGCCCACACCGACACGCCCACACCGGCACGCCCACACCGGCACGCCCACACCGACACACCGACACGCCCACACAAGCACAGGACTAGGGAAGAGGCAGGGGCGGCCACCGGCACAGTATCTCACAAAAGCACACCACTCATATTTTGGTTATATTTTATAATATATTTTTATGGGACAACACTGAAGATATGACACTTTGATATACCATGCATGCTTTGATGAGACGGTTATGGTATTTTCTCGCAGAACTCGCTGGTGCGTTTGCTGACAGCTAAAGAACGTGACCGTGCACGTGCCGTCTTCCAGAGCCTGGACCAGGACAAAGATGGCATCATCAGAGGCTCGGAGAGCAAACAGGCCCAGGCCTCCTGGTTCCACAAGCGCAGCAGAGAGTCACAGTCCTGCAGCGTCAGGTTGGCCGGCGTTCCGTCCTACATTTCCCAGCAGTCACTGGGCCAAGTGCTCTTCTCTCAATCCACTACCTGTCAGTAGCAAAGCACTTAAACAGTCGGCTTAAGACGTTAAACGTAAATCAATGTGGGGTTATTGTCCTTCTGCACGACCCATTTGGGAAACAGTAAATGTGCAAAAGCATGGATATAATAACAGCAGGGTTATTCGGTGTGTGCGCTATTAGCAAAAGCTGAATGTTGTGCACTGTACAGTGAAATGGATGCTGTCATCTGTGCACTGTACAGTGAAATGGATGCTGTCATCTGTGCACTGTACAGTGAAATGGATGCTGTCATCTGTGCACTGTACAGTGAAATGGATGCTGTCATCTCTCTTCTACTGATAATTAATCAGCTACTAATTTAGTGATTAGCAGCACTGGGAGGTGATGTAGAACCTTTTTTTAAAAGAGAAAAGTGACGGCTGCACTGGGTGATTTCAAGCATATCTGTTAATCTATGATGGCAAACAAGTCTTAAAAGAAAAGATGCAGTTAGTCAGAAGGGAAGAACTGGATATGCACAGTCAGATGGAGGATCAAAGCCAGATGGAGGATTTGTGTTGGGCTGTTATCTGTGACTTCATAACTCCAGATCCTCCCTGAAACTGACCCGTTTATTAATCATGTGGTGAACATCCAGGACTCTTGAGTATGATGGTGTTAATGCAATGAGTCAGGACTCCATTTCCCAAGAGCATTGTAGTGCTAAGACCTTTTTTTCTAGTGTGCAGGTCAGTGTTCCTTGGCCACACCACCACCATTCTTTTATGGGGATATTAACTCTTTTTTTTTTTTAAGATCACTAAAAGACAGGGATTGATCAGGGTCTACTATCGACTGGATCATTTAAAATGATCTTTCTGTTATGAGGCTTTTGGGAAACCCAGCCCAATGTAATCATTTTCCTCTCTTTGGAGGAAGGCAAGTTTTAGTGCACATTGCATCACTGCACACTGAACGCCGTCTAAAAGCCTGTTAGTCATAATCATGTTTCAGCACATCATCTGCTAGTTTTGGGTTAAGAATGTGCATGCAATGCTCTGGCTGTATCTCAAACGGCTCCTTCAGCCTTACCTATACACTCCACTAGATACCCTGTGAGCTTTACTACGTACGTATGCTGCCTGCATAGGATGCTACCTAATAAATAAGGAGCTGTTTGGGATTCAGCCTCTGTCTCTCTCTGCTCACTCACTGCTGTCCTCCATCCTCCCATCCTCACTGTGGACACACTGCATACCTGCTCCCCACCCCAGACTTATGGGATTGTGTTCCCCTGTAATGAACATGGGGTAAGTTACAGTCAGCTTGGATATTTTCTGCCTTTTGAACCTGATGGAACTGAAACCTGTGTATGAATATTTATATTAACACTTATTAAATTATCATTAAACAATAATCACCTGGAATGGTTCAAATGGCTGGTTAAATTTAGCGAGAACATGTTAGCCTGGGTGCGTGTTCTGTCTGTGCTAACTATTCCTCTTTTAATATTTTCTATTCAGCCCTAACAACACTTATGTATTAATGTATGTATTCTGTTAAAGAATAAACAGGGGAGCACATCATCTAAGCCTTAAACATCATCATCATCATCATCATCATCATTGTCATCATCATTAAGAACCTTTGATGTCAGTCAGTCTTTGTTGGTCCTTAAGTCTAAATTGCTAAGACAGATTCAGTCCTGCCATATCAAACAAGGGGCTTGTGTGCTCCTCATAGAAACCCTTACGAGAGTCTGTCTTCAATTTGAATGGGCATTGGGTGTGTGTGCACACGTGTGTGTATGTACATGTGCTCCCTGTGTAAGAGGAAAGTGCATGTGTGGGTGTGTGCATACATGTGTGTGTGTGTGTGTGTGTGTGTGTGAATCTTTAGTCTCTGCATAAGGCTGTATTCTAATCTGTGCTCGTTAAAATCACCTCGAGAATACAGATGGAAATAAAGGGTGGTGAAAGGCTGTTGAGGTGGTTGATCAAGCTGGACACTACGTCATTAAAGTCCTGCTCTTGGAGAAGCCCTGACCTCCTTCTTTTAGTACCTTCCCTGTTTTTTAACACACTAATGGTTTTCTCACTCTTCAGCCAACGTCTGTTGAGTCAGGTGTACTAAGAGCAAAAACACCATGAAACTGCATTTAGTTCAGAAGCACGAGAAAGAGGGTGAAGGAATAAAGAGAATAATCACTCTGAAGGAATAAAGAGAGTGAGGGAATAAAGAGAATAATCACTCTGAAGGAATAAAGAGAATAATCACTCTGAAGGAATAAAGAGAGTGAGGGAATAAAGAGAATAATCACTCTGAATGAATAAAGAGAGTAAGGGAATAAAGAGAATAATCACTCTGCAGTAATAAAGAGAATAATCACTGAAGGAATAAAGAGAATAATCACTCTGCAGTAATAAAGAGAATAATCACTGAAGGAATAAAGAGAGTGAGGGAATGAAGAGAATAATCACTCTGAAGGAATAAAGAGAATAATCACTGAAGGAATAAAGAGAGTGAGGGAATGAAGAGAATAATCACTCAGCAGGAGATATAAAAAGTTCCTTTCTATGTTTGAACAACTTAACTGTTCAATTTCACATCACTGCTCTATGCTGAAAATTAGCCAATTACTGATATTTAACTGTGATTTTATTATTATTGGACCCATGCCCAACTGAACCAGTATGAGACCAGACATGACCCAGTCTGAACCAGTATGAGACCAGACATGACCCAGTCTGAACCAGTATGAGACCAGACATGACCCAGTCTGAACCAGTATGAGACCAAACATGACCCAGTCTGAACCATTATGAGACCAGACATGACCCAGTCTGAACCATTATGAGACCAGACATGACCCAGTCTGAACCAGTATGAGACCAGACATGACCCAGTCTGAACCATTATGAGACCAAACATGACCCAGTCTGAACCATTATGAGACCAAACATGACCCAGTCTGAACCAGCATGTTTGGCACCTGCTACCACCCACTACTTTCTTTGTTCTGAAATCTTTCCACGCTGTTTATTGTGATTATATACATATTGTTATATGGTATTTATTGTGATTATATACATATTGTTATATGGTATTTATTGTGATTATATACATATTGTTATATGGTATTATAGAGAGATTCTGGGCAAACAAAGGAAGATCAGTGCAGAAGTAAAATTCAGTGTGTGTGTGTGTGTGTGTGTGTGTGTGTGTGTGTGTGTGTAGTGGAGCAGACCAATAGTGTCTTCATTTGTCATCTTTCCTGCAGCATCAGCCATGTAGGACCGATATCAGACAGCAGTCCAGCCAGCTCAGGCAGTGACAAGAGCAGAGACAAAGCCATGGAGAAATATGACAACAGGTGTGTGTGTGTGTGTGTGTGTCTTTAAAAGAGAGACAGATGTAGTGCATGAAATGAAAAATCATGTATCAGTAATATATGATTAGTTATATATGATTTTGTTATGATTATTTTTATGACTGAACTGTACTGCTTCATCTCTTTCTTCATGTGTGTTTCAGGCCAGTGACGTGGAATGCATTCCTGCGTGAGAGCGCCATCTATCTGCTGGCTGCCCGCCCTAACAGTGCTGCCATGCACATTCGCCTACCTCTGTAATTACAGCTGACCCATCCTGGGGGCTGCAGAGGGGCGCTACAGCGCCACCTAGTCTCGGAGATGCAGCAGTGACATGGTGTGGTATAAAGACCAGAGAAAGAATCGAATTAAATATAATTAAATAAGACACTATACTCAGAGACTGTAAAAGCCATGAACACACCCCTTCTCAGATCACACAAGCAAACAACAAACTGATTTTGAGATTTAAGATATTTGTGAGATGTAACAATACATTACAGTTAAGAAGATGGTTGAGTGGATAAAATTATAAATATTTCTGTTTGTGTGTTGCAAGGAGCACTGCCTTCTACTGTATTTAAAATAACACCACCACAGTATTCGAACATCAGCCATAGAATTTGCAAAGCAATTCTTGAGTACATGTGACGTAACTGTGAGAATAGTGTCTGGCCCACCACTGCTCCCAGTTTTACTCTAACAGCAAACATGAAAAAGACAAGTATTATCAGAGTAGTGTGGACTAAAAAGGAAGGAAAGCTATCTGCATATATTGTATATCAAGATAATATATAAAATCAAATATACAGTATATAAACTGATTTGTATGGTGTGTGTTTATTCCTCACTCTTACAAATGATCTACTGTTTTTCAGTTTTTCAGGTTTTAGAGTCACTGTAGGCTGTTTTTTTGTTGTTGTTGTTTATTAAATGCACTTCCTTTAGGGGGTAAATAAATCAGTGTTGCCCTGATAACCAGTGCAGAGCCCCAGTTTTTCAGAATAGGCAGAATGTAAGTCTAATACACTGACAGGTAATAAAATCAGCTAATGTTTGGCTTTAATCTTTACGTAAAATCCCAGAGATTTACATGTTTTTTAATTATTATTTTTGCAGTTAAATGATGAAGTTCCACAACATGGAACAAACATGAAGATCAAAAACAAAAAACTTTGACCATGTCAAAGAGATTTTTCAATGTTATTAGAAGGAAACCGTGCACAAATAAAAATAACATTTTTGTTTATACTCTTATCAACTTGTATAAATGGTATTAAGTGGTTTATTTGGTGTTGTTTTTATGGGGGTCAAACGCAGTGTATTTGCTTCCACAGTAATCAGTTGTTGAGTTTATCGAGGCCCATATGGGTTGAAGTGCAACACTGCAAGGAACTAAAGAATAAATGCATGCCATTATCTCAATAATACTGGCTGTGTGTTCCATCTTTATAATGGGGGTCAAACAGCTAACGATAACAGCTATGCTTTAGCTCTGTACAGATATCCATCAGCTGTGTATGCCTAAGTGTATATCAGACATCCATTAATTCTATATAGGTATTAAATATCCATCATTTCTAAAGCTATCTGTGAACTGTATACAACTAAGCCTTGGCTGTATACAGATACCCATTATCCACCCATTCCTTTGATATAAGTGTCAGGTATAACCTTCCTACTTTTCCTCAGGCCCAGTTTGCAGTGCCTTCCCACCTGACACTGATATTTTCTCATGTTAACAACCAGCCATTCACACACCCATTACTGTGCATTTAGATAAAGCAGGCACAGCTTTCAGATAGTGAAGGTGTAACCGCACATTCAGATAATATAGACACAATGATCGATTTAGGTAATGTGGGTTTAAGCACCCATTGACAGTATGTCCATAACCATATATTCAAATAATAGAGATGTCAGATAAGTGCAGTCAGATTCTTCTAACCCTTCAGAGAAGAAGTTACAAAAAGAGGATGGAAAAACTAATAAACGTTTAATAAATAAAAATAAAAAAAAACACAAAACATAAACTATTCATACAGGCTACTTTACATACGATATACGTACACACAGGTTTGGGGGAGAGGCATGTCCTCCCCACTGATCCACGCTCACAGAAGTGAGGTTGTATGAGCAGTACATGTTTGGTCAACAGTAGTGTGTTTGGAACGCTGCCAAGCTGCATTTTGGGCTCCAATAACGATCATGTGTAGATTTGTTTAGGTTTGCAGAGGAGGTGTATACAGGAGTACCCACACTATTAACATGCTACTCACAGGTATAACCACATACCTACATAGCAAAGCCACAATCGCACATTCATAACATAGAATTAATAATAAGATAATGTTGGTGTAGGTGTAACCATAGACAACACTTCAAATGAACTTCCTTTGATATTCATGTAGGTATTTTGAACAATGTGCTCTTTAGCATTATATGACCTACTGTAATCACCTTGTGGTTCGGGCACCTGTATTATTTCTGACACACAAATAGAAACACAAAGCTACATATGTCTCATCTGGTGGAATTCAATAAGAAAGCAGCTAGTAACTTAACTAGTAACATAGCTAGTAACTTAACTAGTAACTTAACTAGACACCGTTAAAGTAGTGTGTGGATTCATTGCTGCTAATAAACTACTGTGCAGGAACTGAACATTGAAAAGATAATATTCACATCCACAGTCCCTGAAATAAAAGTGAGACATTAGCTTTAATTATGGGTCATCAATGTACTGGAACTAATATCCACTATCCATATATATGTGTGCGAGGGAGAACAATCCACAGGTGAGGAGCCAATCAAAGATGGAGACGGGAGTGAAACCAAAACACAACCACATGGACAAATGGATGTGGACAGGGGAGGAGAAAGAAAACAAAACAGAAGCACATGGCTGAGATGAAAGTCTAGATGGGACAGACAGCATTTTTCAACAGCTTGTTAATTACATTTACTAGATATTATACCGTTAGGAATCTAATCAGCCCTGTGTGCTGGGAGATTTGAGCATGACCCTTACGTCACACACACAGTCACGGCTGCTCTGAAGTCTATAGCAATAAGGTAAGCAGGAAAAAACCTTCTGTCTTTACTTTTAAAATATCAGTAGAGCTATTTTCAAAATGATTGTGGGAGGATCTTTTCATCATCCATTATATAGAAGAGAGAGAAGAAGTGAGGCTATGTGTCCTGTGGGAGAGGCGGAAAGAGTCGAAGGGAGTAATGGTTGTTTGAAGAAAGCGTCTTATTCATGCAAAAAAGAACAGCAACAGCTACAAACGAACACCCACACACGTTTAATAAAATACCGGTGTACGCTTATATGAGCTCTCCCTATCTCACGTAAACACTGACATATCCCTAAATGTACACATGAAAAAGAAACACCTTTTGAGTCTTGTGCTGTAGCTCAAGGGAGTCATCGTTTCATGCTCTTTTTAAAGCACATTTCATTAAAATGAACAGGCTCCTCTGAAAGCCTTCTGAAAAATGAAAGGCAGAAGCTGTAACCCCCTCACCACTGAGCATGAGTCGCAGTCAAGAAAAACGCTAATACCAAGAATTCAGTGATTTGTATGTGTCACAGATGTGCAAAATACACGCACGCATACACAGGCACAAATACGCTCATACTCTGGCAACAGTTTATCTTGTATTTGTCCTCCATGTTAAACTGAATGCGAGGAAAAGAAAGCGAATCAAACACAGATCAAATGAGTTCTGTGACTGTTCACTGATTTCATACTACACATATAATCGTATGTATCTATATACTACATGTATAATAGTATAATACACACACACACACACACACACACACATATATATATAAACACACACACACAACACACGTTTGGTATATAATACTATTATATTATACACGTTAAAGATTAACCTACGTTTACCGGTTTCAGAAGCAGTGTTTGTCTCCACCTAGCGTCGAACATCGGATGACTCCACGCATGCGCAATGGAACCAGGGGACAGCGACTTTGGGGGAGGCGTAATGATTTGGGGTTGCGATAACAAGCGTAGGTTAGCTAGCTAGAGTAGCAAAACTAACTAAATAACGTCGAGTGAAACCACCTAATATATCAAATAGGTTTACACGTTCTGTAAAAGAGGGAGGTAAGTGATGTGTCAAGCAGTACTTTTTTGGAAACGTAATGAAATTATTCACGTGCCTGTGTTGCCGGGGTAACTGTAGTTAACTAACGCAGTTAGCTAGCTAGTTAACTAGCTGTGTAAATGTGTTATAACTGTAGTTAACTAACCTAGTTAGCTAGTTAGTTAACCAGCTGTGTAAATGTGTGATAACTGTAAGATGCATCACTTTAGGATCGGTTGGCCAAATCCGGTACATTAGGTTTAAGCAAAAATAACTGGGGGTAGTTAGCTAGCTAGATAGTCTTCATTTGGATTCTTGCTTTTGCAAGATCCGCGCATTTATTAGTTCTTTTTAACCACTTTAACGAGCTGTTAGAGAAGCTACTGTGTATGAAATTACTGAAAATGTCAACCGTATCTATAACGCTGTCCTGCTAGCTAGCCAACATTACGGGTTACATTTCACTGGCGACATACGGCTAGCTCGTTAACTCAGATAACTAGGTTGTCAAATATACCTGGAGTCGACCAGATGGCGTTTACTATACGAGTCTATTTGAATTTCCAATGTTTGTGAATAATAGTTGTTCATCCTTTGAATATGTCAGAATATGAAGTATCTGGCCGGTAGTCCTAGCTAACTGTGCTTGACGGGTTCAGTGGGTTTGACCTTGCAGCCGAATGAAAAGGCGAGTTGCTGGTGAGCAGTGCGGAAAAACGCAGTTCCTGGGGCTCGGTCTTATTTGAGGAAATAAGATGCTTGGTTTTTTTGATGCTTGTTTTAATCATTTTGTGTTTTTTTTTCCTGCCAATAATGGGCCTGTATTGTTTAGTGTTCCCTGAATCCCGTGTGTTACAGCAGGTAAAACATTAAACTGTGTTGTGCGTATCAGCACTGGATAAGTTTCAGGAGTTCCCGTAGGAGGACTTAATGATATAATCTTATTTAACTAGTGGTTTAAACAACAAGACAGATCGGCTCTCTTCAGTTATTCCCACAAAGATATTAAAAAACACTGACGAGTTACTTAGAAACGCCTACCTTTTACCTGCACTCACTGAGCTTTGAATAAAAAGTTGAACGATAGCCAGTCAATTTTACATCCCAACTATACCTACAGTTGTTTCTATTAACTGTACGTATGTTTGTGAGGTGGTTTTAATAAATACACGTATATATATGAGTGTGCTGTTTGTTTATGTGATCATGCGAGTGACAGGTCAGCATTGTTGTCATCTACCTTGGCGTGTGTTTTATCTGTTTACACAACTAGATGTCTTTAATTATTTAAGTAGTATAATTTAATAGTAGAATATAATTAAAATTATTATACTCCACCCCCCCCCCCCCAGGCACAATGGGCAACACGAGCAGTGAGAGGTCAGGTGTTGGGCAGGGAGAGAAGGCCCATCGCAGGGACAGCCGTGGGCTCAAGGAGGGCGATCGTCCCAAGATACTGATGGACAGCCCTGAAGATGCTGATATCTTCCAGGGGGAGGACATGAAGGTACTGCTGGGAGTGTGTGTTGGTTTTGGTAGGGCTCAGCGTTGGTCAGTTGTGTAGTGTAGTCCAGATGTCTTTATATTATTAGTGTTAATTAGAACTCTGTATTGGGATGTGTATTAGAACTATATTGGGATGCTCCAGCCCAGGAACAGCCCTACACTACTGGTTTAGTTTTTCTTTATGATCTTATTAAGCTCTTGTTAAATTAGATGCTGTGCACTACATTAGTTGTCATGTTGATTATTGGACTCATTCTGCTGTTTGTGTGGTTGGACCCCAGGCTCCGTTAGAGAAAGAGGAGTTCTTCACCTGGAGACACGACCTGCAGACCAGTGACAAGGGACCTCTGGCACAGCCAACCGTGTTTCGCTGGACAGGTGCCGGGAAGGAAGTCTATCTCTCCGGATCCTTCAACAACTGGACGAATAAGATTCCTCTGGCAAGGAGGTATGTGAGGAGACCTAATTATATGGCCAGTAGGACATCATTATCCATAATGCCTATTGAGGGGATGTTGCACAGTGTGTAAAGCGGGGTTTGAGGACGGAATTGCTGTAGCACCACAAAGTATACATTTCTTTCCCCTTAAAATGAACAAATGAGCACTTGAATTGTAGGTGGAATAGTATGTGATGGGGTCGAATCTAAATGCTACAGGAGTGAGAGATTGATTCAAGGATTGATTCAAG
>JAOYMR010000014.1:1923354-1938496 GCA_025802075.1 Tenebrosternarchus preto | reverse complement strand
GGTTGTTTTGCCTAAGCTGTTTAAATCAGCCTAATGTCAGCAATTGGATACAGTTATGAATGGGCCAAAACCCCAGTTCAAATAGGAATTGTTCCAAATATTCCAAAAAAGTGTTTAATAAAGAGGGTATATATGACCTGCTAGTTGAAGCCAAGCTTCAGTGAAGGTCAGTAGTAATACTGTCATGTATAGACACCAAGTTAAATTTCACTGTGTGGATAATGTCTGCGTTAGTATAGGACTAAATGTGTTAATTATAATGTTAACTAAATCTGTTAATTAAAATCATACATGTATACTTTCTCAGTCTGGTGTCAGATTTTGCCACAATGCTTTAAAAAAAGCATGAGATTTTTTATTTTACTATGTTTGTCTTGTAATATTATTATTATATAATAATATTATTATATTATTTGTAATATAAGTTATTTCTAATATATTAAATTGTGCAATATTAAGACTTTTATTTATGAAATTTAATCAACACTCTTGAATGTAAAAGAAACCACTTGTCAATAAAGCATTAAATTATTTTTAGTACTTTTATGGGATTTTGTTTTTTTACTTATTGTGTGAGTTAAGAAGGTAACAGTGACCTTGGAAAGATTAGTGCTTTTGACTTACTTGATGTGAACCTGTATATTGTCCCATACAGATTTAGGTTTGTGTTGGCTGGTCCATATCTCAGCATGTCTTTTGATTTGTTTTCACTCCTCATGGGTGAAATGAGGACCTGAAAAGTGCAGACCAGGACAATCTGAATACTCTCTATGAGGGAATTGTAACACTATGATTCTAGTACTGTACAGATAGGCATCCCAGTGAAATCTGATCATTGAATTTGATATTAACAAATCAAGTTGATCTGGAATTGTGTATAACTTCTGCAGTTTTTTTCAAGGTGCCTACACTGTATCCAAGTGTGATACCTTTTCTTTGTGAAACCAAAAATGTGAGATTCCTGCCTTGAGTGGACAGCAAAGTGTGCATTAAATAAACAGAGGACTGATGGAGCATCTTGGGACACTCACTGACCTTCCTACTCAAACACATCTGCTTCAACTCAGCACTTCACTGCCAGGTTTGTTAGGTTTGTTATAACAGGAAAAGAGCCAAAATGTGCATCTTTACTTTCACAACCATTTTAAGTCTACTGCTATGTTCACTGTGTAAGATGCAGGGGCCACACTGTGCTCTCTGGTGGACTATACACAACATACATTGCAGAGTTCTTTTATGAGACTATGACTTTTGAGAAAGTACTAAAGCAGTTTGACCATAGCTTTCTGACCTTCAACTTCAGCTTCACTAAAAACTGCTGTGTTCCACAAGAACAACAGAACAGTGTTATCTGGACAGATGTAAACTTCTGTACCCACACTGATACATTTAATCTTCAATGTCTTCAATCTTCACATGTCACTCCACTGTTTGGTTCCCTTCACTGCCTTCCAACAGCTGCCTGCATCACATTTAAAACTCTTGCACTTGCCAGCAAAGCTAAAAAAAAATGGCCCAGTTCCTTCATATATGATGAATGAACAAAACATTGTAAAAGTACAAGATACAAGATCCCTACAATAATTTCTCAAATATTAAAGCTCTGGGTTCTGAAATACTGTGATGTAACATAAGACAGGCCCACATGCAGAAATGTATTTACAGAGGGTTCACAGCCTCGTTTTCCCCCAGAAAGATGGGTTATCATAATATGAGATATGGCAAGGCCTCTCGGTGGTGGGAGGTGAGGGGGTGAGAGTTTCAGTCATGAATCCATGTGTGCACTCTGGTCCTCTTTAATATACATCCAAATTAAACATGTCAAGGCTGCCATGTGGTTTATATAAGGAGAGCCATCTGAGTGATGAGAACAACATTTACTTCTTCTGTCTCAGGAGATATTTCACGCACAAACAAATTTTTACTTTTAATATTAAATCTACTTCCTCAAATTTGTAACGTTCTACTGAACACCATGGAGTCCCTCCGTGTACTGCTTCTGCTGACGTTTGGTCTCACTCTTGGTAAGTGGCCACTTGGTTATTATTTTATACATATTGTTTTATACATATAGTTTTATATTCCTTGGCTCACAAAAATTATTAAGGTTTTCTTGATGAGCTAATGAACTCAAAGTGTTTTGTTTTTTTTCTATATTCTAAGTTGTCGCCAGCTTTACTCAATAAACTATCCATTGTCCACAATACCTGTTTGTGTGTTAGCATATGTTTATGTTTGTGTGTGTGTGTGTGTGTGTGTGTGTGCATGTGTGTGTAAATCAGCTCAGGTCTATGACAACAAGGCTCTGTGGAACCTAAGGGAACTGATCCTCTGTACCAAGCCTGATAGCTGGCCTCTCGTGGACTACTCTGACTACGGCTGTTACTGTGGTTACGGAGGCTCAGGAACCCCTGTAGACGGCCTGGACAGGTGATACAGAGCAATATAGGAAAGGGTCTCGTTTTCTACCTTTACAGAGACAGACTTCCTTAACTTAATGTTTGTAATGGACTTGGAGCAAAGAAGCATAATTTCTAAGAAAGTGTATTATTGGATATTGGATATATTTAGTTATAATTAAACGTATTGTTATTGCTATTATTAACATTTAGACATTAAATGTCACAAGTCATTTATATGAGGAAAAAAACATCCTATTTCTTCACCCCTTATCATCCATTTGTTTATTTTATAAACTATTCCATTTCCTTAGTAATTAAACTGAACAGCTCTTTGCTGTTACTGAGTGTTACAATTATACTTCTTCTTTGTTACTTGAAGAGAAAAACTTTTTTTAAAGTCACATGCAGGACATGTGAGGAACCTTTCAAAGCATTGCTCTGTGCAAATACTTATAAGTGTTTCACTGTTGCTTGTTCTACAAGTCTGATATGCTGGAGGCCTTTGCGTGGGTGGACCAGCAGTCTGTGTTAGAGTGTGGGACACTTCCAGGTAGGAGTAGGTGGGTCCATCAGGGTTTTAAGTCAATAAAACATTCGTCTATTTTTAGCAACTTTATACTTTTCACCAGTTTGCAAGTTGAAAAGGTCACAGTGGCATTGAAAAGCTAGTGATGGTGAAATCCTTTACACCCCCATATACCAAATTAAAGACTTAGAGGGGGTTGGATGGAATTCTCACAATCCTGGGCTGTTATACTGATTGTGGTTTGGCTTGTTTTCATGTGAGTTAGAGAAAAGAAAACATTATCGCATGCAGGGATGTGATCCACCATTTAGACACTCAGTTTTGTGTATGTATTTGCTACAGTCATGAAACAAAACAAAACAAAAATTATCTGGAATGGAACAAAATGGATCCTCAATATTTTTTACTTCAGAAGATTAATGTTTCCATTACTGAACATCACAGGAATGTTGTGTGAACACAAGTGAAATTTGGATTTTTGTTAAATATATAGTGTCAAGTTTGAATAAATACCAAGTTGTATCATAACATTCTGATGGATGTTGACATTCAGAATGTTTATCTGTGACCTAAATATCAACAACAGAATGGCTCCAATAAAATAAATAATCCATATTTCTAAAATCTATATTTCAGAATAGTCTTAATCCCTCAGAAATTATGTAATGTAACTTTTTATGTATATGATTTTTGATATAAACAAATGACAAGATAAATGTTAACTCATTATTATTATTTTCAACGTTTGTTTTGTCTTAAATGAAGATTAGATAATATTTAGGTGTCATTTGTGCAGAAAACGTCTCTCAGCTCTTAAAGAATGAATTGTCCCGATCTATGGCCAGTCATGGCTTGAGAGTTTCCAGCATGAATCCACCTGTGACCTGCAGACCATTTTATTATCTATGCAAATTGAACAGTTCAAGGTTGTGGTGTAGGTACATAAGAAGTACCAGCTGAGAGATGAGTCTGAGCTGGACTGTTCCACCAGACACCATGAAGATCCTCCACTTTGCGACCCTCTTGGTCCTTGGTCTCACTGTTGGTAAGCACCTGCCAGGAGCATTATGTAGTTTAATTTTTGCATCCTGCTCCTATAAGTTATGCATGGCTTATAGTGATGTGAACTGGGTTTTTATTCCTATGTCTTCTAAGATTAAATGATTGCAATGTTTATTTGTTATTGATTATGCACTGCAGTGAGTCAGATTTGGATCAACGTTCATAGCAGGTTGCAGTAATTTACCAACAATGAATCACCTGTGTGTGTGTGTGTGTGTGTGTGTGTGTGTGTGTGTGTGTGTGTGTGTGTGTGTGTGTGTGTGGTTTAGCCCAGGCGCTTGACTACAGGAATCTCTGGCAGTTCAGGGGAATGATCCTCTGTACAAAGCCTGATAGTTGGCCACTCCTGGACTACGCTGACTATGGCTGCTACTGTGGAAAGGGAGGCTCAGGCACCCCCGTCGATGACCTGGACAGGTGGGAGATAAAGGGACAGAGGGTGGTTTTTGCAGGTTTTTTTCCTTAACCGTATCCTTGTTGTAGAAGTGGATTTGCTGCACAGTAGAAAGACAATCAGTTTTAGATGTTTCAAATAAATATTCATGAGGGTTTTATCTGAAAAGATATAAAACTTCATAAATGCCACACAACTAAATCTGTTTTTTCCTTTTTTGTCAATTCAATCTGTATGGTCTCTGATTCCTACAGATGCTGTGAAGTTCATGACATGTGCTACAGTAATGCAATGCAGCATGATGCTTGTTGGCCAATCATGGACAACCCTTACACTGAGATCTACTCCTATAAGTGTGACAAAGACACCAAGACGATCACCTGCACGAGTGAGTGCTGATTATTTGTATTGTTTTCTATGTGAAACCTTTGCACTCAGAAAGATAAAGAAAACTCAGTGGGTTATATGAATTAAAGTTTATTATATGTGACTTATTTATCAATTGTTTCTTACTAACTTTGTTATTTTCACCCCATCTCCCTCTCAGGTAGCAATAATGAATGTGAGATGTTTATCTGTGAGTGTGACCGGAAGGCCGCTGAGTGCTTTGCTGTATCTGAGTACAATGAAGAGAACAAACACCTGCCTAGTGATCGATGCAAATGAACATCAGCGCATTCCAAAAACGCTGCACAAGACAATAATGTATATAAACAATCTGCAATAAATATTTTCATTGTCTGAACTTCACTTAATATCCTGCTGATTCAACAGTGATTTCAAGTGCACGTTTATTTTTTATTCTAAGAACCAGATTTACTTGCTTCAAATCTGAAATTCATACAAAAAGAAATAAATTCTCAAATGCAACTGTTATAACAAGTTTTTGTGTCAGTTTTTGTTAAATGTTTTTATTGAATATATATATAATTTCCGTTTATATATGTAAAATAGCTCCTAGCACTTACCTCTGGTGATGCTCTGATTCACTTTGTAAAAACTGAAACCATAAAAAAAGCATCGTGCACTTGTCCAGGATGTGCTAAAAAAAATCCAAAGAATTGGATTGTGTCAATACTACACCATATTGGCAGCCAAAAACTGACAGATACCTAAATGTTGGAAAATTGTTTGACAAAAACACATGCCTCCTGCCATCAATTTTAAAAGGTTTTTACAAATTTTACAGATTTTTACAAATTTTACCACAATTTTCAAATATGCAAACCTCTACTCCACCTCTACTTTTCTTAAACCCAAAGCTAGTGAAATTATTTCATATTAGTCATATGTCATGTTTTATATTTGTAACTCCTGTTCTGTAATGCAAAGAACAAACTTCTGGAGATACAAAAATGTTCTGCGACAACGTTTTGTGAATGTCTACTAAAGACTTGGCTAGCTAGCCAAGTAATTAGCTTAAGAAAGCTCATTTTAAAAAAGCTAATTATAGCTTTCAGTTAGCAATCAAATTTTTGCCACTCAAGACTCAGCTAGCTAGCTACGTTGAGATAACTAGCCAGTTCTTTAGGTATGGAAATTTTAGTGGACTGGTCTAGCATTAATTTTTCCCTTCTCAAGTTAAACAACTAAAACCTCTCATTTTTAGTTGTCGAAATTTTGTAACAGGCTAATGGACCATTTTACTGCAATAAAAATTGTATCTTAAGTTTTGACAACCACAAACAAAACCGCTAAAGAAAAGTGTGTCAACCTTATCTTCCATGATAACACAAACAAAACAAATCCAACACAAAAACCTGCCTTAACTCCCTGGTACAAACACAGAGAACACAAAAGTGCAACAGTAAAATAAGAGGTATCAACTCCTTACTTTTCCCACAAATTTCACGTATGCTAGCTAGCCAAGACCCTTTGCAATAAGCTTATTTGGACAATTTCTTGCATTAAATTTTGTATCTTATATTTTGTATTAAATGTTTGTAAAGTGTAAGAGGGCCATTCAACCCAAAATGAATTTTAACACCAGTGGGAGACCAGTGCACACTGGTTGAGCCACCGACCAAGTGTGGAAGGACAACTGGAATGTAGTTAAAAACGTATCTGTTTTGCTGGTATTTGAGGTGATCTGAGCATGTTTTAAACATTTCCGTAGCTTTGCATTTTTCTCTCTTTTGATTTGAAAGTATTTATCTTATGTATAAGTGTTTCACTCCATAGTATATCCCTAATGTGTAAAGCACTTTGGACACTTTGCTATGTAAATAAACATAACTTGTCTAAACATAATATATCATTTTAATTGTAACTTAACATTGTTTTTACATTACAGATTTGCATTTGTTACATAGTGATTAGAATTCTCTACTTGTAATGTTGATTAAAATAAATAATCCTTGCATTATACATAAATCTAGCACATGGAAAATGTTACAAAGCACATTAAACAGTGATGAAAGGATCTGGACCTTTCAGAATGTAATGTTGCTTTTATATTTATCACAAGCACAGAATTTCTTCACTATTCTACTTTGTTGTATTAATTCCTCACAATTCTCTTCACTTTGGATCGTTTGTAGAGTACTTTAACTGACTGCATGACCTCCTCTGTCTTCAGAGTGTATATGATTGGGTTTAACATGGGTGGAATAGTTTGTGTAAGAGCAGTGTTGATTGTCCTGATATTTGTATCTATAGTTGTTATAAAAGCTGCAGTGTAAATACTAACAATCGGTACATAAAACAAAGCCACTAACATGACATGGGAGGTGCAGGTTTTCATAGCTTTGATTTTCTCGTTACCATGTGCAATTCTTTTCAGTGCAAAACCAATACAAACATATGAAATAGCTATTAGTAGTAAAGGAATGTAAAGTAGAGCAGCTGTACAGACATAGCCCATTATGGCATTTATAGATTTATCATTGCATGCTAATTTATAGACAGGACCATAATCACAGAAATAGCTGTTAACTGCAGTAGATCTACAGAAGGACAATCTGGTAATCAGAGATACAAGGAGAGCATGAACAGTCACAGAAAAAACCCATATAATACCAATGATCAGACTCATGGCTGTTTTTGTTATAATAGCATGATACCTCAGAGGAAAACATATAGCAATGAGTCTATCATAAGCTAAAGCAAGAAGATTAAGAGACTGCAGAACCATAAAGCAAAACACAAAAAACATATTTGCTAGACAAGCTTCATAAGATATGTACTGGTTATCAAAGAGAAATGTGTCAATAATCTTTGGAATGAGAGCAGAACTTCCACACAGATCAGAGACGGCCAAGTTGAAGACAGCTATATACTTTGCTGTGTGTAAACTGCGTGCCAGGTAGATGGTGCCCATTATAAAAGAATTCCCTAAAACAGTCACAGCATAGACAAAACATAAAAACACATAGTAGTACTTTGCATGTGGGATGTTGTAAAGTCCTCTAATGTAAAACGTGGGGCGAAAAAACGTTTCATTCGTTGATATCACTGATTCATTGGAGGTCATGTTAGTAGTCATCTCACGTAACACCGTTAAGTAATGGTTTGTATTTATTTCATATCTGTTGTAGCATTCTAATTCAATTTATCTACATTTACAATGTAAATATGAATAAAGTGTCAATGAAACATCCGTCACACCAAGTCAACAGCTTTTTCATAAAAATAATCGTAGAGGCAAAAAAGAAAAACCAACTGTGTGAGAGAAAAATAATATTTTCTTTATTCATGAATGCTTCATGATTCCAATAAATCCTTTGACATCTTTTCTGTCTCCCTTTTTAAAGGCAAACTTGTGGTTACATCAGAAAAAAAGTAGCAAAGATGACTTCATCAGTATGTCAGCTTTACCGGTGCCCATTGGCCGTTACTAAGATACAGGGCCCAAGACCTGTTTGCTTGTATTAAAGCAAGGGAAGTTCAATAACATTTAATAAACAATGGCAATTCATAGCACCTCACACAATGATAGAAAGCGGTAACGTAGTCAGTTGGACCTCCTTTGGATGAATATTTTCATAATTTGCAAGGTGAGCTAAACGTTGTTTCCGCTGTAGCTCTCAGCTGTCCTAACCTCTATAGATAAAACCATCAGAAAAAAAATCACAGCATCAGATGCCAGATGTTTTAAGCAAACCAGATTAATAAATGTGTATGCTAGAATGTACGGTAGCCATTAAAAATCAGTGTGTGCGAGTGAGAGCTCTTATGGAAAACAAATAAAAAATAAAAGTAAATTTTATTCCATGAATAATCATGAGTGTATGTATTTATATAACAAATACACTTCTATGCCACCGATTATTGTCAAAAGATTAAAGGCCAATCTGTCAAAGCATGGACAAAATATTTACCTTCTCATTCAAAAATAAAACAGTGCTTACATCCCTCTATCTTCCAATAAAAAACCACTGATTTTATATCCCTTAATTTTTAAACTATTACCATCAAACTCGGCACAAAGATTCAACATCTCACCCCAAACATTAATATTCACTTTATTTTGTTGGCTCTTTCTACTCTTTCATTCATTCCTTCATCATCCCTTAGGAACTCACTAATTATTATAATGCTTTATTTTTAAGAAACACAAAAAGTGCACTTCTTACTTCATCTGTCAACTTCTTTCGTAATTATCCCTCCACTCTCCTCATATGAATCCAATCATTTTATAATTGTATCGGGTTTCCCCACAGTGCTGGTCTATCACCACCAGAGGGAGACCACATGCCGCAAATTAATCAACAATCAGCTTGATTGCTTACAGGTGTTCACCTGCTTATGTAAACGCCATTCTTTGGGAAGGCCAGCTACTACTACTACAACAAAAGGGTGTTTTTGATCAGTTTTTGTTTGCGAGAATCCCTCCTTTTTATTTTTTATCTGTGGGGAAAGTTTCCCCCTTTCTGTTTGTTTTGTTAGCTGTTATCCAGAGATATATTCTCTCTTTGCTTTGTTTTATTTCTTGTTGTGTTTTATCTCTTAAAAATAAAGAACTGAAGACAGTAACATCGGCTATGTTCTAAATGTTTATTTTTCTACTTTGTTGTTTTCCACATTGGAGAAACCAAGTCTGTCCATCATCATTTGTTCTCGTCCTTTCATCTGTGGTTTAGTGGCTAAGGGTCAGACCCCATTTCAGTTCCTGCACTGGGTGGGTCAAGAGGTCTGACCCTTTTCTTTTCCATTTTAGGAGAGAACCCCCTTATCCCCCTTTCCTCAGTCATACTCACTCATGCATACTCCTTCTCATTCCTCCCTTTTATACTCATGTGCCCTCACATTTCAGTAGTGTAGTGTGTAGAGCAGTGTGCTTGGTATCTCAACTACCTCAGTTTGAGCCCTTCTTCTGCTAAACTTTTTAAAATCCTTTTTGCTTGTTCCTTATCCTTCCCTAGCACTCTTATCTGCTGTTGATTGCACCTAGATGATCAACGCACCCAAGATTAACCATCAGGGCAAGAGTCTGTCGGGCTGCTCCCACATTGATTTTGCCAATGAGCCTGTTGTCCCGTTACAATAACAACCTGAATTTTCAAACGAAATCCATAAAACATGGTAAAAATCACTCTACTGCTGACACCAAGCACCAAACTTCATTTTATACTGGTGGCCCTCATCAATCTAACTTTTGTACCTTCCTTTCATCCTTCTGTTTAATTTTAATGTAGATTCAACAAAATGTAGATTCTACTTTATATACATTTGCCCTTCATAATGACAGCTATGTTGATCCTTAACATAGTAAGGGTTTGTACTGTTACTAGGAAATTTGCAAAGCCAATTTGGTTTGGTCACAAACTTTACTTCCATTTATCTATTTCTAATAATGCAATAGACAATGCAATAATGCATTTTTTTTTTTTTTTTTTACAGAATATCGTATTACATTTTGATTACAACTTTTTACCTAAACATCATGAATGCTAACAATAATAGTAATATACTGTGCTCTTCACAAAAATCTACCACATAATGAATTTTTCAGAATTGTTCTAAGCAATACATTAAAAATTCATATAAATTCAGGGTTACTTCAGAATGAAATGTTAGCTCAGTATTAATAACAACAACGGAATATTGCATGGTTATTTCTTTCAGTTCATTGTGTCATATTGTTCTTTTAATTCCTCACAGCTCCTTTCACTGCAGACTTCACTTTGGATCTTTTGTAGAGTACTTTAACTGACTGCATGACCTCCTCTGTCTTCAGAGTGTATATGATTGGGTTTAACATGGGTGGAATAGTTTGTGTAAGAGCAGTGTTGATTATCCTGATATTTGTATCTATGGAAGTTGTAAGAGCTGCAGTGTAAATGCTAATAATTGGTACATAAAACAAAGCCACTAATATGAGATGGGAGGTGCAGGTTTTCATTGCTTTGATTTGCTCAACTCCATGTGCAATTTTTCTCAATGCAAAACCAATACAAACATATGAGGTAGTTATTAGTATCAATGGAATGTAAAGTAGAGCAGCTGTACAGACATAGCCCATTATGGCATTTATAGATTTATCATTGCAGGCTAATTTATAGATAGGGCCATGATCACAGAAATAGCTGTTAACTGTAGTAGATCTACAGAAGGACAATCTGGTAACCAAAGATACAAGGAGACCATTGACAGTAACTGAAACAAGCCACATAATACCAATGATCAAACTCATAGCTGTTTTGGTTACAATAGCATGATACCTCAGAGGAAAACATATAGCAATCAACCTATCATAAGCTAAAGCAAGAAGAGTAAGAGACTGCAGAGTCATAAAGCAATATGAAAAAAACATATTTGCCAGACAGGCTTCATAAGATATGTACTGGTTATCAAACAGAAACATGTCAAGAATTTTTGGAACGAGAGCAGAACTTCCACAGAGATCAGAGAAGGCCAAGTTGAAGACAGCTATATACTTTGCTGTGTGTAAACTGCGTGCCAGGTAGATGGTGCCCATTATAAAAGAATTCCCTAAAACAGTCACAGCATAGACAAAACATAAAAACACATAGTAGTACTTTGCATGTGGGATGTTGTAAAGTCCACTAATGTAAAATGTGGGGCGGAAAAACGTTTCATTCGTGGATGATAAAGACTGGATGGAACTCATATTAGCAGTCATGTCATTATAACCTGTAAAAAAAAAAAGGCCTGTAATTAATTTCTGTTGAAGCATTCTAAATTTGTGGCTACAATATAAATATGAACTCAATTATTGCATTGCAGTAACAGTAATAACAAAAGTACAATAATAATACTTATTAGAGTGAAAACAGATTACTGTACCGTACTGCAGAGCAGATTATTTTGATACTGTACCGTACTGCAGAGCAGACAGAATGCTGGCATATGTGCAAAGATTAGATGTCTTTATGCTTAATTCTTGGTGACATCACTTCCTGCAGTACTCTGCTTGTTTTGAATTTTGTCATATAATGGACTAATTGCTACGTATTCTTCTGAGGTATTATGCTGTTGTTTTATTCATACATCGATGACTTCTAGTTCCCAGTGTTGTGTGTTTTATTTGTGATTAGTATTGCACTGTATGTAGATCTAAAACCTATTGTGTGGACTACTGCTGTATAGATTTAAAAACTACGGTTACCTCTATATTATCTCTACAGTTTACATTGTTGGTATACAGCCCTGATTAACTATCACCACACCATCAAAAGGACAAAACTATCCCCACAGTTACTTGAGATTGACTTTCTAACATGTTTATCAGTGCAGTGCCCCTAAACACCATATCTTCCTGCTTCTCATGACGTTTTCAACTGTAGTTAGCTAGCTAAAATACGATTTTCATTAAAAAGGAAGTTTTTGTATTCTTGTATCTTTAGTTACGTTTAACTTCGAGTGTGAGGTTTTTTTTTAGCACCTGTAGCTGTTAGCGCAGGGCTTGTAGCAGCTAGCTCTCACGAGCGCACTGTGGGACTCACACCAGCAACTCGTGAGTTGTGACGCGCTTTGAGGATCAGACACTGGATCGTCCAAGATCAGATCGATCCTTCAGCGACCAGCAAAACTCTGAGGGGCCTCTAACAGAGATTCGTCTGTTCTCATCGTTGATGAATCCGAGATGAATGGGGCTTTCCTTGGTTCAGATTTGGCGCTCATGTTGAATCGAGCGATTTAAGGTTAACTGACTTTTTGGTATTTTTTTCACCCAAGTGAAGAAGCTAGTTACTTAACCACACCGACTATCACGTTATTCAGAGTGGATGAGTGTGTTGGACCACGTTTATTGTTATAAATTGTTAGAATATGTTACTGTGACATATTTTGGATTAATCACTTCAGGTTTGGCGGTTGGTTTAGCCGCTCGAGAGCGACTGTCTGCCAGTTCGTGACTGTGGTTGGACAGTACGAGTAACGCCTACTGGTAGTATCTATCGTATTGTTTATACTAAAAATAGTATTTTATACTGTTTATACTATTTTATTCCAGATGGATTCAAAAGACCTGTCACCTAGGAGGACAAGGAATGGGCGCTGGCATCTTTGTCACTTGGACATTTTGCTAGGATGGGGTGGGTTTTGAGTCCTGAGCTGCCTCAGATACAACTTCTGTCCTTTGTACTCTGGAAATGTGTGGTTGAAAACAAACATGGCATAATTTAAGACCATGACAGATGTGGTTCGACACATGATGTGTGCTGCACAGATACGTCTGTAAACCCTTGCTAATCAGATATCAAACTGTCCATTTTTATTTAAAGGTATTTTGTATACGCCAAAATATTTGGATGTTTAACATACACTTCTTTGAATTACAAGGAAATGATCATTTTTTGTAAATATCTGACACTGTACCTAACTTTAAATCTAGACTATTGCCATCAAGATGGGCTAGTGTCCTGCTCAGGTTATGCCCAAGCTGAGAACAAGACTCTTTGTGCTGACATCACTTGCTGTCACTGATGAGGAGAAGCAGCAGACTGAGGGTACAGCAGCTGGGCAAGCAAAGAATCCATTATGGTAAGACACTACATTAATAAAAACAAAACTGCTGTAGCCAGAACTAGTGAGAGCTCAAACAGACTGAAACCAAGCTAAATGTATGCAAACAGAAAAAAAACAGTCCTCCATGAGCCAAAACCAATGCAGCAGTACACGGAACACACTGGTGTTGTTATCCAGGAGTGGGGACTGTTCATGTCTAGCAGTGGCCTGCTCAGTGCATCTCCAAATCGGACAGTATCTTATTGCATTGTTGAAGTGTCCATGGTCTGTCAGAACCAAGACTATCCTGCAGAGAGTAAGGAATTTTTTTCAGGAAGCATCTGATTTCCTCACACAAACAAAATCATTACTATTGCATCAGATCCAGGGTAACCTACACCTGACCACAGCTAACAATTGTCATAGAGTAGTATAGACTCCTTTTGACCTTGTCATCCTGCTAGTACTCAAAAGACCTAACATTATTAACATTGACACTTTAACATTGAAATTCTCTTTTTGTTGCCCAAAAAAGGACAGAATGCAAATAGAGCACACTGACAAAGTCAGTCTTTAAAATGAATATGGTAATACAAGATAACATTTAACTGTAGGACAAGCATATGCAAACAAATATTTTTAAAAAACAATTTTGACCTAATGACTTTTGTCCAATAAAATACATTTTAAAATTTTTAGTGAACATTTACAATTAGTTTTTTTTTTTTTTACTTTTGCCACATGCTCCATATATCTGACATATCTGACACTATTTTAGTCAAAGCTTGTAGTTACCTGATTAGTATTTCCTTGCAATAACAAAACTAAAACGTTTTAGTTGATTTCAACCCAATAATTACATGGTTTTGGATGGGTTTGGATGATACCATTAAATTAATTGACAAATGGGCATGTGCTGAAGTTCTTTAGAATATCCAGATGGGATATAAACACTTGTATGCACTGACACATTTCTGGCTACATTTAAAAATTCACATTTAAATATATTTGTTGGATATTATCTCTGTACTGTATTTGTCTTAACCATAACTGTTATTTAAAATGCTTAAAAAATAGTCAACAACATCCATAAGTCAGTAATATTCTGAAATTTATCATATTAAGTCCATTAAAATATTCAGTACCTGAATAAAATGGATGTAAACTCTGCATCTCAAGGTGACTCAGATACATAACTGAATACAGATTAAACCACAGTGTATCTACAATGTATCACAGTACACATGAAACAGTTGTAATAAAATAAATAGTAATTACAAAGTGAAGTACAACCTGTGAGTTTTTCAACTTGGAACAACTGAGAATTCTGTTTTCATGAAGATACTAAACTATTATTATTATTATTATATCAGTTTAATTCATTTCATTATTAATCATAGGCCCTGCCATCGCATAGTTTATCTTGGCTCGTCTGTAAATTGCTTTAATAGACTGCAGTATCTCCTTTGTCTTTAGAGTATAAATAATAGGATTCAACATAGGTGGAATAGTTTGTGTCAACACAGAGTTAATTATTCTAGTATTTGGATGAATATATGTTGTAAGAATTACAATGTAAACACTAATAATTGGAAGATAAAACATGGCCACTAACATGAGATGAGAAGCACAGGTCTTAATAGCTTTGATTCTGTCAGCACCATGTGAGAGCCTGAGCAAAGCAAAACCAATACAAATGTATGAGACAGTTATCAGTAACAGTGGAATATAAAGTATTGTAGCAATACAGATGAGTGCCATTATATAATTTATGGTAGTATCATTACATGCTAGTTTATAGACTGGGCCATGATCACAGAAATAGCTGTCAACTGTAGTAGATCTGCA
>JAOYMR010000014.1:1899937-1910137 GCA_025802075.1 Tenebrosternarchus preto | reverse complement strand
ATGGTGTGTGCACACCCTTCAGTGTTTATAACTCTAATAATACACATGGTGTGTGCACACCCTTCAGTGTTTATAACTCTAATAATACACATGGTGTGTGCACACCCTTCAGTGTTTATAACATCTGTTGCCATGACAACAGGCTTGCTGATGGATTTACATAGCATGTCCAGTTTATAAATAAATCTGACTTGACGCTCAGTTTAAACTAATTAGAGATTATGACTGTTTGCATGTCTGATGTTTCGCCTGTTCTGAAGTCAGAATGAGGACTTTATGACTTCTTTAAGGCCTCGTTTTTGAATTCATAGATTTAATTATTAACAATGTGAAAATGCACAAAGGTAAGTTTTTCATTTAGTTCACCCTCAGTCCCCTAAACACAGTAAAACAGGGTTTAAACAGGGCAATCACAACAGTGTATCACAACAGAAGTCACAGAGTTAATTAGGCCTCAGTTGTACTGGTCAGTTTTATTGCTATTTCAGACTGAAAAACAAAAATGATTTAATCCTGTCTGTGGTATATAACAAAAGTAAAGAGTAAAAATGAGGTGTTGGACACTCATGTGGAGATGGATAGAACCAGTCTAGGCAGTTACAGGGTCACTTTACATGATTAGATGAATATCTTCTTAGCCTATGCATATATATTTTACTATTTGTTTTATATTGTACTATTTGTTTTAATTGTTTAAAAAATTCATATAAAAACATTACATTTTAGGAAAATAGGAAAAATAAATGTATTTAATAAGAAGAATAAGAATTTTCAGTTGTCATTTGAGGTAAAAAAAAAAAAAAAAGTTTCTTAAGCTACAACTATACATACATTCTATAAGCTATAATAAAAAAAATATTTTGACATTTACAATAATATTATATATATTAGATGTGTAAAAAAAAAAAGTATTTTCTATTGTTATTCAAAATCTGTTTAAATGTTTAAATCAATAATAACCAATATTTGCTACTTTAAAATGGCTACAATATTCATTTTATGGCTTTTCACCTTTTTCTGAGCACACCACTTATGCATCAGTGTGTGGATCTCTTTGGTCCTAAAGTAGTATATGAGTGGGTTCACTAGTGGAGGGAACAACCCATAAAACATAGTGAGTGCAATTCTCTCATCTGAATTCATTTTTAAGTTTGGTAAATAAGGTGTGAGATACACAAAGATACGTGGGATGTAATATATAGAAATGATAGACAACTGTGTGGCACATGTGGAAAAGGCTTTTATCCTACCCTGGTTGTTTGTAGTTCTGATTACAGACACCCCAATGCTGATATAGGAGAAGATAATGAAACCAAAAGGCAAAAGTAGCACAACTGAAGCCACCGTGGTCGAAAGGTACCTTTGCATAGTTATATCACCACAGGCTAAACTGAACATAGAGATGCCATCACAGTAGCAGTGAATAATTAGATTGGGTCCACAGAAGAACATTTGTGCAGTTTGGATTGTGCTAATGCTAGGTGCAATCATGGCTGATACCCAAGATAACCCTGATATGAGGGCCATAGTTCGGTTGGTCATCAACACTGGGTATCTAAGAGGGAAGCAGATAGCCAGATAACGATCCAGAGCCATGATCATCATGATCAGAGAGTTCAGGGTGCCAAAATAATGGATGAGCTGCCTTTGTAAGAGACAGACAGAGAAAGAGATGGAGCCATTGTTGAACCAGTAGCGCGATATTACCTTCGGCAGAGCCACAGTGCAAAATCCAATGTCACACAGAGCCAGGCTTAACATAGTGATATACAAAGGCTTCTGGAGGGTTGGTGCACTTGTGAATGACACCACCAGAACTGAATTCTCCAATACAGCCAATACATAAATGACAAAAAAAAAAGCACCCAGCAAGTTAAAGTACGCTGGGTGGAGTCCTGGGAAGCCAACGATGAAGAACTCTGTTACAGCCATAAGGGCACTCTGGTTTCCTTCTGACATACTGAAAACATGGAGAAAAACATTCAGTTTTAGTTTTAGATGCAGTTGTATTAATTTAATGTACAAATAATCCACAATAGCTATAATATTAACCCTTTAATCCAGCATGTCCAACATTCATCACTGACTGTCTTTATGTTGTTTATGGGTTTAAATCTTATAAACCTCTGTTGTAGCTGATATTAATGAAAAGGTGAGAAGATGTAAAAATGTTAGTAATTTCAAAAGGTAATTTAACTGAAGTCATCATTTGTGTAATTAAAATGTATTCTTTTTTACCTCCATAATTCTGACAGTTTTGACCAGTAGTTTGTAATTATGCATTTTCCAGACCAATCAATGCTGTCTTAATCACAGCTGAAGTTGTTTGGCTATCATGTCTACAAAGAAACTGAGCCACTAGCTTCTCACCTCGCCGTTCTCCTAGAGGTCCCACCACAGAATAAAACATCTCTGTTCTCTCTTCCAGTCTTTTATACTGAAAGGCTGATATCTCAGGACATTTCATAACCAGGAGAGCCTGGTGTGGTGAAAAGGTCATCCACACCTGGTTACCCAAAATAGAACTCAGTTTCTGGACTTTTTCTACCCTTGCTCCACCCAGTGGCAAATACTGGGCCCAATGCTTAAAGTCAGCTGGCTGCTTTGGCAAAAAAACTGGGACTTCATAACAGTGATGGATCACATTTGCATAGTGCAAATCTGCTTTACAGAATGCGGTACCTGCTACTGAATTCACCAAATGGAATAGATAAAGGAAAGACTGCGGCAGTCACATCTCAGATCAGACTTCTTCACATATACGTAATCATATACATATGTATCACTGGGGTCTCAAACCAGTGGAAACATGGGTCTGTTCTTAAAACGTTTGCTAGGTCACAGAAATAGGCACAGGTGGATAGAAGCACCAGCGGTTTACTGATGGAAAGGTGGTATTAATGCATTTTAAAATGCTATTAAAGCCTCTTAAAGCCTGGTATAATGCAGTAGAAGATATTTCAGAAAACTTCAGCTCAGTTTTCCCAGAAGAGTTCAGGGTGTGGGGAGGTCAAGGGAGATCACATTAAATACTAACTGTAGGAGCCAATTTGTTCTGAAACATATTTTAGTAATTTCAGGTGAGAGGTCTATCTTCACTTAATACAATAATGGAATACATTATTGAAGTTACAAATATATAGTTACAAAAAAAGCTCCTTTTTTTGGTTTTCTTTTAAATGTTTAGTTCAATGTTCTAGAGATTCTAGACTTACTGGAATGCTGTAATCTTTGGTCTTGCTATCCAGGGCCTGAAAGAGCTGCAGCATGTGTGTTTAGCTGCTTGGGTATTTGCTCACATAAGACTTCGAGAACATATAATTCTCCCTCAAACTCCCTTCCTGACATCAAGTCTATTACTGGATACAGTACCAAGTTGTTCTTCTGACCCCTGCTTATTATTCTACCCTTCTTCATCTACACTTGCCTTTACACACTTTTTTTCATGCACATAGAGTATTGCTGACAGAGCTTTTAATGCTGCAGGCCCAAAACTCTAGAAGCCTGTTCTCTGACTACGCTTCTGTCTCCATGTCTAAAACATGATTGAACGATTCTGTGTCATATAAGAGCTCTTTGTTAATTGTATGGCTTCATATACAGTCACTTTTCACCATGTATAATAACATTACATTTTTTATGCCCTTTTAAAAAAAAATGCATAAATATATATATATATATTTATTTAAAAAAGGCTTTGACATGCAGTTTTGGGAGGCCAGTATTCTGGATACAAACAAGGATTAATACTAATGTGAACTATCAGGAGGGAATCTTATTTTGAACCATTGTTTAATGACTATTACAGTTTCTCATTACTGAGTGTGCCCGGTCTCTCAGGGTGCACATCACGTTGGTCCTGCCCTTTCTCTCTGTTAGGTGTCCTTGGAGAATCAATTAAGGGCTTTACTGCATGTGCTCAGAGACACCACACAAATAAGCACAAGCGTTTTCTCCGATAGGCATTCCCACGAGTCGTGTTGAGCATACATGTACCAGTCCATGTTTGTAGGAATATATTTTTTTTTTTTTTGGTGGGGAGGGGGGGGGGGTGTTGACCTGGAATGATGTAACACATAAGCCATAGATACTTTCATTGATATGCCTGTAATTTAGAAAGTAATTATATGCAAACTTTACAGAGTTGCAAATTGGTGCAGAGTAGTGGACCTGAACTGGAACACTTCTTGAACAATACATCCAAATTCAGTATAAAAAGAAGAGCACAAATTGAAGTAATAAGGACAGTGGAACATGTAGGCCATAACATCAGCTGTCAGCAAAGCCTTTGTTCTGACAGGTTTCAGAACACGTCTCATGTCTTTAGTTGTTTTGCTGTAGCTGTTTTGCTTTCCTCCTGAGATTAATCACATCTCTCTGATTGAATCTTCTGTACTTATATATTTTAATTAGGCTAATAGAGTTTGTGTTTAATTATTCTTTTGGGAAATCAATAAGGAGTGTTGGAAATATTTTCCCTGCCCAAAGGAGTTAGGAGCCAGAAGGTCAGGATACTGAAACATGTTTCTATTATACAGAACCTACAATCCAGTTCATTCCCAGTCTAAACTGTCATTTCAGGTATTCGGACTATACAAAGTAGGTGTTTGATTTATCCTTGTAATAACACTTTATAGCACACCAGGAAACATAAGTATGTTCTTCAAAGAAAACCTGTTTTGAATACAGAGTTATCCAAGTATTTACAGAGTTAAGACTCTGTGTTTACAGAGTTAAGACTCAGTGTTTACCCAGTGCTTTTTTGATTATTTATATGACTGTTAGCCACATATGGGCACTGGCTTTCACGATAAATGTTTTTTATCAGGAATTCGTTACTAGTCATTGCTTTGTAATTATCTGCAATACATTTATAGATGTGTGTCTTTATGAATCGAAGGCTACACACACATGCTTTTATGTCTGATTATGATTTTTTTACTCAGATTTGATCTTTTTGCTTTGATTGTTCACATGCTTGTGACCTCTGCCCTGGAAGTGCAAGCATGCACACACATACAAAAACAAAAATGTCACATGCATAAATCCCAGATACACACATTTCTCAGTCTGTCCTCAGACCTGGCAGATACAGACATCTACATTATACATAACTGTCATGAGCTGGTGGATGTAAATAGAGGAGATGACCTGTCTGTTTTTGGACAGAGCAAATGAGAATATCAAAGAAAAGTGGTATTATTTTGTATAAGTGACATGTATTTTGTTCTTTGTTCCATCCACAAGTCCTTGTACACCTCAAGTATTGTTTTGTTTTTAATGTAGTTTCTTGTTTGTTAACTACATTCACAGTGAGTTCAGTTGTTCCTGTTCTTAAAATATGTTTTGTTATGTTTCAGTGATGCACTCCCAAGATATCAGTCAAAAGGTGCATCGCTCAAACAGGAGTGTGTAATTAGTTACAGCAGCACATTATTATGCACCTCTAGCACTAATGAGCTGAGAGACAAATGACAGGAATCTCTCAAGTCTTGTTTCCATCTGCGTGTCTCAGTGGAACCATCACAACAAAGAAAGTCTAATTAGCAGAGTTAATGAAGAGGTTTCTCTTTGAGTTATAGGTCTGATATGTATGCCTAGTCATTCTCTTTAAACAAGTTCCCAAAAGACAAAGTTAGTTCATTCTGTTTTTTAAAGTAGTAATACATATTACCTTTTATTTAAGATAATCCTAGTAATGACATGTCCTTATGTTTAATACATATACAGGTTTTGCTAATATCATATATTTATTATTTACAAATGGCCCAAGCTAATTAAGTTGTAGCCCCTAACTAAAATACAGAGAAAAGTGTCAACAGAGAAAAGTCATTGCCAGAAGACATTTCTCCTTGAAGAATGCTCTTTAGCCTTATCAACAGACAGCAAATTACAAGAAAGGGAACTATTCTAACAGGGAAAACAGGAAGGCTTAATTAAAACAGCACACACTAAATCAAGTCTGGGAGTCTCTCCTCCTCTCCACCTGGGCCACTGCCTACGTCCAGTGGGTGACCCAGTACAAACCTTGTCCTTGCTATGAAGTGTGCAATACTGCAACTCATATTGTAAGAGTGGTTGTCGGAAAAACCTTGGTTTTGTGCACTGTGTTACTACAAATAATGTGGAAATTTTGTTTTTCTTCTTCCTCAAATATGCATTCTTAACACAATATACAGTCTTATTTAGATGGATAGATAAAATACTATTTAGGTAGAGACAGAACCCCCCGCCCTCCCCAGAACACATGGCTCCCGTTGTGCAAACTGACCAGACAGCAGATCCCAAGCGCTATGTGACAGGATCTGAGGCCTGAACAGAAATAGTTGGATGAGGAGCCAGAAGAGGGGAAGAGACAGCAGACTGGACTGGACAGAGGGACCCCACTGTGGGACAGGCTGGAAACAGGACAGGGAACTATAAAACAGAACTATAGAACAGAAATGGAGCCAGAGAGACAAAGACAGTGACTAGGAAAGGAACAGGGACATTGACTGGGACAGGAAGTCTCAAAAAGGAACAGGGACATTGACTGGGACAGGAAGTGTCAAAAAAGAAGAAATGGGCCCACCGAGGGCAATAAGGACCACTACTAGGATCAAAGTAGGATGCCACACAAGTGGTCAGGTGAGCTTAGGAAATTGGGTAATGATGGTAATACATACATTTTTAATATTAGAATTTAAAATAACTCGATATTTGAAGAATTTTAATGAAAAAGAAATATTCTTCCAAGTCTCCATAAGATACCACCTCCATGTCAACAAGCTATTTGAAAAATGGGACAGGGAATTTCTCTACCTTACAAATCCACAATCCCAAGTATTTGGAGTTATAGGAACTTGGGCTAGATTTTGATCAGATGGTCGACATAAAAAGACATGGAGTTTTTAGCATAAAACCTTCATATAAAATACTTTCATATAAATTGTGATGGACTTGATAAAGGTGTCCTGACCTCCACTGTGAAGAGTGTTGACATCCGCAGTAAAGTGTGGTGATACTGAATATTCCTAAAGGCCCATGAATATCAATAACACTAGTACATTATACATCATGTCTGTGAGGGTAATGGAAAAGAAAAACAAAGGTTTTGGGGGATGTAGAGATAATCTCCGTAGAGGAATTTCTATGCTGTTAGAGTTGCTGTCTTGTTTGTTTGTTTGTTTAAGATTATTGCTGCAGTATACTGGGGCTTTAAAAGTTCCTAAAATCTACCAAGAAAACAGAAAATGCATTCTCAGATTTCATAGCAACAGTTGCTGCCAAAACTGTTACAAGCAACAGAAAATAGCGGCTGTGGACAGTGTTAGAAATGAGTTCTCTGAGATTGTTATTTGTGCTTCTTTTCTTTCCTATATTTACTTTCATACATTTTCTATATATACACTCCCAAACTGTGTGAGGAGTATCGGCAGCAGCCTTTGGCCAAGCACCTTTTGTACTGCATTATTATATTAACTAGATTAGATTAGACTGTTGAGGTGAAGGGGCCGAGCCAATAGCTCTCAATTCACCGATCTACGTTCCAACCATCACCTATGGTCATGAGCTCTGGGTATTGACCAAAAGAGCGAGATCACGGATACAAGAGGCCAGTATGAGATTTGAAGGGCCTGCATAATATATTAGCTGTTATCAGAACTTCACTCCCAGATTTCCCAGTTTGTGTACAGGAAATCCGGGTGACATTTGTGAGTCATGGTCTTGTTCACATCTGGCATACAGCTGTATGTCATCCATGTAGAGGAGGTTGGCTCATGGTTTCTCCATTCCATAGCCTGTACCCATCGCTACTACTGGTGATGATTTCACATGCAAAACAGCAGCAGGAACAGGGCCTCTCTTTAGTAAATCCTGCACTTGATGGTGACTCATGGTATTGAGCTCATATGTGACCAGTGACCAGTACTGGTCATGGTATTGAGCTCATATGTGACCAGTGACCAGTACTGGTCATGGTATTGAGCTCATATGTGACCAATGTTCACAATATGTTACTCTTGGCTATGTCTACAATAAAAAATATATTTATTTTGCTACAGCAATCCAAAATGATGTAATAATCTGCAGATCTGCATTGTTAGAACATAATGACATCTGTATTTATCATTTTGAGGTGGACTAACCCCTGATCTGTATCAAATTATAATATACAAACACACATTCTAATAGGTTTTATGCTCTTTATGATGTTGGACATAGGTAATGTTTAATTAATGTAACGAAACGGAACCAAAAGGCATAACTATAACAGAGGAGGGATTTAATGAATAATGTCCACCACCTGAGGAAGGAATGGACAAAATGAAATGATAGCAGTAAACAATAATAAACGCTGCTGCCACTACCGGAGAACACCAAGTTTTGTTTGTTTGTTTGTTAAATAAGTAATTGTGAATAGTTCACATACTGTAAAGTACTGGTTCTGTTGGTTAAAATAACCTTTTTAATCTTTTTTTCCCCAACCAGTGCTAAAAATGGTTAATACTTACTGTTAACAGCAGCAGGTGATGCAACTGCATACCACAGTGTGAGAGTTCGGGTTGTAAAATAATAAAATAATAATCAAATAAATAAATGTCCTGTTTTCACCAGTTGATTTCAGTTCATCGAACAGCTGGCCATTCTGCTGAGGACTTTTACATTGTTTCAAGTATAAAACTCTGCCTGAACTTATTGATGCACCAGTGAATTAAAAATTATTAAAATAAAAATTACAGTGGAATGTCCAAGCATCTGCATAAAACTCAAGAGTTTGTATTATATATTAAAGTTAAAGAAATGCAGTAAATCATTAACTATTTCTGTATGAAGATAAAATTGTATAATTTACTTTCATACTTTTCATACTTTCATATTTACAATATTCACAATACATACAATATGTATAATACTTGTAATACTTCATACTTTACAATAGAATTTAATTTAGAATTTTAGACATGAAACAGGGTGCTTAAGCAACAATTTTGTCTGAGAAGGTTCCTCTAATTAACATTTATCCTTCTAAATATCTGTTTTCAAGACTTTTTAAACCTTTGGTCAATAAATGTGGTATTATTACATTTATGAGCTGTTTCTTAAATAAATCATTTATTATTATGCCAGATTATATTTTAAGAGCCATTCATGCAGAAATCTGCATAGTTGCAAAAGCTTTGATAATTGTTCATATTAAAATTGTCAGTCTTTCATCAGTAAATAATGTTGCTAAATTTTGTTCAATTTAATATACAAGTATTCTATGTGATAAGATTATTTCACATTTCTGAACATGATGAAAGAAATGAAAGAAAATGACAGAAAACTATAACATTAAGTCAGATGCATGTTTCTTGTTTGTTTTACTTGGATTTTAACCTGACTTTATTGTTCATGTATTTTTTTATCTCATACCTGCCTGGTCTGGGTGATTCTGGGTAACACTTCACCTTTTGCCTGTTTGTAAAGTTTTTTAATGGCCTGCATGACCTCCTCTGTCTTCAGAGTGTATATGATGGGGTTTAACATGGGCGGAACAGTCTGGGTCAGAGTAGAGTTAATCATCCTGTCATTAGCTTTTAGAGATGACAGGAGAGCTATAATGTTAACGCTAAAAAATGGGAGGTAAAACATGGCCACTAAAATGATGTGTGATGTGCAGGTTTTCATGGCTTTGGCTCTCTCAGAACCACGTGAGATCTTAAGCAAAGCAAAGCCAATGCAAATATATGAGATAATTATTAATACCATTGGAAGGCAAGCCAATAAAGCAAGACAGACAATTGCCATGTTATGACTTATAGATTTATCATTACATGCTAAAACATAGACTGGGCCATGATCACAGAAAAAACTGTCGACCATAGTAGATCTACAGAAGGACAGTCTGGTAATCAGAGCTGCAAGAAGTGCAACAATAGCTACAGCGATAATCCATGTAATACCAATTATCATTGTCATTGCTGCTCTGGAGACGATGGCATGATACCTCAAAGGAAAGCAAATAGCAACCACCCTGTCATAGGCTAAAACAAGCAGAGTTAGAGACTGTAAAGACATAAAGAGAAGGACAAAAAACATGTTTGCCAGACAGCCTTCATAAGAAATGTACTGGTTCTCAAACAGGAATGTGTCCACTATCTTTGGAATGAGAGCAGAACTTCCACACAGATCAGAGACGGCCAAGTTGAAGACAGCTATATACTTTGCTGTGTG
>JAOYMR010000014.1:1882594-1899837 GCA_025802075.1 Tenebrosternarchus preto | reverse complement strand
GGAAGAATGGTCAAAAATCCCCATAAACACACTCCTAAACCTTGTGGACAGCCTTCCCAGAAGAGTTGAAGCTGTTCCAGCTGCAAAGGTTGGACCAACGTCATATTGAACCCTATGGATTAGGAATGGAATGTCACTTAAGATCATATGTGAGTCAAGGAAGGGGAGCGAATACTTTTGGCAATATAGTGTATTCTCCTGCATAGAGGGTCAAGATATTAGTTTAGACTTTGTAATTGTTGGCTCTGTCCACCTCATACAACCACAATATGTTGGATGAGTAGGGTATATGTTTAACTTGCTTATCTAGTCCAAATTGCTATCACTAGTTTACAGATTCAAAGAAATCTAGTTTCTTTTAAATTAAAGCCCGTTTACTTTGATGTAACTGGCTGTCTAAAAAAATAACACAGACAAGCGTTATGTTTTACATTACAAAGCATTTTTTAACAAGATATTTTTTATTTGATGCCATATCTGCAGAATGACTAGGCAGGGGCATCTAAGTGACTGCATGACTGTCAGGTCCAGCGATACCCCGGCCGGCCTGCAGTGGTCGCACTCTCCGGAATTCTGATCATTGGAAACTTCCACACACACCTGTTCCCCATCGCCATAATTGTCTCCCCTATATTAGCTCATCCCATTCCTCACTTCATTGCGAAGTATTGCCAACTCTGTTGCATACCGAGCGTTCTTTGTATACTGATATTCTGGTTGCGTTATTGATCACTAGCCTGTTCCTGGTTTCTGTCTTTTGCCTAGCCCTCTTGTATCTCTGCCTTCTCCTGTAGCCTCATCTGGTTTTTTGATTCACTGCCTGTTTTTTGGATGCCGTTTTTGCCTTGCCCCTTATTGTACGTTTGCTCTCTGACCTGGTTACCGATCCTGCTTTCGTTGTCTGACTCTGCTCTCTGCCTGCCGCTATTAAACTTTTACAACCATATCCTGCGCATGGATCCCTCTCTGCCTCCCGCCACGGGAACATTACAATGACACAGCAAAACTGCACCATAACACTCAAGTGTTACCATTGGTGTTGGTGGGATTAGTTGGTCATGTTTGAATATTGGGGTCTAGTCAACATATTGTGGTTTTAGCCCTACGGTTGGTACACATGTCGCATACAAAACAATTTTCTTTGGTTTTTATGCAAAAATTAGGGCTACCCAAAACATTTGAACTGAGGACAAAATAATGTCACTTCAATATTCTTTATTCAGTTTATAGATGGATTTCCATTTATAGTTTGGAGGAGATAGCATTACGTTTCTATTTACAATAACTTCTGAAAACCAGCACTGTACAGATTTGCAGAACCCTGATCAAAATAAGAAATGATGGCATTGCTGTGTTAAAAATAAAAGATAAAACAAAAAGCAGATTTTAAATGAAAAATAAAATTATAGAGAAAATTACAAATAATGTTACAGTAACGTTAAGAGGTCTGCTGTCTCCAGCTGACTAGCTAACTGTTTAGACAGTCATTCACCATAGACACTGGTATAGCTATATCAATAATCTATTGTCATATTCTCAAGAAGATTTATATTAAATATATTCTACACAAATCTAACCTAAAGGTTCGATTCCAATTTTTAAAAAGGAAGAATGAATCATACAAAATACCATATGCTTTTTGTTATGTAAATGTATGTGAGTCAACAGAAGAAAATTTACACTCCATTTTATCCTCTGGTTTTTCAATGCACCATCTTCCATTAATACCGCATTTTGGGGTCCCTGGAGTCTCAAAGTAGACAGAAATTATTAAGAGGCCTAAGCTAAGCTCTGATAAATCATTCCCTCAGTTTACAGATCCCATTTTATTTCACATTTCATACTCTCAATAAACTGCACCCTCCCCATTTGCTAATCTCTTTCTTCATATTGTATGTTTTGTGGCACAACACACAGTTATAGATCAGCTGCATTCTGTTGGACCACTTTAATTCAATATTGTTTGTCATAGTCATTATTGAAGAGCGGTGCTACAGTGTCTGAGCCCTTTTTCCAAAACCTTATTCTAGTACCTATCCAAATAGTAAATTAAAGTCAATTACAACATACAGCATGTTAAAAAGTTTATTCCATGTACTTTCATTCATTCATTCATTCTTTCTTTCTATAAAATAAACAACAAATATAAGAAGCCTGACTGAAAACATAAATATTGTAAATATATATTTAGTAAATATATGACATTCATTTTATGGGGCCTGATCTCCAAATGTTGATCTTTAGAAACTTAAGTGTAATTGATATGTAACTTGGTAGTCAACAATATATATTGTTCACATCAATTTGCTAGTTACCAACAACCACCTGGACACAAATAACTGGTAGCTGCAATTTGGGGATGTAATGATTTCCCAATTTTAGGACTTGTTAAGGACATAGCAACAATGTAAAACACCCAAATCCTTGCCTCTCGTTTCAAGTACAGATACAAGAACTCGAGATGAGTGAAGTACTGAACTGCTCAAATCAATTTAAAAAATCTATTAAATCAATTTTAAAAATCTATTCAAATTTTATGACTTCAGATTTTACAAAATCATCAACACCTGTGACTGGTGTTGGACTTTATGATCAATGATAAATGAACAATAAATTTCCTGAAGATTTAATGGAGTTTGAGTAAATGAATATGGTAATGAGCAAATGAATATGGTAATGAGCTAATAAATATGGTAATGAGCTGTTTGGCCAGAGGGCAGGGTCCGTATATAGCAACTCTGCCAGGGTGAAAAGGGAGACAAAGTATTTTTACAATAATATTTTTAAGGGGTTACACCTCTCCAAGGCCAAAATACGAGTGTTGCCATATATATTGGAGGTAAAGTTAATGGGAACAATGCGTTAAGATCGTCCATATACATAACTTCATCTCAGTTTTCAACTGCATACTGTGTGTATAACAGTCAGGGTCCCCCAAACGTTGGATGCAGATGGGTTCTATACCCTCTCTTTCATCATGACTCGAGTGAGGCTACACATGTCATTTTAGGGATTCCAAATCATTGGCTTGGATTCACAAAAAGTATAGTTTTCAAACGCGCGAGTGTGTGTGAGCGCGCGCGCGTGTGTGTGTGTGTGTGTGTGTGTGTGTGTGTGTGTGCGCGCGCGTGTGGGCATGCGTGCGCGTGTGTGTGTGCTTGACAAACCCATTACATTAACAAAGTACACCCACAACCTTGTATATTAATATGAGATCAGCTCATAACATTCTATTTAGAGCTGACTGCCTCTTTGATGATTTTGTGTGTCATCCACTTCATTAAATCTCATTTGCAAAGATTTAGGGCACTTCAAAATTGACTGGATGCACTTAACATGGAAAATCTCATCAGATAACACGATAGCAAAGCTATAGTTTTTCTATATATAATAGGAGTATTACAGATAAGTGTTTGCTTGTGATTTTTCATTAAAGTATCTAGCATCATATTTAACTCCTTGCCAAATAATGTTATTATTAAGATAGTTAGACAATTAATACTTGTCAACACAAGTATATAATAGTGACCTTCAGGTAAACGTAATAGTGAACTACTGGCTAAGTTGTCGTCTAACAAATGTTATGATTCAATGTTATTTGCACGAGAGGCTGGAACAGGAAGGCAGAACATGCATATGGTGCATTATTAGTTAATATAACAATTGAATGTCTTATAAGGCTCATCTCAGTTGGTCAAAGGTATCAAATTGGACTAATTTGGAAATTATTTATGAAACCAAGAGGATATTTTAGTTAAAAGCCTGATCTTAACAAATTGATGACTATTAAATTTAAGAAATGATTTATTAAATTAAATGACAAATTTAAGCCTCTACATATTTTCATCTGCTTTGAGACTTCAAGTGCTCTGTATTAACCTTAAGTGTACACTATTTTAATCAAAATCTGTTTTCTGAATGCTACTTTAACCCTGTAATATTTTGCCTCACTCCTTTCAGACTAGAACCGACACTGTTTACGCTGATAGGTGCTGTTATGTTTTGAGCAGGTCTTTTAAAATCCTGAAACCTTGTAAATGCTATGAATTCCACACATTTAGAGCATTTTACATTAACATGCTGAGGACTGCTGCCTAACTGGCTTTCTGTTAGCAATTAGCAATCTAAGGCTGCATGTTCAGCAGACAGTTCAGTGTTCAGTCAGTATCCATATTTCCCACAGTATTGTTAATGTAAAAGCTAATGTGTTTTCCACCCTTGACTTTGACCAGAGGATTTTGTTTTTTAAAAACTTCATGATCATCTTCACCAAAATGAAACACTAACCCAAGCCATGGAAGTATTTTTGCTCTGGTGTCTCGCTTCCCCAGCTTGTTGATAACAGACCTAAACTTTTCAACTGTGAATGTCCCTGGCTGTCTAATCCACAGTGTTGTGAGAGGGAAGCACCTATCCAAGGGGCTTTGGAAATAGGCTTCAGAAACAACAGCAGCTATGACATGTCACTGAATGACTCGTTTAAGGACAAGTATTTTATTATGATCTCTCAATGCTATTTAAACATAGAATCTGCCCCGTCACCGATCTGCACACTCCCCTATGAGGAGGAACCAAAACTATCTAATATGGGTTGACAGAACACTGCTTTGTCAGTAAAAGACTACACTGACTGTCAAAAACACAGTCAGAAAATGTTACCATGCAATAGCAACCAATAGTGTTGCCCAGTTAGTGACAGAATCAAGTTTGCTATGTTTGTTTAATCTGCAATCCTAAGAAATTGCACTCTCATAATTAGGATGTAGACCCATAAAATGTGCACTTGGAAAGTCATGGAGTTCATTATGAAGAGAAAACCAGTCATTAACATTGATCAGGTACAATAATACTTGGTCTGCTGTGCTGAAAACAATAGACTACAGATGTTGATCAAATGTGGTTAAATGATTGCCTCTGTAGTCGAGGAGTGGTTTACCTACCACTGTGTAAACTGTGCCTATTACACACTAACAGACTGAGTGCCTCTTCACCTCCCTACTGGATAGAGAAAGCTCTAGAAACTAAATTAGAAATGCTCTGTCCATATCTGGTTTATCAGTAAAAGTGAAAAGTGCCATATTCCACTGCAATCTCTCATTCTCTGTTCACGTCACCTAAGCAGGAGTAGGATGAAGAAGATCTGGTGGGGTTTTTTTTGTCTTTTGTGTGTGTGTGTGTGTGTGTGAGAGAGAGAGAAAGAAAAAGAGTGAGAGTGATGGACATATTGGTAAAGTGTTATAAAGACAGGCGTTCTGTTTTATCATCTGCTGCAGTCTATAAGGGACAGGCTTCCTCAGTAACATGGCAAACAGATTTGTCCCAGAGACTAAGAGCTCATGTATTGTAGGTCAGAGTTCAGGTTTATGTCCTTCTGTGTTTGTTGGTTGATTTTGTGTGTGTGTGTAGCAATGAACTCAAAGCTTCAGACATGTTTGCTTGTGTGTGTGTGTGTGTGTGTGTGTGTGTGTGCGTGTGTGAGAGTTTCAGCAGCATAGGGGACTACAGAACACGGTGATTGATGGAAACGGAGAGGTCTACAGGATCACACAGCAGTTACTCTCTCCTGTTTTCTCCCGGTTTCTCTGACCTACAACAGAAAAAAGGAGATCATAACCACTTACGTTTACCACGCAATTTGATATGTGATAGCTGAAGAATTCTGAATATATTATGCATCATTATACACAGATGCCTATTAAGAACCATCTGAGGTGATTACAAGTACAACACAGGAGGATCACAGCACTGTTTTAAAGAATAAACCCCAATGTTCTGTTCTCTTAATAAACAATAACTGATCGCCCACAACAACCGATTAGGTGTGTTCACCGTATAAGAATAATCCAACAAAGCTGCAGTCTGACTGAATTCATAGCATGTCTGGAATGATCTGGGAGCGTGTGAAAGAGCAACCAGGAGAGTGTCAGGGAGAGAAAAGGGAAAGCGGTTACCTTGGGAATTTGGCTCAGGCAGTGTCTCTCTAGCAACTAAATGCATCACTGTGGTTTTTCCAAGGGGCAGTTTTAAAGCTGCATTGAAAGAAGAGAGTAGGGGAAAAAAACAGAGTGAATGGACAAGACTGACCATGGCAAGAGCAACATAAAAGATCCATAAAAATTAAGTATCAGGATGACTCTTGAGAGAGGCCTCAGAGTATCAGGATGACTCTTGAGAGAACTCAGACTATCAGGATGACTCTTGAGAGGACTCAGAGTATCAGGATGACTCTTGAGAGGACTCGGAGTATCAGGATGAGATATCTGAGGATGTAAGGAAGACCACATAAACCCTGAACTGGCTTTACGCACTGCTGTCAGTGCCCTGACGTGCTCAATAGCTCTCACACTCTTCCTCTCTCAGGATCACGAAACACACCTTCTTTCTCATTTTCTCTCTTTTTTCTCCTTTCTCTTTCTGTCTTCTCTCTGTCTGTCTGTCTGTCTGTCTGTCTCTTACTCTCTCTCTCTGGTGTCAGACTGTATTAAAGAACATTCATTTCCTTGACAGGTTCTCATTACATTAGTATTCATGTGCTGCACAGGTTGTGGAGTTTTCCTTGTGTTTATATGAACACACAACATGCTTTACTGGAGGGGAAGGACAAAAAAGGAGCAACATGATTAGTTAAGTGGGAATATCGGAAAAAAACAGTAAAATTGTCAAACAAGTAAATTACAGGAATTTTGCAGAAGATGACACTTTACAAGCTTGGATATCACCTAGAGATTTGAAGACGACCATAAGGGCTTTTTTCAAACTCTAGGTGATCTTAAGCCCTGGTTGGTGACCTCACTTGCAGCAAAGTTCTTACAGCAAAGATGCTGTCCAAATTTTTTCAAAATCTTTATCAATTGACCAAACTATGTTTTGACAGGTTGAGTACAATGTTAGTCTTGCTATTTCAGAATCACTATTTTCAGTAGCAATTGTTTTTTCTGGGAGACCACAAGGGATGTGACCCACTTGCCCATTTGTTTTTGCCAAAATCTTTTTTTGTTCATGTGTAAAAAATGGCATTAAGATACAATAAAGCACCGAGTGGATGAGGTCCACCCCTAGGTCTCTGTAATACAGCAGCCTGGCAAACGTACCTGCACTCACCTCCCAAACACACACACACACTGTCCCTGATTCTCGCTCTGTTTCCCTCAAACACACAAGTTCACTTCCATCTGCTCACTGTCTGAGCCCAATACAGCTCAGTTAAAACTGAGTAAACAATACATCACAGCTCTTATTGTCAACTAAAACCTAAGCCCTGAACTAACCCTGAATTGCAAATGAAATGATCCATTTAGCTACATCTAGAACAATTACACCATGACATAATGATATTCACTACTGTGTGAAAGTCCCTGTCAAATACACAGAATCAACAGAAGTCAATTAAAAGCAAAACCTAGAACTACATCATTTCCATGACAAAGAAGTCATTCACCAACACTTTTATGCAGGTACAAAAACAAACTCCTAACCATAAACCTTCATGCGGGCGCCATGTAAACACGGAGGGAAACGGGGAGCGGTGTCCCTGTGGCATCTGTGTGCGCTGCACTGGGATGGGTACTCACCCCCTAGTGTGACGTTGCCGTGCAGAAATCGGCCCTGGTAGATGAGCCGCAGTATGCCGGGGCTGCTCACCTGCTCCTCCTCCCAGTCTGAGAGGGAGAATGACACACACATCACACGGGGAAATCTCTGCGTCACCGGCAGTGTTATTCTTAACCTTTTTTCTTATTGACACGAGAGACCATGACTAGGTGCACATAAAGTCTACAGCTTTTAACGTCACAGTGTTTCCTCTGGACACTGAGTAAAACATTTACCTCCATGCAGTATGGAAGTCCTGTCTCCCCTGTTTCCAAGCCAACACATGAACCATGATAAAGAGCTCACTCAGTGAGCCTTGTGTGAATAATTCATCGTTCTCTTTCCTCCTGAACTACACCTACACCTCCACCACCACCACCACCACCACCTCCTTTCAAGTTCAGCTGTTGTCTTTCTTGCAAAGACATGGCATTATACTTATTCATTTTAAGCCAAAACTATCATTCTTTTTATGAATGAAACCTGGACGAAATAAAGCCTTTTACTCTCTTTTGAGCAGTAAGGAATATAATCCATTTGCCTGATGTCACTGTGAAATTTGAATGTGTTATCATTTTAAAAGGTCATAGAAATTAAAAAAAAGAAAAGACTTGAAGCAAAGACAACTATAAAAAAAATACATATTTGTCTACAGCTGTAGCAAGACGTGGAGCTGAGGTGAACTGAAAGTGGTTGGGTGCAAGTGTTACTGATTAGTAGACTGACATTGACACAGTTTGTGTTCATAATAATGTTGACAGATTTGTCAATAGAAAATGTATGACTGGTGATAGGATATGTGTGTGTATGCGTGCGAGTGTGCGTACGTGTGTGTGCGTGTGTGTGTGTGTTCACTCACCCATAGGCCAGTTGTCGTACACATGCTTGGCGATGTCTGCAGCTGAATCACTGGGAGAGAACAGAAACTCTTTTGTCTTTCCACTCACCAAGATGAGCCGCAGGTTTATCTACAACAAGCACATAAACACAACAAGCACATAAACACAGATGGATGAGGAGGTCCAGCGGTCTCACAGCCCTGGTCACTTGTAACATAGCCACAGTTCATTTAAGAGGCCATTCCCTGTTCTTAGAACATTAGAAGACTGAGAACTACTTAAAGCACAAACACAGCTCTGAAAAGTGATAACTGAGTCATTTTCCTAACCGTAGAGGTATTTACTAAACATTTTACATACTAAACTGAGAATTAGAAGATACTTTTTTTTTTTTACCTGTACACTGTAAACTTGTAGGATGCACAGGTATGTGTGAAAACAATTAGCAGTTAGCAGTTAATTCACTACTAATAATGCAAGTTGATATTAGACATTCTTAAAATGTATTTATTTACATTTGTTTTTCATATGTTATGGAAAGGTAATACCGGTATTTGATTGGTATTTGATATTCTAATCAGTCCAATTCACCAATTCCACATATTCTTATACTGACATGTTTTCTCTTTTAACAGAGAAACAGGACAGTGAGGTTTCAAGCTGCGAGTTCTCTGGGCTCTTTCTGTCAGATGCACATGTGTTATTACGTGGCTCAATGTGCCTCACCTCAGTGAGTCACACAAACACCCACACAGAAACCCACACAACCACGCACACATATACACACACACACACACACACACACACGGTCGGTGCTGACTGCTGTGATGTAACAGAGCTAACAGCAGTCGAATGAAGTACAGATCTTTTAAAGCACTTCATCAAATCAGATTAGAGCCAGGGGTCAGAGGGCAACACTTAAACACTCGCACACACAAACCCATCAGCACAAAGGCACAAACACACACACACACTGTTCATGCGCTAGCACACACAAATACACACACACACACACACATAGAACCAGACATCACACATTATCACACTGAGACCCCTGGCTACATTTGAAAAAGAGACAGAACACGTAGAAACAGAGAATAAAGAAACTTTAAATAAACTTTGTAAACTTCCATCTTTGTCATAGGTGTATATGCATTGTTAAAACAGTCCTTCACACACACACACTCATATACAAATCCATACACACACTCATACACACACAAACACAAAGATTATGCACATAAAGAAATACATGTAACAAATCTTATGCCTGTGTCAAATGCATTAAATCACGCTCAAAATATTTTACTGAAGTGCAGCATAAACACAGTAGTGTGAATATAGCATATTATCACAAATTACTTAGCATTACTAATCGCACATTACATATCATTACTAATCACACATTACATACTGAGTATTATTCCAAGCCAAGTTTATTTCAAAGAAGTTTTTATGCTCCGACTGATACATAGAAAAGGCTTCCCTGTCCTTCATAAAGCAGACACTGTATACTAGACACTCAGTCTTAGGGGAAAGTCTTTAAAAGGCTTGAGTGTGCTGTGGTAGACATGAATCAGGAATACCAGAAGGGTTAGCAAAGCCTTCACTTCCTCCCATTAGCTTTGGTATCCGATTCACTTCAATCACAGCCACCCCACTGCTAGTTCAGATCAATACAGCGTGGCTCGACAGTGGTGTGTGCTGAAGTAATGTTGTGAGATACGTCAGTCCAAATCCTCTTTGATTAGCTATGGATATACATTTTCTTTCAAAGGCCTTTTGGTTCTCTCTCACACACAGGAACATGGAAAACCGCGCACACGGGCGATTTCCCACACAGGATTCCCTTCAGCATACAATAGCAGACAAAAAAAAACATCAAAACAGAGTGGAACAGAACACCTTCCAGTTGCCATAGCGATAGTTACTCAGAGCAGCAGTTCCTGCGTGAGTTCTGATTTGATATCACTTTACACCACCTGCAGACAAGATTCTTTCTTCCTCCTCCATCCATCCCTTTTTTTTCGCACTGTGTATTTCTCTTCCCACTCTCTCTCTCCTCCTGTCAATCAGTCATCATCTCTCCTCTACCTTCTCTCACCCTTCCTTTGAATGGTTTTTTTTCTAAGAGCATTTATCGGTTCAGGCTCATCCTTGAGAATACCAGCGACCCCCTCCCTGGGTAGTGAATGGAATCCATTCTGTTATTTCACTATGTAAACAAAGCAACAGACTGAACAGAGAGTGTGTGTGGATAAGGGGTGGAGAGTTGGGGGGGGGTCTAGAAACTGTCTAGGGACCATGTAACTGTAATGTAGGGTTAGGGTTAGGGCATTTTCAATAAACAGCTCTAGGGTGGTGTGAAGCAGAGATGGCGATGACTTTGATGGAGCTTCCCCCAAAAGGGCCCGATTGCTCATGAAACAGTACAGTTCAAAGAACAGCTTCACTACTAGTGCTGATCTCGGATCAGAATTACACCACGTACACTGATCTTGGTCTGTGTGATTATAATAAGCAGTCTGATCCATGAACGCTCTCAGTTCAGATGAAAAACTATGGCACAATCAAGTCACAGAAACTTCATATCCTAGCAAGTTAATGGATGTAAAGAGCTTCCTCCCTGCAGACAATGAGCTCCCTCTACCAAACAAACAGTGAAATATCTGAACCACTGATGAACCTGAAAAGCTCACGGTTCACAGGCAGATACAAGGGGCCGTCGTTTGGTCATCACACCGAAATCAATAAGGTACAGAATCCACATAATGTACAAACAAGCAACATTTGAAAATCAGCTGTAATAAAGAATTATATGATCAAATTATTTTATCAAAACACAGACAAACTGAAGAACGTATAAAGAATTATGTGATCAAAATATACAGAGTGAAACTGAAGAACATATCTGAACAGCGAGGGAACAACGTCAGCACTTCCTTAACACAAATCCAGAAAGGATGAGGCAGAGGAGATTCATGATGATGATGATGATGATGATGATGATGATGATGATGACGATGACAGTAACACATTTACTGAGGGACTAGTAATACTACCGTATGCAGCACTCAAGTGTGGTAAAAGGAGAATGAACAGCACAGTGTTTGCTGTGCAGAGAGACACAGGGATGTACTGGCAGTAATGTGAGAGCCAAATGAAAAACAGCCAGTGATGATGACCCTGGTAGATGTGAACAGCTGACCAGCTTTGCCCTTTGTCGTGTTTTAGGAATGACATTTGTGCAATATCTAAATACACACACACACACACACATACACACACAGAAGCAAAGCTCTTATGCAAATACACATCCATGAACGCAATATCAAAAATGGTTCCAGGGAAGGATTTTGCAAGCAAGTCCAGCTTTTTGGAATTTGTGAGCTCAATGCAGCAACTTGCTGGTACTCCCAACCAAAACACCTGCATTACTGCCAAACTACAGACACTGGGGCTTTTAACCACACAAGCCTGGCTGTGTGTTTAATATTTAAATTTAAATTTAGTGAGATGTCTCAATCATGGCTTAATGTCCAGCAGATGTGACCTCCGCCCAAACCATCACGAACACAGAGTGCATTCTTTTACACTGTATTTCATGCCATTATATGTATTTTAAATCCACTATACATGACTAAAGCATAGCAGAAAGAGTGAAAAAGGCAGACTAGGAGAGAGAGAGAGAACATGCAACATGAGTAAAAGAGATCACAAATAAGATCACAAACGAGTAATAAAGAGATCACAAACATGAGTAATAAGAGATCACATAAACAAGAGTAATAAGGGATCACATAAACAAGAGTAATAAGAGATCACAAACATGAGCAATAAGAGATCACAAACATGAGTAATAAGAGATCACATAAAGCCATTTTAATATACCCCTTAAATACTGGCAATTGATGACCTGCACACACAAAGCAAAAGTCCACTGACACAGCAGGAATAAACATCACATTCAAACATGGTTTACGCTGCACCGGATGGCCTTCGTACTTAACAGATCAGTTACAAACACAATGAGTAGCATGAAAGAATTAAAATAATGGAAACAGATGGAAAACTTTAGGAGGAAACAGAGAGGGAACTATGTGAAGGATTTCAACTCAAATAAAATTCAACAGAGAATTCTTCAACATATTATTAATAATAGCTAGTAATTAATAAACTTAAATCTAATTTAATGGTAAGAAAAATGCAGCTACAAACAACCATCTTTCCATTTTACTTCACAACAAAAACACTCCATTAAAAAAATGAACAATTTCATCTATTAAAAACACGTCTAATCCTCTTCCTGTCCTTTTCAGACTGAGTCTGTACAAGCTCTGTATGCAGATCCTGCAGAAGTAATAAATAAAGGGTAGGAGACAGCTGAGGAAAACCATCCGTCTTTTACTTGCCAACACAGTGTTCATTCAGTCTGTGCATTTATTTGTGCATGTGGTTCTGAGGGAGAGAGAAAAAGAAAGAGAGAGAGAGAGAGAGCTCAGACTGCAGTCACTGTGAACCCAGTGATCTGGTCTCTCTTCACAATTCTAGCATGTTGACAGGTCTCTCTTCACCGTCCTAGCGTGTTGACAGGATCTGTGCTCTGAAAATGGACGGCTGCTCCCTAAGTATCCAGAGCAATGAGCAATGCTTTTCTATTTGTACTCTTGTCTAACCTGCTTGCTCTGTTCCCATGACACCCAATGTTCTACACATGCCTGATATTAAGAGTCTGAGAGTGTATGGGCTCATCAGAAAAGGAATCAGAAGAAAAAAATCAGAAAGATTATAATTTGCATGTTTTTGTAAGTTATTTTGGAGAACAGCATCTGTTAATTAACAAAATACTAATTTCCTGAAGAAATTAGCTCAACAGCAACAACTTTCCCATGGTTGTATAAAGAAATTGGCCGGAATTCCAACATTTCAACGTTAATCTTATTCTGGATGGAAGTGCAGCTCAGGATAGCAGTGATGCTGCTCTTCAAAGTTCCATCATCTAGGTATGTGAACTTGAACTACATATTCAGACCTTCTAAATCATGGTGCAATTAAGTTCTAACTAGTCTGATCCATAAACACAACCTAAATGCTACATAACCATTACCTCACCACAACATAACTACACCCTGCTACTGTTACAGCTCAAACTGAACAGCATTACTTATTAAAAACATCAAAGAATGACACCTAGAAAGAGTAATACTCTGATCTCTTTTCTGGATAAGTGTCAGAATAAGGATTCATTAAGAATATTTTATCATAAACTAACCGTACGTTTACAACTAAAACTCGTTAAGTGCAACATGAATGAACTCCTATGTAACAATAATTCAACAATAATTCAGTGTAAGAGTTTAAAGAATCCTCTGTTCATTGGTAAAAGACTTCAGATGTCAGAATTAAGGACTGAGCATCTTGATGTTTCGCAGCTTTACACTGCAAATATTCAGCAAATATTCTGTAACGAATATTCAGTAACAAATGACACAAACTCATTAGTGAGTGTTTGTTTGTGTGTGTTTGTATATACTGTTTTTACATCGTATTTCTCTCAGTACATGTCCACTGGGTTTTCTCTAATTTGTGCAGCGCTGGGACGTTTTAAGCAGAGTGGGGCTTGTGCGGTGTTTGGTGCCGCACGAGTGAGGACTCACGACTGGAGATGCTGTCAGGGAAGAGCTGTACGCCTCCACCCGTGTGATAAACCGTGAGTTCAGAACAACGCTGACGAATGTGCGCTTATTACAGGAGCTGCAAGACATGTAGGGCTGCTACATCTGTGCTCACAGCATTAAAGGAGTGAGTGATGATTGTTGTACTACAAACCATTGTTGTATTTGACTGATTGGTACAGTTAAACTACCCTCCCTGCTGTGATATGACTGAAAAAGCTGATGCAGCAAAATTTCACGAAAGCAGAAGAACCTACTAAAGCACAAACACCTCCAGTGGCATTAATGATGTTTAGAGAATAATGGATATATCTGAAGAGTGCATGCTGCATATAAACAGCTTCTAGCTTTGCAAAATAAAGGAGTTTTACTGCCAAAATAATATGCAAACCAAGTCAAATTGGAATAAAACTGAACAATATTTAAACAGTAAGTTTGTACAAATGACCAAATGCTAATGGTAACACTTGCACCACAAGCTAGTCAAAAAAGCTACATGCTCATCGACTTCCATACACACGTTTCAATAGTTACTGAAATACCATCATCAAAATGAAAGTAAATAACCTGATGTGGTTATAGAGCGAACATCGGCTCACGTGAGAAAACTGGTGACATCACACAGAAACTGCTTGCTCAACACCACAGCACTAATCCAGCTGCAAACCGACTGGCTGGTCAGCAAGTGTATGCCAGGTGACCTTAGCAGAACTCAGTGTGGGGCCTGGTAAGAGTGCAAGCACAGAGCTCTGTGTGTGTGTGTGTGTGTGTGTGTGTGTGTGAGAGAGAGAGAGAGAGTGCTGCAGATACGGTGCAGGAGGGGTGTCCTGCTGAGATGTACCTTAACACAGCTGGACAGGCTCTTTCACAGAGTTTATTTTCAGGAAATGACAATGACTATGGCCCTTATAAAAGTGTGTGTGTGTGTGTGTGTGCTAAATGCCAAATGTATGTGTGTGTGTGTGAGTATCAAATAATGACTTAACTAAGATTAGCCTCTTTTAATCCTGGGTGCTGGAGGGAGGGAGGCAGACGCTGCCCACGTGTCTGCTGATGTGAAGGGCAGGCTGTGGAGAGAGCAGGAACGCTCCTCCATTCTGCTATCTCTCCACTTGTGAGTGATAACACCACGTTTTATTAATAACATGCTTTTCATGACGGGAAAAAATTCCAAACTGCCTGTAATTTGAAAAAGTAATGAAAGGATGCAGGCAGAAAGCCTGAACAAAGAACTGCACTGAACTGACCTCAGTTCAGTTTCATAGAGTGAATTCATCTCAAAAGAGCTGGAGCTGTGCAGGTAAAAAATCAGTCAATCAATCCCACAATTCACAGCTCTGACACAATGATACCAAATTCAGAAATTATTTTCCTACATACAAACTCTGTGTTGTACGAGGGCTTCTCAAAAGGCAATACTAACATAAAAGCATCCTCTGCTCTGATGGCTTCTTCTCTGAAAGCTTGATCTTTGTCTTAACCGCGTGACTTTCTGAAGGGCCATAGCGCAGAGACCCAATTATCCCAGCCCTGACCTCTTCCTGATTCGTTTGAGTGCATTACATCATAGCTGTTAGCTTCCGGAGCTAATCACCAACACAGCACAATAGTAGCTTCAGCCTCGGCCTGTCCAGACGCCTCATCAGCAGGGCTGAAGGACACTCAATCACACTCCGACACTTTCTCCCTCTCTCACACAGTCCCTCACACACTACCTCTCTCACACACTCAATATGCAGCCAGCTTTGGCTTGAAATGGACGAGAAAACAATGCCTTGTATATAATGATGACAAATGACTGTAACATTAATGGACACCTGTCTGAAAATTACTAATACATCTACAACCATTTTTATAGTTTTTTAGTACTCGTAAAACCTACAACACCAAAATATCTTCTAATGTAATTGCAGCACAGAGCAAACCAGTGTCATGCTGCGTTATCCTGAAGCTGCATTATCCTGAAGAGTTATGCTGCATTGTCCTGAAGCTGCATTGTCCTGAAGTGTCATGCTGCATTATCCTGAAGAGTTATGCTGCATTGTCCTGAAGTGTCATGCTGCATTATCCTGACGCTGAAGGTCTTCTAATGTCCTTGAAACTAAATAAGAAGTGAAGGCTGATATTTCAGATCTAATTCAAGATGAACGTGGACCAAAAAAACCAACTATTTCATCGTGGCATGATGGATTAGATGTGACAAGAATGTATAAAATAGTGCATTAGACTGTTTTCACACCTGGGCTTAATAAGTAATTGCATGCAAATACAGTACTTTGGTAACATTAAGTGTATTTTGTGGTGTGTTGTTTGACCTTTTAGTGTTAAACCACATCCACTGCCTTTGTCCACAGTTTAAACATTTCCCCAGTTACGTAATCATACTCTTCTGTACTGCTGATTATACGAATCCTCCTCAATCCCCTGAGAGGTTAATCATTTTTAGGCAGTGCAGACTATGGTACACACTTAATATGATATGTGTGCACTGCTCCAAACAACAACATTTCAGCACGTTCCAGCCTGTAAGGACATTGTGCACTGCGCACACATTCTGATATCCATAGTTAGCAGAGGGGTTAGTGCTACGCTACTGAGCATGTAGTTTGTTTACATGTCAGGAATACTAGAATAATGTCATTTTAATGATCAGCACAATACTGTACTGTTAAACATTCAAACCAAATCCAAGAAACACAAAGAGTAAGAGAGATCAAGAGTTAAAGAGTAAGAGAGATCAAGAGTTAAAGAGTAAGAAAGATCTCAGGGTAAAGAGTAAGAGTGATCCAGGGGGTAAAGAGTAAGAGTGATCCAGGGGTAAAGAGTAAGAGTGATCCAGGGGGTAAAGAGTAAGAGTGATCCAGGGGTAAAGAGTAAGAGTGATCCAGGGGTAAAGAGTAAGAGTGATCCAGAGGTAAAGAGTAAGAGTGATCCAGGGGTGAAGTGGCTGTGTGGGAGGGAATAGTGCTTAATCCTGGGTGCTGGAAGGAGGGAGGCAGTCTCTCCCCCTGCAGACGCTGCCCACGTGTCTGCTGATGTGAAGGGCAGGAACGCTCCTCCATTCTGCTGATGTGAAGGGCAGGAACGCTCCTCCATTCTGCTGATGTGAAGGGCAGGAACGCTCCTCCATTCTGCTGAT
>JAOYMR010000014.1:1861802-1882494 GCA_025802075.1 Tenebrosternarchus preto | reverse complement strand
GTGAAGGGCAGGCTGTGGAGAGAGCAGGAACGCTCCTCCATTCTGCTATCTCTCCACTTTTGAATGATAACACCACGTTTTATTAATAACATGTTTTGCATGGAAAAAATATTCCCAAATTCTCCTAAACTTTGAAGATATAATACAATGCAAAAAGTGCACAGGCAAAATGAATCACACAGATCAGAAGAAAATGAATCAAAATGAATCAAAAAGAAAGCCTCTCATCAAGTGAGAACCAAGTCGGAAGCTATGCAGCTTTAATACTTTAAAATGAAGAGAGGCCACTGAAGAGAGGACAAAGAGAGGACAAAGCTTTCCACCATGCACAACTTGTTCCAGGATACTTACAGAGAATCAGAGACTACCTTGAATCAGAGACTACCTTGAATCAGAGACTACCTCGAATCAGAGGCTACCTTGATGTCAGGCTGCATACAAAGTCTTCTTTTTACACTGCGGTCTTCATGGGTGTTTCCATGAAATATGACTACACTTTGAAATGTACAAAAGATTTTTTTTGTTGTTCATTTTAATAAAAAAAATATATATCCAGTGTTGCTCAAAATAATCTCACTTCTGCCAACCAAAAGAAAACTAAGAACGAATGTGATCAGCAAATACGGTGAATTAATAACTGAAAAAGCACAGTATACATATGTGTGGTCATGCAGGGCACCAAGATGGCGTTCGGTAATACAGTCTTTCCCTTCCAAGAGTACCTGTTTATGTGCTCAGGCCATTAGGACCAGCAAGGCATAGAATACCACATCATCTAAACAGAAAACAAAGAGTTCCGAATAGTTTTTATGTTTGTTCCAGTGTTTGCCAAACACAATTTTTTTAAAACCCTCCAATAATACATTAATTACCTATCCACTACGTCCGAGGACATACTCTGCATCTTTTACCTTTGGACACAATCTTTCACACATATGAAAATCCATTAACCACTCTAATGTACGAACACGAACAGGCTGGTTAATAAAACGGCTTCTAAAAGCTTCTAAAATGTGATATTAAAACACACTGATGCATGAGGATACATCCAAATGCATAAAAGATAGCTGTTATTTTACAGTGTAATAAAATCTAAACAACGAATTCCTACTTGGAACAGCACAACTATTTTCAAGTCAGTAAATTTTTGCGATTTCTCAGGCTAAATGAAAATCTGGTATTGGTTATTGTGGTTAAGAGACTCTCACACAGCTCTCTGACACACAGCTCATTAGTATAGTAATTTAAGAGGTAGTGCCATTTCTAACTAGAGATACATGGTTGTGTTGTAGCAGTCATACTAAATTAAATACAGGCTATTAACTACAACCATTTGCCAGAGTTGTGAATTGGATTTATGTGCTACTAATTGTACAACTATAAAATATAGCATGAACAATGGATACATTTTTTAAAATACTGATTATTATTTAAAAAAAACAATTACTAACCATGGTAACTGCTCTTAAATTACTCAAACTGTCAAAAACAGTCAAGAGAGAAGCCCCCACCAGCACTTTAAATGGGAGTAGCACTCTCTCATAGAGCTGTTTAAATGGGAGTAGCACTCTCATAGAGCTATTTAAATGGGAGTAGCACTCTCATAGAGCTGTTTAAATGGGAGTAGCACTCTCATAGAGCTGTTTAAATGGGAGTAGCACTCTCATAGAGCTGTTTAAATGGGAGTAGCACTCTCATAGAGCTGTTTAAATGGGAGGAGCACTCTCATAGAGCTGTTTAAATGGGAGTAGCACTCTCTCACAGAGCTGTTTAAATGGGAGTAGCACTCTCATAGAGCTGTTTAAATGGGAGGAGCACTCTCATAGAGCTGTTTAAATGGGAGTAGCACTCTCTCACAGAGCTGTTTAAATGGGAGTAGCACTCTCATAGAGCTGTTTAAATGGGAGTAGCACTCTCATAGAGCTGTTGTAAATTGTTTCCCACTCCTCTGAAAGACTCGTTTATTGAGCGACTTCCTCTCCCTCTCCAGAAATATTAACCCTCACAGTGCCAAAAGCCTCTGAAGGTCCTGTCTGTACTGTTCTCTCCCTGCCTTTCTAATCAATGTTAGTACAGACGCATGTGTGAGTGGCTGTCCTGAAGGAACCATCCATATCAGATAGCAGTTGACTACAGTTTGTGTAGATAACCTAATCAAGCCTGACTCTGCAGGCTTGTGTTAATCCCAGGGGGTTCATCCACCCCATCTACCCCATGCTGATATTAATCTATGCAAAGTGAAAGATTGGCCTCGCCTGTATTCATTTTGTTTTCACATAGAGTCGTCCTCTTAACTCTGGTGCTAGGTTGCTCGCCCCACAGTTCATTGCATGGAAAAAGACACCAGAGATAACTCTAATGATGAATGGATGAACCCCTGCCAGAAACTGCTGAGAAATAAAGGTGTGTCCACCTATTAACTGAAAATTGAAAAGCTAATCTTTTGTACACTCAAATAAAACCAAAGCAGAGTTGATGAATAACTACACACAAGGACTTTGTAGATTAAGAGGGGAATCATATCAGAACTGATAATATGGTGATTTATACCGACTACTGTTCTGGTTAAAGACAAAAATAACTTCAGACAGAACAGCACATAAGAGAATGAAACAAACACAAACAAATTACATCTTAATAAGGAATAACATCATATGAACACTACACGTTTTATAAGGAATAACATCATACGAACGCTACACGTTTTATAAGGAATAACATCATATGAACACTACACATTTTCTTTTTAATGTAAAGGAACACTGAATGTTAAGTTAATTTTCTAAAAGACTGATAAAGTGTGTCAGTGTATCAGAATTCTGACCAACACATCACATATATCACATATCATAAGCCATATTTTTAGATGTCCTCAAGGTGACATTGTCCTACACCCATACTAATCAGGATTTTACAAGATATGTTGAGTAAAGGAACCCCATCATCCAGCCATTACCATGGGAGACCTGACAAAATGAAGTGGCATGTTTAAGTGCTGGAGTCTTTCCTCTCCTCTGGGAGTTGTTCCCACCTAAGGGTGGAGCATTTAATATTACAACCTATGAACTAATTACAAACAAAAACTGATTTAATCCTGTCACTCTTACTGTGGTATAAAGTTCTGAAGTAAATTACCACATGTATGTCTGTGTAGCACAGACACTGACTGATCAGTGACTGGTCATTTTAGAGAATATGAAGATTCCAATTTACTTTCCTCTCTACTTAGTCTTCCAATGTGAAGGGGGGTCATTCCATTAAGACACAACCTATTCACCCAAATGCCCATACACAGCCTAATGTACCAGAGCACACACACACACACACACACACACACACACACACACACACACACACACACACACACAAACACTCCCATTGTTGTACTGATCCACCCCCAACCAATCTCCACTCAGACCACACACTAAACTGGGGTCTTTTAGAAACATGAAGGCAATGGTCAGGCTAAATACGCCAAGAAGATACAACTGAACACTTTTCCTTACCAACTCAGTTCCATACAGGCAATCATTAAGAGAAGTGCTTAAACAGAAAGATGAGTAACCTTCTACCACGTGCTAAGGCTGAAACAGACTGGTTTGGCAAACATAACACACTCTTTCACACACTCTTATTATCTTTTGTTACCCCTAGAATACCCTTATGTATCTTCTGAAGGGTTGTGACGGTATTACATTTTAATGGCCTAGTGTCCATGTCAAAGAATCCTGCAGTATCAAAGTACAGTACTAAGGGTTAGCCTACTTTCCACAAATGCATTTGTTATACAAATCAGGTCAGAGGGTTTGGCTATTACTGTGATGTTCTTAACACAGTAAAACTTACAGGGCACCATTTAGATGTACAGAGACAGCCAGTAGATGTAGTTTGCATGTTCTACCTTATTTATAAATACAAAAATTATTTGACTATTTGATGCTGTTTTTTTGACAGTAACTTGAGTTACACAAATAAAACTGAACTAGACTGGGACTAAATAAACAAGAAGCATAAAATTCATAACAAATATTTGTTATAATGCTCAAAGAATTTAATATAGTGGTATATGGAATACAGTTGTTTTCTATAGAATACAGTTCTACAGTTTAGAATAGTTGATATACAGAACAATTCTGCTTTAAATAAAAGAGTATTAAATAAAGACTTGATCTTAATTCAGTTGAGTTCCCCAGCCTGGAGGCCTACCATGAGATGGCCTTTCTGCAGTCAGAATAGTCAGGGGACATAATATTTGATGCAGGTAAAGGCTTAGCATCCATATTTAAAAATGCATATGTGTTGGAATAAATGACAGTATTTGACAGATTACTGACACTTTGTCTGGTTTGTTGGTAAGTCAGTTATTTAAAACCCATCTCCTAATCCCTTGAGGTCTAGTTTATTGCAGGTTTTCAAACGCAAAACCTAACACACCTGATCCAGCTAAACACTTACACTGGTGTGTATCCAGGTGCAGGACTGGTAACCACTGTTCTGAGTATTTATACTTTAATAAAAACACTGGGAGTAACAGGACTACATGCAGTTTTAGATAGTTTGTAAATGTCCAAAAAAGCAGACTGTCAATTTGTCTGAGAAATGAAGGACAAATCTGTTGTTCAGTGTGAAAGTCAAAGCTACTGTGTAAACATAAGATATGCCCAACCACCATGTGAAAGCGCTGAGCTCCAATCCAACAGTAACACAGACCAGGAGATATGGTCAGATATCTACAGAGCAATGACAGTCATGAGAAAAGTCACTATTGCTCCAGTGAGGGTGGTTATAATGTTTCTCAAAAAAAGTACAAACGGATACAAAGAGTCTCCTTAAGTTTGGTTAGTCTGACCGTCAGGCTTAGGTCAAAACAACACTGGTCATCACTGCACATATATTAGAAATTTTCACACAAGTACTAAAACTTAAGCAATCTTGACTAAATCGTAGATGGATATGCTTTGTAGTCTGCACTGGATTGCCAAGAAACAAACAAACAAAAAGAAACTGGCCATGATATAAAATCTGATAATAATAAGACACATATTCTTACCATATCAGAGGGTGTACTACCCGTCATCTTGGCCTCTTCTTTTTAAACGTCTCAAAAAAAGTTTCACCTCTTTTTGACACCACAGATAACTCGAAACAAACCACCTCACCATACAAAAATGACTTCTGTTTATATTATTACTCCTGTTGTCGGAGTATATTCGTTTAATAACGCCGTAATTAAACGAATATACGTTCGTCTTTAAAAACGCATCGAATTCGTTTATTTCTCATGGTAGCGCAAACCTTTTGTGAAAGAAACGAAAAACGTATTTGTATTTATGTGGGAGGACTCCCTCCCATTCTGAAATAAAAGGTACGTAAGGAAAAGGTGTCCTACGCCATAGAAAAAATAAAATATTACTACAATAACATCCACGACTTGACCTTTCTGGAAAACCTTGCTGTTGACAAATAAATCCTAAAATTTACTTCCGTCCTGAATATCGTCCCTAACAAAAACGATTTTCCGTTCGAAAAATCTGTTAAGTGAAAGATTTTTCACAGTCTGTATCCGTCTTCTTCTGCGGACTCTCTGCTGTCATACTGGCTCACAAAACATGGCGGCAGTTCACGGGGGGAAAAGCTGAACGGGGAAACCGGAGGTGGTTAGCTAGATAAAAAGGCACGGTGTCGTTTGGTATGTAGATGCGTGCGATACGCCCCCGTGCAACTAAAGGAAGGGGAGGGAAATGGGTTCCCCGAATCTAAGAGCAAATCTCTCCCTATGGACCGGACTTAATGAAAGAACGGAATATCATCAGATTAAACCACAAATGTATTTCTTTGGACTCTCATGCTAGATTTCAATCATATTTGTAAATTGAGTGAATATGATGATTCCATTAAAAACAATAATATTTTCTATATATTTTCAAAATTTTCTATATATATTTTGTTCCTTGTCCTTTGATTCCCAACTACTCTTACTGATTTAGACATATAATAAATGTTCTTGTTTCTCTACTGTACTCTATATCCGTTCCCCGAGTGATTAATTCGATCCACCAGTTTGTAATGAACACCCTTGAATCCAACCCCATTCTGTAACGTTGCAACACGTCAAAAAGGCACACAAACCGGTCCCCCTGGTGGTCTGTGTTTGTGCTTGTCTGTGTGTCTGTCTAAGTCTTTAAACTGGATCTCGCTGGCACGGCTGACGTCTGTATGTGAACTGCGGGCTCCGTTTCATTCTCTTATGTGGAAAAGAAAGGAATTTCTTCCATCATAGAGAGTCTGGCTCATATATCCTAAGGGGATTAACTCCTTAATCTGCAATTGATTCTTCTGTGCTGCCGCAGAACAGGTTTTGTGCTTCTCTAAGGCACAGTTCAGTCTGTCTTCTTAATGATAACAATTACATAAATTCAGGTGGTTTCTAGAAGATGAGCAAGATATACATTCAGCACCCACTTTATTAGAAACATCTGCTTTGAACCTACAATCACTGGAAACATACCTTTTAAGTGTGTGTTTTTAGGGGTACAATCACTGGAAACATACCTTTTAAGTGTGTGTTTTTAAGGGTACAATCCCAGACTGCAGTCCATGTACCAACCACCACTCTTCCCAGTTTATCACTGGACAGTTTCTGGTCCACTGCTGACCAGACCTGATATTGTTTGCATGGTGAAGCATTGTCAGTTTCTCAACACCACTTGAAATGGTAGTGTGCCATGTCTGAAACTGACATCTAATGGAAAAAATTTTTTTCTAATAAAGTAAAGTGGATGGTGAGAGTATGCTGACATTTGGATCACTGTGTTTGAGTGAGTGTGTGTGTGTGTGTGTGTGTGCCTTAGCAAAAATGTAAGAACTTCCTGACTGTTAACTTTAATCTGCGTAAAGGATGTTTACAGAGGAGCCATTGTGTTGAAAAAGAGAACAATCAACGACAATACAAAAGGTACAGTACTAAAAGGGCAGCCTCTCCCCCACGCACATACACAAAGAAAAAACCCACTCATACACAAACAAAAAAACAATACAAAATTACAATACATTGGAATGAGAAATTAAGGAATCTTTCTCTGCAAGATTTGGATACTGGTGGTAAAGAGGATGTTTGCTTGTGATTGGCTCCAGTATGCAAATAATGACATTAAGCATGTAAATATAAAGGAAACCTGAACATAAACAAGCACATAAAGAAAAAGAGACACTACCTGTTTGCACAGTCTTTGCTATTGTATTTACTATGTTATTCTGATCAGCAAAACACTGCACACAGCCAAAGGCAGATAACAGACATTAGATGTTATAGAAGGTACTTATTAGATGTTATACAGGGTACTAATTACATAGCTGGTTATACACATTCCTTTTGAGCACACCAAAATTGTCTTGTAAAACAACAAAAATGCTCTGCAAAAAACTTCAGCGTAGGCGTGATAGATTCCTCATTATCAAAGAAGTCATGCTACAAAATTCTACAATCTCTTTCACAGTAATCACTTTAACCTCTTTTTTTTTTTCCAGCTTACAGGTTATTTTATGAACTTCTACTCGATTCATTGCTTTAAGTAAGAACATTTTACCTGAGTGTGGGTTTACCCGTGCATTAGAGTGCTTGGAGCGACCACTCTGCTGCTCAGATAATAGAAGTGTAAGAGATTTAATGCTTGTGATCTCAGTGACCTATTCTCTCTTGACCTCCATGAAGGTCAGAGGTCCCAGGATCAGCACGCCCCTTCTTTAGTTCTTCTGTCCTGCTAGATACAGATGTTTCATCATTTCTTCAACCATCTGACATGCATCAATGTGTTGAGTTGTTCATTAACACTACGAGTGCTGGTCTCTTCTGGACCTTGATCTTATTTTGAGGGTGTTGGATTTGTTGTATACAATCTTTTTATAGCTAGAAATACACACGGTTTTCCATAAAGTCTGCTTGTATGGATGATTCACAGATAAAACTTATTTCCCTGTGTTTCCCTGTATGTTAATATGTATCTATGTTATCACTAGTTGTCTATGATTACAGAAGTACATTAATATTTCCTGGTCTTTTCTGTGATAAAGAAACTTATTTGGTGGAACTGTTAAACTGTGGTTCTCCCCAGACACAAAACTAACACCTATACCTGTTTATTGTTTTACTTGTGAGTGTGTCAGAGTTTCCAGGTTTCCAACTTTTGTCTCTTTTCAGTTAACTGTTATGGTTACACAGAGCTGTGTGTGTTGGAACAGGGACCAGAAATACTGGATTCTGTGTTTCACTGCTGAAAGACTATTGCCCAGTTCTCCATGGTAGTCACCACAGGCAATGTTTTATTTTCCATGTTTAGGCAAACCTGTCTGGTAGGTTTCCTCAACCATCCCCCTGTCTCAATCATATGCTTCAAACCTGGTAGTCAATGATCTTTGAAAGCATTCCTAAGGGGTGAATGAATGAAATATTGATGTACTGGGGATACAACTCTTTACTGTGACTGCTTTACTCTTCATTTCAGTACTTCTTTGGGAAATTTTTTCACCATGTTTTTGTTTTGAACCTGTACATCCAGACCTCCTTTCAAGGAAATGCCTTTATCAGCATTGTTCTAATGAGGTCATACCACCATTATGACCACACCTTTGGGCTACAGTAAGCTCCTGTTTGAGTTGACCTTCAGCAACACAGCTGTGTTATTAAAGCACAAACTGTGGTCAGCATTGTGGTTTCTTCTTCAGACGTTCACTGTCATGGAGAATCAGTGTTGGAAGAAATCAGCACCGCAATATTTGTTCCTGCCCAATGCGTGTTAGTGCCTAACATAATGTCATACATCATATGTCCTACAAAAAAAACAGCATGTTGACCACAGTTTAATTTGCAAGATTACTGTATGTTTTGAGGTTGAAGGTGACATCAGGTGGGTCAGTGTGGCTGGTGATAAGTATCTGAATCACTGTATTAAAATTAGGTGTATAAAACCCCTCTTATTTCATACATGGCTTGAGGTAAACATTACCACACTGACTCTTCAGTGTCTAAGTCACACAAACAAGTTATGTGAGATTCTCTGAATAGTTGCATACTGTTGCAACTTAACATTTTCCAAAAATATAAGATTTCTATAATAAAATATAATTTCTATAATAATATATTAAATGTTAGTGTCTGTTAGCCAGTGTTAACATCCCATAGTGTGTTCAGTAATGTAAGTGATACTGAACACAGGCTGGCAGTAAAAAACCTGTGCTTGGGTGTTGTTACCACTAGGTTTTTATTATACCAACATATTAATGAACTGCTTTAATATGAGAAACATGCAGCACAAATTTCATATGGAAATTATTCCAGGCACAATATCCTGTTTATGCACTCAGAAACAGTGACATCTGCTGGACAAAAGGATAACAAACATGTGACTTGGTGACAGTAGGCCAGGGCTGATAAAACATGTGTTAATGTAATGAGTTAATGTGATTTATTTACACGTAGTTTACATTATCATGGCCATATTACTCATATTATTGTCGTGTGTGTTTTTTTAAACATCCATATACATTGTAGAAACACAGTGGGCTTCTGTGTCCAGATCTCAACAGTAACATGTTTATTCCTGTTTGGGTGTGGAGTGTTCAGTCATCTGTAAAGGGAAGGGAACGTTTTGTAATCTCTCCAGAGGGATATCCTGTATCTGACTGGCAGTGCTCATAACAAGGCTTCAAGCTGGGCTCAGTGTGTCGGACTCATCTAAAGAAGGAAGTGCGAGTAGTTGGAGCCTCTTCTTCTGTGATACCCCAGCACTACACACTACCCCTAGCACTACACACTACCCCTAGCACTACACACTACCCCAGCACTACACACTACCCCAGCACTACACACTACCCCTAGCACTACACACTACCCCAGCACTACACACTACCCCTAGCACTACACACTACCCCTAGCACTACACACTACCCCAGGACTACACACTACCCCAGGACTACACACTACCCCAGCAACCCCAGCACTACACGCTAGCCCAGCACTGCACGCTACCCCAGTACTACACACTACCCTAGCACTACACACTACCCCTAGCACTACACACTACCCCTAGCACTACACACTACCTCAGCACTACACGCTAGCCCAGCACTGCACGCTACCCCAGTACTACACACTACCCCAGTACTACACACTACCCCAGTACTACACACTACCCCAGCACTACACACTACCCCAGCAACCCCAGCACCACACGCTACTCCTGCCTTGCCAGCCCGGAGGCGGTAGTTTCAAGCGTTCTGGCCCAGTGTAGGAAGTACAGCTGTAACACCTTCACTCCATCCACACAACTGGGAACAAGCAAAACTTAACAGCATGGCATTGTTTTTATCCCACCACCATTGTCTTGGCACAAACATTGATTTTATGTTATTGGTGGTTACACTTTCTATATTATCTGTTATCCCATTCCAGTTCTTGGTCCTTTCCCATGCTGTATACCAGGTCATGTCAAGTATTCATTTCAGGAAGTGAGTTTTTTTTTTTCTTTCTGGCAGTCAGAGCATCACATGTGTAAGTCAGGAAATTTGGTGCTGAATATCAACTGACACCAATAAGCTCTGCATCTCTAGGGAGACATTAGAGGGTACACAACAACTCTGCTCCACATTACAGAGAACATATCAACCCAGAACATTTGGGAAACACATGTTCAAACGCCAAGAGAACATGTGATCTCAACTCCTGCATAGCTTCTGCTGAGTACTGAATCCGTTTAATCTAACATGCAATGTGTTTAAAAATAGGAGTTTGAGACTAAGCTTTAAAATTATTATTATTTTGCCTTTTATTGTTCATGTGGCTATCACAGGATCATCACGTGAGGTTTGCAGACCACGTTTGTTTTTGTGCAAAATAACTTGCTACACCCGCATTAATTTCACCATCATGATATCCATTAAGTAGGTCCAGACCAGACACAGTATGGACCAAGTGTGGTAGAGGTTGCAGATTATGTTACAACACATATACATATTGTACAGAAAGCCTTTCAAATATGGATAAAAATAGATACATAACGTATGGACATACAGACCTCCAGAGACAGAAATAACATACATGCCTGCATGGACAATCTTACTAATGGGCTCCCATTCATGTTAATATAGTCCCTGCATTAAAAAAGGAAATCTAATTGCATTTATAGACCAAGACGTAAGTCTTCTATCTGTAAACAAGACTAGATGCACTACACTGATGTAGATTCACAGAAAATGTCCACAAAACAAACAAATCATCATGACAGCAAATTAAATATGTGCAAACAAAAGCCACCCTGTTGACTGATCATCTCTTATCCTGGATCACAGAGTGGTGATCTACATTAATCCATGTACATGTATGCTAGATAGAGAATTCAAAGAGGTTGAGCAGCCAGTGGTCATCTGCTTCTGTCTCTTTCAGTTGCTACACAGCCCTCACTGTGAGCAGTCATAACCTCACTGTGAGCAGTCATTACCTCCTTCATAATACCTGCTCATCTGTCTACATATCAACAAGTACAACATAGTAAAAAAAGGTTTTAAAAGATGTGTGTAGAAAAAAATTCCATGTTTTTGTGTATCAGCAGCATAAACAGTGCGTTTTTGCAGTCTGATAAAAAAAAAAAAAAACTTTGCTGGGCTTCTGTGAGTTTTTTCTGCAATGTTAAGTGACTGGAATCAATCAATCAGTCAAGCAATGTATTTATATGTTCCTATTCTGTAAACGTTTTAAGCACTTCACATAAAAACCTTTCTAACCACTTCAACACATTCATGTAGGAATATGCACATATTACGTTTTTTTCACACTTACTAATGCAGACTGGCTTAGACCAACACTTGCAGTATAAATCACTGAAGATGAACTCAGTACTGCACAAACCACTAACCTCCCTCCCATGCACCCACACACACACACACACACACACACACACACACACACACATACACAGCCCACGAGGAGAGAGTCATGCTTTCACCCTCACACTGCCAGAGCTCCCTGCCATCTGGGATGGTTCAGAAGCAGTGAAGCCCTGTGCTCTGTACTCACCATAACAAACAAGTTCATTTCCACTTCTGGCACTGCTCCAGTCTGGCCTGCTACACTGGCAATTGAATCATCATAAAATGGTCATTTATATAGAACCTTTCAAAATTATGTTACATTGATGACTGTTATATAAATTGTCAATACATTAAGATAAAACCAAGATGTTAATACACTACAGAAAACCTGCGAGGACATAAATAAAACTCATTACCAGTGCATGTAGATTCATTTCATCATTGCAAAACTTTCACAGGACTAAGAAACTTTAGGTTCACTTTAGATTTGGCACAGACTGAAAACTCTGTTCAGATCTGATGTACCAAGTTGTACGCTGCAGATTTGCAAACACAAGTACAACCCCACTTCCCAGAAACCTGGGACAATAGATGGAACGTCTGCTAAATGCCATAAATGTACATTTAAATAAAAAAAATGTCAGTGGAAATGCTAAGAAACAAAGAAACTAATGATTTGTAAATTCTGACCTGTATTATACAGAAAACAGTACAAAAGCATGACGTTTGATGGGTGTTCCTGAATGTGATTTCAATACATATGCATGTGTCTGTCAGCATTAATAGTGTCTTCACAGATATGCAATTTATTCATGACACGGGCTCCACTGCACATCAGTACATTGAGCGATGCTGACTTTTAAACTTTTTAAACAATCTGTACAGTCCATTTTTTCTTTGGCCCTGAGAACCCAGCATCCGTTATTTTTCTGCAGTGTGATAGATGAAATCGTCAGACCATCACAGACGCTTCCTGCATGTCTCGCTCAAGTCAAGGTCATAAACATTGGTGGTACTTCAGGTAGTCGTTGACATATGGCTTCTGCTGTACATGACTGGGGAATGCAGTGATTAAAGGGTGTGTTTTGATAAAGGTTGGTCAAAGTATCCTGAATCCATGTGGTAATATCCATCTTTTTTTAATGCAGTGCCATCTCAGTAGTCGAAGGCCATGGACATTCAGTTGTGCTTTTCAGTCTTGCTCTTTAAGGGATTTTCTCTGGCTTGCCTGATTTGTTAAGAGACTGCTCTGACTTCCCATAGTCATTAAGAGATTCCTCTGGCTTCTCTGATTCATTAAGAGATTTGTCTGGCTTCTCTGATTCACTAAGAGATTTCCACTATTTCTCCGATTCGTTAAGAGATTTCTACGATTTCTCTGATTCGCTATGAGATTTCTCAGGCTTCTCTGTGAAATATCAAAATCACTCATTGAGGAAAGTTATTTTATAAACTGCTGATGCCTTGTTCTGGCGATCTTATCCCACCTTTTTTGTAAACCTCAAGTGCTAATCATAAATGTGAAGAAGCAATACTTTTTTCCCCCATGACAAGATCCAGACAAAATTAATTTTATGTGCTGATCAAATTATATTTACCAAAATTATCTGAAGGAAAAGCAGCCAAATGCAGACCTGTATGAACAACTCAAAAAAGGATATTTACCTAATTTCAAGATTCAAACAAACACTCCGTGTCATATAAGATGTAAGATAACTTACACCTTATGAACCACAGTGGAAGCAATTAAGCAAATCACAATAAATATTTGACCACCAACCAATTCAACAAACCTTATTAAAATTAATAAAAAGGAACTGCAGCTCAGTGGATAAACCAGCGTCACAATAGCAGTACAAGAAGGGAGGATACACACGTCTCCAAGCACAAGGGGTGTGTCCAGGACACAAACACTCAAAAGGAATGGTTTCTAGGTTCATCTCTTTGATCATTGTGAAAGCAATATAATGACTGTAATGAGACCTTCCATGTAACACATCAAGGGAGTACCATTATATTTACCTTCTGTGGATAGAAGGTGTCAAATGTATTTTCTTAAATACACAATGAAAGAAACGTAAATTACTCCCTGAAAGTAAAACTATTTATTAAGACTATTGCAGTCATTAAAATCACAGTAAACACAAACACAGCACATGTACCTTCAAATAAGTTCAAAAACATTTTACAAAAAGAAACACAGAACCATTGCTATGTTCTTTCCTTTGATACTTTCTCTGGATTACAGAACAATTACATACTGGAACTTTCATAACAAATCAGACAAACTAGATGTTTTATAGCTGCTTGGCTATAACAGCAAAGATACATACAATTAAATTAAAAACAATTTTATACCTTTTCAAGTTACAGAATTAGTGCATTTTTAAAAGGTAAAGTTGCAAACAAATAGCAGCACAGAGCTGTAGTTCTGGGTCCAGTACCTAAATCTGGGTCCAGAACCTAAATCTTGGTCCAGTACCTAAATCTTGGTAGACTCCACACTTTCATCTTCTATGTCAAAAATAGTAAAACTCAGAGAGAAGAAAAATTTGCCTCCAAAGTCTTGATTTGTACTGTTAAAACAAAAAAGGTTTCTGAGATTTCCCCAAGTTCATCATAAACTTCCCTTCAGATCAGCGAGGTCTGAATTAAGCTGAGCCAAATTCGTTCATCCACGCCTCGTATTTCTCCAGGTCAGCAGAAGACACGGACTTGGAGATCTTCTTGAGTGCGAGCTCAAAGTCCTCCATGGTGACGGGCATCTGTAGCTCGTCTTTGGAGAGCGCTCGGATCTCCTCCGGGCTCAGGCCATGAATCCGCCTGCGCATCGCCATCATGGATGCATCTCTGCAGAGACAAACACACTCGGCTGCCGTTAAACCTTCAGGAAGACGCTTGGTGGACACACACTGGAATATTATTAATGTAACAATGTTACATTAGAAAAGAACAGAATAAAAGGATGCAATGTGTTGACACATCCAGTCACCAGCCTCTATATTAGGAATACCCACCACCATCTGCAGGCACCATCTACTTTAATACAGATAGCTACCCATTTAACCCATGTAGTACCCATACACCGTTTGAGCTACCATCAACCCCATTCACCATTGATCAGATTCTGACTAGTTATTCTGGAGAAACAGACTACAGAGGAAAAGCTTAAGGATGTCCAACAATAAAATGTTAATATTAACAAGAACTGAACCCCTGGTTAAGCACTTCTTAATGGAGGACCAAAATCAACTCGAGCGATGAATTGTATAATGTTTAAAACATGTTACCTGGCAACCCTGCTGCTGACATTACAGTGTCACTAGTGAGCTAAGGATGGGTCGCCCCTAAGCAGCAAGAGTCATGTGGTCAGCTAGTAATGAGGGGTAGAGGGTGACTGACAAATTGTACATAGTAGCATGAACAATTAACTAGACTCTGTAATTGTCTGTAATAGGTATATAAAGCCCAAATGAGAGATTATCCTTTTTTCCTGTACCTTGACTTGAATGTAACTACAAACACACCCAAAATCTTCAAAGCAACAACAGAGTGTCTCTTTAAAAAAAAATGAACAGCAAGGACAATGACAAGGCAAATGTTTGCATTCTAGCTGTTTCCTAAGTACCTGCAGACGTTCGTAATGTCAGCGCCAGAGTAGCCCTCAATCTTCTCAGCAATGACAGCCAGGTCGACGTCAGGAGCCAACTCCACCTCCTTCAGGCTAATCTTCAGCAGCTCTGCTCGTCCTTTTGCTGGAGACGCAAGTTTCCGTCATCACTGCACTACCACACCTTCTCCCTAATACAGCACACCTCATTCAGCTGACTGAGGATTTTATAATAACAGTGCTGGGAAAACGGACCTGCTTCTCGTCCCTTCCTATTTCTGAATACTTTTCAAACTTGGTTGTGTGATGACTAAAGCTTTCTTGGGTTCTGAGAAAGGCATTATGTGAGTATCATTTCATTCATTCATTGTTTTAAATCTGTAAATAAAACTGAATTGAATACAAGATGAAAACTTTAATAAACTAATGTACAGTATTAAAATAATTATTTAATTTACTGAATGGAAAACCATCCTACACCAACTGGTCATGTGAAAAAGTAATTGGTGAGTGACATCACACACTGTGCCCTGATCACAACAAATAAAGTCAAAGCAGATAAAGACGTGTAAATATAGGGTCACAAGGTCATCTCTCTGAAACCCCAGAGAACAACAGTGAGACACGTCATCTCCTAATGAAGAAAACGTGGAATAGAGACGAATCTTCCCCACAGTGACGGATGGACCCAGGTGAACATCTCAGGAAGCACCAGACTCACTCACATAAATCTAATGCAACATTCCACAGTAAGAACATCAATCATGCCAACAACCGGACAAGCTGGTGCTGGTGGTGTGGATGCGATGAAGGTTTTGGAGTTAAAGGCCTGACTTGATCGACATTGAAAGGGTTCAACTTCGTGCTCAAAAGCTCTCCAAGGCAGAAGATTACTGATCTTCAGTTATAGGAAGCACTGCGCCGTAAATGTTACCACTAAAGTTAGAACATACTAGTTAAGCAAAGGGGGAAGAAGGAGTTTGGAGGGGAAAACTAATTTTTCTTCAAAACTGTTTCGTTTCCTTTCGTTCCTATTGCCTTGTATTACACTTTGTACGAGGATCTGATACCATCTGATGTGACAAACAGCTCCTGTAGTTCACCTGGGAGCTGTGATGTTAGAAACACAAAGAGCATGGATTTGATTTAAAGGGAGCAAACACACTTAAGTACATTTCTCTGGATAACAGCCACAATAATATCATGTTGTATTACAGAGACACTATCCAGAGTAATTTACTTATAGCAATGTCTCCGCTCTCTTTCTGTGGTTTTAAACATACATTTAGGGGGAAAATATAGGGAATCAGTATTTTAGAGATAATACATTCATATTAGATTATAACTGCTAATTAAAATACCTCTATATTTAGAAAAGACAGCAAAATACAAATAAAGATTAGTCTTATTCCTTCTGTGATCCTCTGCATTAGTGAATCTCCTCAGTGAGTGTAACAGCACAAGGTCCCTGGTTGAGTAAGCGGTGAAGGAAGCATGTGTGAACAGTACAGTGTGTGCTCTTTTGAAGAGTGGAAGAGTTTTAGTGGGTGAACTGGAGGAACACTGACCACCTCATACAGCATGAAGTACATTTGTGTGTCCATGTGTGAAAGACTGGGAGAAGATAGAGAGAGAGGGACAGGTGAAGGTGTTTGATGTTACCACTGGGTAGGGGAATATAGATCCTCTTTTCCAGTCTTCTCCTCAGTGCTTCATCAATGTCCCATGGGAAGTTAGTTGCAGCCAGAACCATGACCATTTTAGACGGATCATCGTTTTCCGATGCACCTCCAACACCTGAACCAGATTTACTGGAATTAGGTTCACAAAGTTCACAAAATGACTCAGACTCTAATTAAATCAGAATCTCTTTTGCCTGTCCCTCTCCGTCTCTCTCTCACCGTCCATCTGTACCAGAAGCTCAGACTTCACTCGCCGACTCGCCTCGTGCTCGTCTGACGTTCCGCGTCTCGCACAAATAGAGTCAATCTCATCGACGAAGATCGTGGTAGGTGCATAAAACCGAGCCTGTTAAAACACGGCATTATGGGAGGAGCCCAGGACAATCAAACACAAAACAAACTGACCTGTCCTACTTCTGCATTCACTTGAATAAAGGCCTTGAGAGATTGCAATTAAAATCCAACGTTTAGCGTATCATCTGCCTAAAATCTAATCCCAAAATAGCACCAAAAATGAAGCATGACTGAGTCACTTGTCACTGATGAGGAGGACAAATCCCTCACCATTTCAAAGAGAAGACGCACCAACTTCTCCGACTCTCCACGGTACTTGGATGTGAGGGTGGAGGATGACACGTTGAAGAAGGTGGTGCCACACTCTGTAGCTACGGCTTTAGCCAGCATGGTCTTCCCAGTGCCAGGGGGGCCCACCATCAGTACACCCTAACACACAGCACATAGACTCAGGGAGAGGCCACACAGCAGTATTCAAGCTCAGGAAGAAAGCTCTCCAAACAACCAAAACGATTACACAAATGCCATTAATTAAACTGTTTAACTGGCTAGTCATTTTAATGAACCCCACCACCTGCTACAAATTTATGAAATGGTGCCACCAAGTGGACTAAAATACCAAGAACCATCGACACAGACGAATAAATTAAGGCTTCTGTGGTTTCTAAAGCAGAAAATCTTGTTCCAAAAATATATTTTACAGTTGAAGATGAATTTCATACAGGTAAAATATTCATCTTGTTTTAGATTCTGGTGAGGACAACTTTCAGAGGCCTAATTAGTCTTTTTAGGGCTGTCAGTTTCTGGTCAAACAAATAATGCTTACCATCAGTAGAGTTACAAAGTGTGTGTGTGTGTGTGTGTGTGTGTGTGCGCGTGTGTGCTCGCGCACGCGCAAGCATATGTGCAAGTCTGGGGCAGGATTCTGCACCTCATTGGCTCTATCATATTAACCTTCCATGGGCGCCGAATGCCCTTGAAGAAATCTGGCATCCACATTGGCAGGACCACAGCCTCTCGCAGCAGCTTCTTGGCATCTTCCAGATCTGCTATATCGTCCCTGCGCGAGTCATGACACACAACAGCCTGGCTGAGTCACAACCCAGTACCGAGTGAGTCAGCGCCACACCGACTGACAGCTGTCACTCTTGCCCTGCATGTGGGCGGTCCCACAGCGCACAGTATGTCAACAGTGCCGTTTTAAATAAAATTTGTACGTTTCCAAATTTGTTTTGACGATTTAAAATGCATCAGTGGCAAAGTCAATATTTCAGTGACTATTTCAGGGTGTATTTTATGTACTAGTAAGGCCCTGTTAGCATGCTAACTCTGTCCCCACCCTCTAATCAGATCACCATTGGCCCGTTTCTATCCACAGGTCCGCTACTGGGTCAATATTTGGTGGATAAAACACAGCATTACCACTGACATGATGGTGGTGTTGGGGAATTACACACGACTGCAGCGGTTCTGTGGTTAAAAACAGACTTACTTTAGATGATCTAAAGATTCTACATATCCTAAAAAAAATATGTATACTTACAAGGTTTTTCTAATAAAGTGTTTAATGTGTTACTTCTCTCACCACTAAAACACTCAGCTAAAAACTTTAAAAAGTCACAGTAAACAGTCTCTCCTGTCAGAGACATCAATGGGCAGAGATGGATCTCAACATTTACCAGTGGACGCTGGGATTCCGTGACACAATGTCTCTCTCCAGTGCTTCGACTAGGTCACCGTCGTACCCTGTACCATCAAATTTCTTCAACTCTGTGTCACCTTGGCCCTCCACGGAACCCTTTTTACACTGAAAAGACACAAACAATAATGAATAGATCAAATGCATTCATTTGTTTTAGACATAAAGCTAATGTGGCAGAAATGCCTCTCAAAGGATGGGACTTTAGTATGTACTTTTTGTAGATGGAGAGTTCCAGTCCCATCCATCAGGACATGCATTGCATTTTATTCTACAGCTCAACATTCCATACTTGTTTCTCCTCATGAACAAAGAGTTTACAAACAGAAATAAAACAGACCAGAGAAACCAATCTATTTAATAATTGAAGCCACCTTTCCTTACACAACACTTTTTTTTGCTTTTTTGTTCATTTGTTTTGTTTGTTACTAACTTTGTCATCCTTAGCTTTATTTGTACGGGCATCGCGGGCACCGGGTCTGTCCGATTTTAAATTAGGCTGTGCTTTCCCAGCAGAACCACGGTGCTGCATCCCAGGAGAGTCCTTGCGCTGCGGCTTCACTCCAGCGGGCGGCCTCTTCACCTGGGCAGGTGCTCTGGGAGGCAGAAAGCAAACAGTGGTTTTAGACCCTTCTGTCCTGTCACTGTGCCTGAGTGGCACCTCGATGTTCAGGCTCTAGTGGGAATCGGTGCTCTAAATCCTGTACTGCCCATTTAGACTATCCTGATATCTCACCTAGGGGATAAGAACACCTACGTTAGAACACTGTTCAGAATTCCGTACCATCATTGCTGCTGGTTTCTAAGCAACTACAGCAGAAAATTAACAACAACCTCTACAGCTGGATTCTAAACTTTCTGGCTAGTGACCGCCAGCCAGATCACGCTTCCTCCACCCTCCCCACCTGGTGTCCACTGGGTGGTGTTCTAGCACCTGTGCTCTACACCCTATGTGCCTACAATTTAATCGCTAACAATGACTCTGGCTTTCCAGAGGGTGGTAAAAAAGAGCATGACCCCTTCAACTAAAGAAGCCTGAGGAAAGCCAGCAGCATCACCTCCCTGAGCACCGGGGTGCTCCAGGGCTGTGTGCTCAGACCAATGTTGTTCACTCTGCTCACCCGCACCCCATGTGCAGCAATGCACAGCTGAAACTACCAAGTTCACCAAGTTCCCTGATGACATGACCATTCTGGGAATCATCAAAATGTGTCTGAACAGGGACAAAGTAAAAGAAATGGTTCCTGTTTTCAGGAAAGTATGGGGTGATCGCGATCCGCTCAACAACGTCTTTCTGGAAATCGTCACAAGTGCCAGATGCAAAACCTCACCTAGACACTCAACATCAGTTCAGTAGGAGAAGACCATCATCACTGTGGATGATCCCACACACTGTTTTCTCTCCCCCGTTTCCTGGGGAAAGTATTCAGGTCCTCATGACCAGACCAGGCAACAGTTTCTTCCCCCAAGCCATCACACACACACACACACACACACACACACACACACACACACACACACACACACACACACACACACACACAC
>JAOYMR010000014.1:1847202-1860237 GCA_025802075.1 Tenebrosternarchus preto | reverse complement strand
ATATAGGAGAATTTGTTCAAAGGGATATAAGTGATCAAACTGTCGTTACAGTTGTTCCACTAGCGCGTCTTTGTTGATGTTACTGCTTGCACACAAGCCATTGGAAGTCAAATGTCCTGGCGAGGTGAACAGAGAAAGACTTTAATTGGGGAAACCGATAAGCTGATATACAATAATGAGAGTTCCATTGAACACTCGGTAGCTAAACACTAAATTAAACTTTATCATAAGGCCACATACCATTAATTGTGATAAGCATTTTCGGGATTAACTCAAAACGCGAGTTTAGAATCTATGAATACGCAAGGCATTAATAATAAAACAGCAGACGAAGCAAACAAGTTATTCAATCGTGCTTAAAAATGTATATAGCTAGCCATATGCGCTTGCGTCCTTATCGGTTACGACTTTTGACTAGGGATTTGTAGTTTAATGCAAGCGGTCCCTTTTAGACATTCAGGCGGCAAATAGAAGTTAATGGGACAACAATTCCCATCAGGCACTTGTGTAAAAAAAAAAAACACAGGCCGCCGAAAGCAGTATAGATTCGCATGGCAACAAAATGTTTTTAATTTATTTTAGTATCATTAAATGAACAATAAATTACGGGTCAGTATTGCATTATAGTACACGCTTGATCGAGGAAAATGTAAGTAGTTACCTTTGTTTAGAGGTATTTTTACGTTCGTCTGAGACACTGACCGTCGCGTACTGATGTTACCATGGCCGCGGATAGACGCCTAACGGAATGACGACAGGCATATGAAAGAGGAGGGGCTTCCAATAAATCTGAGCATAACAGTGGACCATTCGGTTGTTTTCTAAAGGAGAATTTACAGAGTGACTCTCCCATGTACCCTTACGCAAAACAGCAGAAGACACACTACTTAAAATAACAATCTACCTTACTTCCCAAGTTCACGCACAGGAAATGTTCCATTTCTTCCATTTAAAGGGTGTGCGTTTGCTCTATTTTAAGGTAAGTGAAAAACAGTTTCTCTGGTCTTGCAGACCAAGTGCTGAAGGAACTAAGCAACCTAAAAGAGAGCAAAAGTACTGGACCTAAAAGCATCGAACACAGAGTATGGAGACTGTGTGCTGAGCAGCTTGTCTTCAGCACATCTTTATCCTGAGCTGAGCCTGCATTCAGACTCCCTGTTAGGTGGAAAACTTCTTGTATGGTTCCTTTCACCATGATAAGGCAACCGATCAGCCTGTTGCTCTGATTTCACATAAAATGAAGACACTGGAAAGACTGTTACTGACTCCACTGGTAACATCAGATCTTTATCCTCTGCATTTTACATACCAGTATGGTATAGGAGTGCATAATGCAGTTATGTATCTGCTAGACAAAACCTACTCACACAGTCAGCACTGAGCATCATGTTTTCTGACTTCTCTGGTGCTTTCAACACCAATCAGCCTGTGCTGTTATGGGAAAAATGTCATCTGATGGAGTTGATGGATGGAATCTGTCGCCTCATGCACAATGAACTGACTGGTTGTTCTGAGTGTGTGTACCCAGCAGGGCTGAGTTTCAGATGTGGATGTGTGTAAATACTGGGGGACTGTTTCATTTCTGTTCCACCTATACACCTTTGATTTTAGGTCCCACACAAAGTGATGTCATCTACAGAAATCCTCTGATGACACAGATATTATTGTGTTTCCCAAAAGTGGGCGTTAGGATGAACACAGGAAGGAGGGGAAGAAATTTTTTCAGTGGCGTGAACTGAATGAGCTGCAGTTCAACATTAGTAAGCCTAAGGAAATGGTGGTGGTGTTCAGGACATGGAGGTTGTTGGGTTTTACAGTCGGCCAGATGTGCTCACCCACACATTGTGCAAAGACAGCCAGAGTCCACACTTTCTGATGAAGCTGAGGGCCTTCATTGTATGCACTAAACACCTATTGGACATTCTACCAGTCTATGGAATGTATTCTATCCTGTTGTATATTGGGACAACGGTGTGAACAATAGAGGTTCTGTATGGGGGGGAAAAGTTAAGAGTGGCAGGGGCCCTGTAATGTGGGGGGTGGTGGGGTGGCAGGGGTCCCAATGTGATATCTCTTCATAGGGCCCCAAATCCATGGTTGCACCCATGTCAAGATAAGGGTGCTGGACAAACTGTTTAGGAAGGATGATTCTGCTGTAACAGTACAGCTGGACAGATCCCTGGAGGATGAGGCTGAGAGAAGGTCTCTCAGTAAGTTGATGGCCTTTTTGGACAGTACCTCACATCCCTAATACACAACACTGGAAGAACAGACAAGCCCATTCAGTGGTAGACTGATACAGGTAGAAAAAGAGCACCATGTCATTCTTACCTATTGTAATAAGGCTCCCAGATGCATCTCCTTACTGCAATACTGATCTCCTAATATCTGAACTATGCTGTATCACACAATTTACAACACATGGCTCAAAATACTCAGAATGCAATATGCACTGTACTGTATTCCACAGCCTGTTACTTTTACACTTTCATTATTCATGCTGTTCATTTTAGTATTCATAGTATTCCTTGTAAATTAAACTGCAAACTGCCACATGCAAATATCATGCTAATCCTAATATAAATATATATAAGGATTGGCAGATATAATCAAGAGGGCACTGAATGCCTTCTGGATTTTTCTATGACCAGTTACTCACATCTTTTGTTTTGATATGTAATGCTGGCACAAATCATTTTACTCTGTCCTGCTGTTTTCCTGTAAGCAGGCCTACCATATGATTACAAACCAAATAAAAATGTATTTATAGGCCTATTCCCCAAGTTTGTGCACAGGAAATGTTCCACTTCTTAAAGGATGTGTTTGCTCTATTTAAGGTAAATGAAAATGTGATTTACAGAATTCTAAAAACCCAGATCACTGAGGATGCATCAGTGGCTGTTAGATACAGAGACAAAAACAAGCACCAGCACTTGACATTATAGGACTCTTTAGCAAAACATTTAACCTGCTGTCATTTTTATTTCGATATTAAACGCTAGATGGCAGTACATGCTTTTGCTAGCGTCTGATTCTTCAGACTAGACAGGATAAATGTTTAGGATTAAAAGGTTTACCTTAACATTTCTGCTTTTATACATTACAACTGGGTTTAAGCAAAACAATTGTAATTTGGTAATAAATCAATCTGCATCTGCAAAAAAGATTAAGTATTTTTAAAAAAAAGACACAATGATCAGTTTAAAGATGTTCAAAATACAAACATTTGAGAAGGGCAAAAAAGACTCAGTTACATCTAGAGCTTGTTGTAAATCTCCATTAAATTTTAGTGGCTGTGGAACAGAATATATTACCAACACACACAAAATCAAATCAGCCATGGCCATTCTTCTGACATTTTAACTCTGGAAATCCTTTAAAAGCTACCATCCTGTATCAGTAGGACTTGGAAGGGTGAGAAAAAGGAGGGTGGGAAAAAAAAAAAAAAAAAACCTAACAAAAATGTATTTAAAAAAAAAAAAAACGTTTATTGATGTCAGAGGCATACCAGAATGTCAATGAAACAATTCCATTTTTCTTTTTTTTTAATCATTGTGAATTACAGTGGTATTCAAAGTACAGTAAAATAACTGTATGATACGGAAATGTACTAATGATAGTGACGGGAAAAAAATAAAGCAAATACATTAAGATATGAACTACAACCTCACGATAAACTAGGTTGTGTGCTGCACATCTCTAAAACTCCAACTCCAAGCCAATTTTTCAACCCCCTTAGACTGTACTGGGCAAGGATAGTGGCTTAGGAACTACTATTACAAAAGAATGGCTTAAAAATAGGAAAAGAAAAGAGGGAGGTGTACAAGTTGGAAATACAAACACAAATGACACATTGTAGTGTTACTATACAAAAAGGGGGGTGGGGGGGAAACTGTACAGCTTAAAAACCATATCATATACACCACCTTAATTATTGTTTTTTTTCCTTTTCTTTTAGTTTGTCCTTTATTTATCTATTTTATGGCCTCAGTTAAATGTGTACAGGGGGGTTAAATGTTTTATAAACAAGAAGCTAAGCTCTACTTTGTAACCAATTTACTCATCATCATCATCTTCGTCCTCTTCGTCGTCATCCTCATCGTCGTCGTCGTCATCGTCGTCGTCATCGTTGGCTTTGTCTGGCTTGGTGGGGGCTTTGGCAGCACCTCCCACGACTTTTCCCTTTCGATACGCAGCGATGTCCTAAAAGAAGTCAGTCTGAGTTCATCTCAAACCATGCAAGCTTAACACACAGCAATTCAAGAGCTCTTGCTCCTTCAAACAAAGCAATTAAAATTCTATTAGGCTCCAAAAAGACTTAGCGTATCCATGCAGCAATGTTCTCTTACCTTCTCGTATTTCTCCTTCAGCTTGGCTGCCTTCTTCTCGTAAGGCTGCTTCTCCTCAGCAGAAGTCTTGTTCCACATCTCTCCAAGCTTCTTGGCCACATCTCCGATGGACAGACCTGGAGTCTCCTCCTTCACCTTGGGCCGATATTCCGCGCAGAAAATGAAAAAGGCCGACCTTGACAACGGAGGGGGCAGGGGGCAAGGACAACAGCACATGGTGGCGTTTTTCAGACAGCATAAAGTAATTTGGCTTCATCACTGATGTGCATGTGCTTGCTGAGATTGGACAAGGAGGCAGATCAAGGTTCTTACGGTGGTCTCTTGGGAGCATTGGGGTCCTTAAAGCGCTTCTTCTTCTCACCTCTGGGAGGAACATAGTTCTTCATCTCCCGCTCATAACGTGCCTTGTCAAGTCTTGCCATATCTTCAAACTTGCCCTTTTCCTTGGCTGACATAGTCTAAGTGGAACATGGGAATAAAACTAATAAATAAATAAATCTAAATAAATAAATAAATAAAAAAGAGGAAAAAAATAATCTGGGAAAATGTGTACAATTCTTTATGATTAAGATTAACACAACTATATCCTACCTTCCATCGCTCAGAGCACTTTTTAGAGAACTCTGAAAAGTTAACAGATGTGTCAGGGTGTTTCTTCTTGTGTTCTTCTCTACAGGTCTGGACAAAATAGGCATAAGAGGACATTTTTCCTCTTGGCTTTGTTGGGTCTTTCCCCATCTTCAAAATATCCCTAAAGTGAAACAAAAGGAATTAAAGATCGCCCAATAACATCACCAGTCTGTACAGACGTCCAAACATCATTGCCCGATGTTTAGATCTGAATCCTGTACTACAGACGCCTGACGAGATCGAGATATTGTAGGCATTTCCTCTACTTTATAGTTTGTTACAGTCGCGATTACGTTCAAAGTATTAAAGTTTAGGGGAAAAAATAAAACTTTGAAAGTTAAATATGAATAATAAACAAAATGATCATTAAACATAATAAAGTAAAGACAACTTTTAAATTGACAATAATAGTAAAAAAAAAAAAGTTAAAATGCATTTTACGTGACGAGACGTAAAATCGTTCAAACACTAAAATTTCGTAGAATTTAAGTAACCCTTAAAATATGGTCTCCGTTTGAAAAAAAAGTGATTTCTTCAGTGTACTCGTATATAGCAATGGCGCACAAGCTGTCTTGTTGAGGGAAAGGAGGTCAACAACGACAGCAATATTTCTCCTTCCATTTTGTGAGAAAGCCTTCTTCATGAAAGAAAGTCCTCCTAAAATGTCTCCACCCGCCTTCCTGTTCGCTTTTTAACTCGACAAATAAATTGCGACAGTCGGTGTTCTTGACATTTTTTTCCATCGGAAAACCCTATGCACTCGCCCCGGTGTATAGTAATACGCTAGGTCTGCACCAAGTCTATGTACGGGCTGTGTAGAGTTTGCCGTGGGCTCGGAATGGCCGCTTGTCTTCACCCACTAACACTGAGAATATGGCTCCTTCTCTTTGTGTCAATGCTCAGCCATTACACTGCATGCAATAGGGGGCAGAGCGACCGCGATACCCACCTCACTTTAAGTAAGAATTTAACAACATTGCGACGCACGGAAAAATAACAAAAAGGATTCGCTGCAACGACGAAAGGTTGAATTTTTATTTTCCAGTGAAATATTGCTCGCTCCGCGGCCGGCAGCAGTAGAAAAGGCGGTTTGAAAAAGTTGAAGTGAACTGCGCTTGTCACGGGCGCTGTGGCTTCGCCTTGTTTCCTATGCGAGTACAGTCAGCCATTACAGTAAAGCGCAGATCCTGAGGTAATTTTTCTCATCTGTTCCTTCGTCATTACAGCCAAGCAGACTACACAAACAAAAACGTGTCCGATTTTAAAATGACAGATTTTTTTTTACAAGGCCATTTTTCTAACAGTTTATTTCTTACATTTGTATGTCCTCACATGTCAGACATCTCTTGCTATGTACTGCAATGGCTGGCTAGCTAGGCTAACGCTGACTCGCTAGCTCGCTAGCTGCCAGTAACACCGTCCACAGACCTTGTTTGTACGCAATTCAGTCAACCAGTTGTCCGCCGAACGTTAGCTCTAACGAATAATCACGAAAATTAAAAAACATGTCCATAAAGAATTTAATTTTTTAATTAAGACACATTTTTCTCTCTTTCTTTAGCGCAAAGAAATTAATCTACCCGAGGTTATAACGTACTCATTTCAATGAGAGGATAATACCCTGATTAATTTTGGGGGTTATTTAACGTTTAATAAAATTAAAAATATACAAAATATCATCGTTACGGCTTTTTTTTACGATTTACGTGTAAGTCCTTGCGTTATCCTAGACATACCTTTACTTACCCATACTTCAGAATTTCTATAGCTTGACACTTACCAAAGGCTGGTGCTGATTCTCAATGTACTGCAATGGCTGTGTGGAGGTAATAGCGATACGCAGTCTTCTCACTCTGCTCTCCGCTCTGTAACATTACTCTCAGTGGGGCTTGAGTTCTATTGGCTACCGCCAAGCCGAACGTCGCGGCGATTGGTGGAAAACTTTCCATTGTCCTAATAACAGGCCCGGGCGGATTGGCTGTCTTTTGTGAAACGTCACGAGTGTTTTAAATGGCGGGTTAATACAAACTGAGCAGTGTTTCTCTGCTGAACTTGAAGCAGTCTGTTGGTAGATAGTGTGCACTGTGTAAGCTATAGTATTACTGAGTTCTGTGTGTGCCACATGTAGTATTGAATCATTGGGTTTATGTGGAGCGTGGTATGGAGAGCTGAGGTGTGATACCATGTACTGAATGAATTAGATCTTATCAAACCTTACACATCTCTTAGCTCACAGTTTATAGGTGCTTATGTCAATTTCCTCAAAGTATGCAATTATTGTTTAGATTATTTTGTTTTACATATTTAAATTTCTTGTTGTAAATGCATTAAAAGTGTTTAAATGAGAGTCTCAAATTTACAATACACCATGAGATAACATGTTTTAGGAAAGTGTTTATGTTGTGTGATCTTAATGTGGTTAATTGGAGAATTGATTTAAAAAAATAATGTTATCATTTAACATTACTCTTAACCTTTCAGAAAGAAGTTAGTTGATTGGAGACAATGTCTGCACAGTTAGAGCATCAAAGTAAATATCAAATTAAGACATTTAGATCCACTTTACCTTCCAGCTGTTTATTTGAATTTAGTAAATGTTATTACGCATTTAGAAATCGACCTTCTTTTACTGCACAGTGAAATATCTGGACTGTTTTTCAGAGTGTTTGTCATGTACTGCATGTTTACAGAACAATTACTAAATTCACTGAAGGGATTGTTTTGTACAAAATATACAGTGTACTATTATTACTATTACTATTTAATAAATGATAAGGATTCTGTGACTTTTTTGTTTTACTGATTTTGATTGTGTATCTGTACATCTGACTGTTTATGATTATTTTGCAAAACCAACTGCTTGTTTACATTGATACCTTTTTACAGTATATAATACTGTTAATGTGCATTAGGTTTAGGAGATCAAGACAATGAGATTGTGACTAATTTTATAATGTAAGTTTATGAGATTGCGAGATTTGTTCTATTGTGCACAAAAGGAATCAATAAAAATAGTCATCTGGATAACTGATCACAAAAAAACTGAGAAAGTTGAAGCCTCTGCATGTTAATGAGAATTTCTTGGGAAAATTATGCAAATGAATATGGTTAGGGACAACAGTGACAGCAGTAGTTAAACAGCAGGACAGCTCTTAAGGGGAGTCGTAGCCCCGCCCCCTCCCTCGCGCCCTATTGTTTCACTGGATGAGCAGCTGCAGCCGTCTAAGATCCCTCGGTGCGCGCGCACAAACGGTGTACAGAAACATGTCACTCTATTATAGGCCTATTACATATATTACGGAGTGGACTGTGGAGCATATGCATTTTAACCTTCTCGTTTAAATTCAGCTGATAAAATGAAAGATCAAAGAACTTAACTGGTTTAATTGTTTTTGAACACCTTTTGAGTGTAGGTGAAATCAAAGTGGGCCTCAACACCTGAAGAAATAAAAAGATGAAAAAAGATGAAAACTCACAAAGATCCTTTTGAAACGAAAACGTGCATCGTGTATTATAAACTGTCGACAGAAAATGGTACCTTATATCACGATTATTTTTACAACTTACATTTATTTCACTATTTTGTTTATGTCCAGTCATATTTATTGTTTAGATACCTGTAATATATCCCATATCCACATGGTGGCGGTGCTTTTCTTCAAACCAAATTCCCTGCGTTTGCAAAACCGGAAGTTGAACGTTGAATATACGTCGGAAATCCTGCGCACATGGAGGTTTATCGTACCGGCGTTCTGGAGCTGTCAAAATATATATGAATAAGGTTTTTAAACTTGCCCGGGGCTGGCTCATTCTCATGGTATGTAGCTGCAGCGTCCTTCTTATTTCAGTTGTTGGTGTATAGCAAATCCTTAGACAAAATCTAGAAAGGACAAGCGAGAAGCCTTCGCTAGTTACCTATGCTATTTATCGTTAGCTAGCTAACTAAGTATCTTACCGGCTGGTCTATAAAGCAGCAATTTACTAACGTGACTGCTATTTTGAGAAATTGATCAGAAAGGTTTGTTTTCAGGATTGCAATGGAATGTATTATATTTGTGTTGTGCTATTAAACAAATGCATTTAAATGCATAATGTTTAAATGTATCATACGACCCTGGACCGTGATCAAGGGCTACTAAAGGCGTGCTAGATAGTTAGCTAGCTACCTTTTCTGGTGTTAACTACAGATACTTAGCTAGCCAGCTTGCTCCCGTTTCGTTTTACATATTTGTATTTCTAGTTTCTGTCTTACTTTTTTTTTTACTTATCCATCGCTGTGATTTCAGACCTCTGTGATGAGGACCGACGTAGTGTTGGTCAACTCATATCTGGCCTTAACTTTTGCTGTCGTCTCATTGTGTCTTGTTTATTGTTTCAGCACCTACAAGTGTGAGCCAGGTGACCCAGGGACATGGTAATGTTGAATTTATGGCGGCGGGTGGCCATAAATAACGGAAACCAGAGTGACCAGACAGTAACAATGAACGGTGAAGGCACCGTTGTAGGGGCGCCAAGCCCAGAACTGGCGGGGTATTTGAGCAAAGTCAGTTGTACTCAGTTCTCCCCTTCTGTCACTTGTGCAAAGCCTTTCAGTGATTTTTGAAATCTTTTCGAATTGGACACTGCATGTGAAAACCCTCACGAAAGTCATTGAGAACACGGAAATCTTTTAAAAAGGCGAAAGATTTTAAACTTGTCTTCTGCAGTACTTAAGTGCTGTAATGAGACTAATAATTAAACAGTAAATCCATACTGGTCGATCGATTGATTGATTGCTGATTCACTTGGTGAAGCGGTGGTAACAGGTGTTTTGTGGAAGTCGTGTTAAAATGAAAAACCTTTTTTCCTCTCTCTCACTAAGGATGAAGGCAAAGAAGGGATTAGTGGAGACTGTCCATGGTGTTCTGCTAAAGGACAGACGAACACGCTTCGCTCATATGCAGTCAACTTTAAAGAATCCATCACACTCTGTACTGTCCCTCAGGTATGCAACTCCATTCCTTACCACAAGGGGTCTCCCTTCGTATCAGTGTGGCTTTAATATTCAGATATACTGCCTTGTAAAATTGTGAGTTTATGATTTGAGTAAGATAAATATTGATTTTTACCAGGTTTATCTGACAGTAACTCGGATAAACCTATATAAATTATGAATAATAATTACAACTGATAACTTTACACTGATTAAAAATGACCTAAAATACACTAGTGCATTAATATCATCCATAAAGATTTGTATGCAAGAACGAATATACGATGTGATGAAAAGATGCTCAGCAAGAAACCTTTAAACTAATTTATCTAGGAGTTAAATGTTGTAGACCTGATATATTCATAGTTGCACCAGCAGATAAATAAAGGGTGTTAAATTATCTGTAGCATTACAGAAATGCATAACATTACTAATTAATGAGCCAGGAATGCATGACTAATTAATGAGCCAGTGTATGTGGGGTTCTACAGAATATTGTCTTTACAGTTGCATTCTGTAATTTATTTCTGTCTGTGCAGTGTCTTTTCCCTCTAGTCACCAGACGTCTGGAGGATGTTTACGCCAGCCTTTCGCCAGTTCACGATGTGAAGGGCTGTAGGAAGAAGCCTCCGCAGGCAGATCATGAAGATTCTCATCCATCCCCCAAACGGCGGAAAGAAGTGGAGTCGGATGTTGTGTCTGAGACGAAATGCAGCCTGTCCGACGTCGAGGAGAGCGATTCCCTGGTGTCCACGGAATTATTTGAAGAGAAGCCGTTCGCTAATGGTCACTACCAGCACAGAGTTGGGATAAATGGAGATGAGACAACGTGCACTGAAGTGTGCGCTGCTGCTCCAGGCCCTCCCAAACTCTCTGGCAGTGAACAAGTTGAAGATTATGTGAGTAGTACTCAGGAGGAGGTTGTGGAGGCAATGCTGATTGATGCACCAACTCCAGATCTGGAGCAGATGGTTCCTGCACAGCCACACTTATTCTGGAGAAACACAGACAGCCTCTGCTGGTTAGATTCGTTGTTGGTAGCTCTCGTGCGCTTCAGAGCACTCAGAGAAGCTGTCTGTGAGGACGTAAGCTTGCCTGACCGCTGTCCCGCTGGAGGATCTGTCGTGCTTAACCTGTGCAGAAGGTACAAGAACATATGTGCAAATCTTAAAGCCAAGGAGCAGACAGGCCAAGGTTAGTGGGTATATATTAGAAGCTTTGCTGGTTATATTTGTCCTGCATTAGTGTTGTGAAATGTATTATTTTTGTACTTTTTTTATCTCTCTTTTATTCTAATAGGTAGTACTGTGCTAATCCCAGTCAGTGTCCTCCAGAAAGCAGAGCAGGAACTAGCTGCTCTCCGGATCTTCGTCTTCAGACTCCTGAAACCAAAGCTCCAGTGTGAACTGGGTAAGCAACTTGTCATTATTGTGCGATTAGACTGTTAGATCTGGGCCTTGTTGTTAGTTTGGAGGCAGGGTAGAATAAACAAAAAAACTAACTTGTGCGTACAGAAACAACAGGTCCTACTGATGTTTCTATAAAGCTCGACTTTAATTTTTTTCGTCTGAGATTTGTGAAGATGCTCACAGATCACAAGGAGAAATGATCTGAAGGGTTATAGATCTTATTTGCATTTTGCACTCAAAACTGTAAAGGCCATTATTGTGATATAGATCAATAAATTATATTTTGTGTAGCAAAAGTCCCAGGCTAGACTAGGTGTGATCTGTCTGGAGGGTGTTCGTGCCTGTGTGTGTGTGTGTGTGTGTGTGTGTTGTTCTCGGTGTTAGTGCCTCTGTGTGTTTGTGCGCTGCACAGGTCAGCAGGAGACCCCCGTCTTCGCACTTCCTCAGCTCCTTCGGATGGATCCCTGGGCTCAGAAGGTCTTCCAGCACACTGCACAGTGGGAGTTCACGTGCACGTCCTGTGGTTACACTCACGACACCTGGTAACATTTGGACTTGTATTACTTTTAGGTTTCTGTAGCTAGTGATAACCAGATGGAACCTGTGGTTAACTAGACAATATCCCACTCCTCTAGCCATCTAGAACTGCATCATTTGAACATGTATCTCATTTGTGAGAAGTGTATGTAGTGGTAGTGTATTGTGTTATTGTTGTTACTTTCTGTAGATCCAAGATCACAAGGAAAGGACTGAATAACACAACGATTATGTAAACATGCTTTATGTTTCCAGCGTGGAGAAGACCGTGACGACGCTCACCCAGATCGTGTCTGACTGGCACCCTCTCCGAGCTCTCCACCGGACCCAGTGTAACAAATGCAATCGGAAGAACCAGAGGAGGAACCTCGTCTTCCAGAAGTGAGAATGCAGTGGTGACCCAGCATTAATGTTTGGAACTAGAGTAGGGAAATGGAGTGTTAGCAGCCAGTTTGGTTTGGTTTGATGTCTGCATCTGCTCATTTGTGGTTTTGTTTGTGTTTATTCATGTTTGGTTCATGTTCTTGTCCAGATTGTCTTCAGTGCTCGCCCTGCACTTTGTGGAAGGGCTTCCACGGAAGGACGTGTCAAGGTACTCCTTCGATTTCCAGGGGACGCACTATGACATCACAACTATTATACAGTATAACTGTGAACTTGAGCACTTTGTCACCTGGATCCTCCAGCCTAATGGTGAGTGTCAGTCATACTAGGAAGTGCATTTCACATAATAAATGTGTTTTTGTTCTATAGGTAATTTGATGGAATTATTGTAATTTTTTTAATGTATTCATTGATTTTGTTTTGTTTTTTGTTATAGCACATTTAATATTATAGCAGATTCATTCCATCTCTGCTTACAGGGAAACCACACTGTACATATAATCTCCAGGCTGTACTTCCACACCACACTGACACACTGATTGTTGCTGTGGGTTTTTGTTTGTTTTGTCTTGAAACAGACATCAAATACTATTTGAAAGAAATTTGCAGCAAATATCTGTTTGCTTCTTTAATACTCTGCAAACATTGTTTTAGCTAATGCTAGTATCACAAAATATTAATGCTAGTATCACCAAATGCAGTGAACAAAATAGGTTCTTCAGTTTTTTCCCCAGATAGTTATAATGCCGTACAT
>JAOYMR010000014.1:1833587-1847102 GCA_025802075.1 Tenebrosternarchus preto | reverse complement strand
TAATGCTAGTATCACCAAATGCAGTGAACAAAATAGGTTCTTCAGTTTTTTCCCCAGATAGTTATAATGCCGTACATTATACCAGACTGTACTGTAGGTACATTATACCAGACCTCACTGTAGCTCGGCTGGTTTGATAACCCTAGCAGTGTCCTGATGAAGTTTGTTTAATGTTTTAATTCTTTTACAGGATCATGGCTAGAATTTGATGATTTGAAGTACCCCTACAGCATAACCCACAAAAGGTTTACCCTCCCAGCCAAAGAGTTTCACCTTGTCTTCTGGGAGGCAAAGTCCAGGAAGGAGGCCCAGCTTGCCGACCCTGTTGCTGAGAAAGACACTCCAGCTGTGGACAGCGGTAACAAGGGTGACCACCGTCACAACATGACTGACTCTGGGCCAGATGTCAGCTGCATTGTAGATGCCTTGACTGTAAGTGAAGACAGTAACAAGGCTGTCAGTAGGTTGGATGCGTCTATAGGGAGCACTACACTGCTTGATACTTTCGAGGGTCTTTCCCATGACGACATTGTCACTCTCACACTGGTTGATGTGAACGTAGCTGCAGAAGAAAAGTCTCAGGAAAGCGTAGCAAAGCCTGAGGGGTCCAACGTCACCGAAACGTGTCCAGTACCAGAAAAAAAGCCTGCTTCTCGGGTTCCATCCACTACAAAATCCAAGAAAAGCACGGCTGTGGAAGCTTCCTGTACACCAACAGCTCCAGGCTTCATTCTACCATCAGTCGTGAATCCTGCGGCTCCAGCAGGAGGGGAGCCCCTACGAGCCACCCAGGGCCTCCCCGCTGCTCCCCCGCCGAACCCCGCTGGCTCCAACGTGTCACTGTTATATCAGCACCACCCATCTCACCGGTCCACACCGTTAAGAGCACCCCTGCCTGCCTCAGCACCAAAGCCTGACCTGCCACATGAAGCCGGAGACGTCCTCCCAGCCAAACCGGCGGAGCTTTTTGGAGGCTTCAGAGCCAAGAATTCCCTGAATCCCAGTCTTCTGGGAGGGGAATTAAGGCACCCGCTCCTGAAACTGCCCAGTGCACTTCCTCTTGCTCATTCACGGAAGCCTGCGGGCCACATCGGTGGCTCTGCTGATGCCGCTCGAGTCTCTGAGACTTGGGCGGATAAGAACACGGTGGCTTCTTCAGCCAAACTGGCTCTGTCCACTGAAGCCCTGAGACTGAAGCTCATGAAGAAGCTGAAGGCGAAGAAGAAGAAGCTGGCGAGACTGAATCAGCTGCTGGGTAAAGTAGATGGAGAGACCACTCCGTGGCCGGACAGTACAGGCCTCTCCTCGCTCTACTCGGTCACCTCCAGCACGTCGGTCGGAAACAGCCCGGCTTACGATCATTTTTTTGCTGAGCTTGTGTCTCCCGTCACCACCGCCAGCAACCTGTCCCCTGACAGCACAGGCCTCCTGGAGATACTAAGCAGTGGAGAGACCACAGAGAGAAACCCACAGAAGCCCCAACCAGGACACCCTTCAGTCTTTGGGCTTCCAGAGCCTGCTCTGGAAAACCTGCCCTCCACCAACGATGACTTTATTGCTGAATTCATCTCTGGACCAGGGGTGCAACAGTCCACCATTGAGAACACTGATTTTAACGCCCTGGACATGTTCTTTCAGTAATCGTATGGCCCTTTATGCGCTGTAACAGTATCAGGCTGTGGTGCAATACGGCCCTGTGAACAAATGCTAAACGAGGATTAGCTCCTCCTGTCTAGGTGTAATTAATTTAATTGGCGTAAAACACTCTTGGATCATCAGTATTGTCTTCCAGACAACCTGCTGAATGGCCAGTATATCATTTTTAGTAGTAATGAGCAGCTGTTGTGATGAGCAGAAGTATTTGGAAATGGGGAATTTATCACAGCTCAAGGGACGATCCTTTTCTGCACAGATAATGTATCATTTGCCCCATACTTGAAGAGTAGAGTGTTTAAAATGCTCTGGGCTGTTTGCATGTTAGGTTGATGTTGGAAGAGGTTTTCTTTGGTTATCCAGAGCATCACACATTGTCATTGTAAAATTTTGTATAGACTTGTACAATTTTGTAAAGCATAATAAAGTAGGATTTCTTTACATCTGTGTTGTTTGTCTCACAATAAACAGTACACATTGTTTCTTGGCTTCGTAAAAAGAAACCCACAGAATTAGCTTTGTAATTTTAAATAACATCAGTTTATTAAAAGCCTTCCTCCATAGATAAATACTCGTACTACTTAGCCTGCCCTTCTGTCTGCGAGTTGCAGGTAAAGTGACTGACAGGTAAGGAGGGTAGACACTTATTGGTTAATTGCACCACATTGCAAGTTTTAGTTGCTCATTTCAGAGCTCGGGGTAGACACGAATGTTTTTCCTTGTCAAAGCAACTATTTAGGCGCTGGGATGTAAAGTTAATCACAGAAACGTCCAGTTCTCCGCTTCCAACAGATTTGAAAAAGCCACTATTAAATGTAGGAATCATTCCTGTTGCGAATTTTAATCATACCACTAGAGGGAACTCTTGAGCTAGCGTTCATCTCAATTTTATTTGTAATACTGCACATGGTTTTCGTTCAAAAAATGTTGCCATCCAGAACAGAAAATACTCGGCAGAAGTGGCATTTTTCTGTGGGAGAATCATACAGGCTATATGAAGAATTAAAAACTCAGATGTAACAATGCATTGTCCTACATAGTGAGGACAGCGTTTAAATTATATATATATATTTATTTATTCATTTATTTATTTAGATTTACTATGAAGATATTTTTGTTATTTGGCATTTCCTTGCTATTTGGTCAGAGGTCCTTACCACACAGTGATATCACTGGTATCACACACAACTGAGTCACTATGAAAAGTAGTATTTATCTTGTTATATGCAAATTAGTGTGTTAGAGAGAAATCCCACTGTTATTTTTAAACTCATCACGTTGTGGAACTCTGAAAGGTGTTTCTGATATTGAACATGCCAGTTCTAATAGCATTAAATCCTTTGCTTATAGATATTATGTTTATTTCAACTCACAGAATTTCTCTCTTTGAAACTAGAACACAATCAAGACAACAAAGAATTATGTCATTATCTGGATGACTATTAGAATCCCTTTCTGTAGATTTTTACAACTAAAACTGGAACTGATTTAGCTGCATTTAGGTTAATTCAGTTTGGTTCATATTTCTGCCAATTAGGGTGCAGAGTCTAATTTATTTTTGACGTGTGAACAGGCTTGTTTGTTTGCATACTTTTTTTTAAATTCCCTTTTCTGGTAAATGTAAAAAAAAAAAGTAACTTTGTTTTACACTTGTTGCACTTAACCATTACATTTTAGAATTACACCTACATGTATAAATTAGCACACCAACTCTTTTCTTGTCCCATTTGGCAAAAAAAAGAAACTACCTCGTGATGAGAAGTTTACAGATGTGTGAAAGAGTTTTCATCATCACAACAGGAAATGCATCACCAAGAGTCTGATAAGAGATGTACCAGCAGATGACTGCCATCAGTAAAGCGTCTGATCATCTCAGAGAGACCAGCTTCGCTTCGTTCCTACAGAAAAACCATGGATGAGGTGGTGATGGAGCGTATATTCTTACTGGTGCTTGTCACACTGCTCAGTGTACTCCAAAACGGTAGGTCATTGTTTTTCTGCTGTTACATTCAGAGGGATTTAACTGCAGCCAGTGTTAATAATACATGGATGTTGACTATGGGGCTTTTAATAAGTGCTTTTCTTGTCTGTTTTATGTATCCCAGCATTTTTCGCTCACAAAGTGGAGAAACAGTGTAAGACACAAAATGGAAAAACTGCTGCATTTGAGCGTTTAGCATGTGCCACGTGAGTATATGAGAATTACAGTATCCTGAACAAACATGACAAACTAACGGGAGTGAATTTCACTTTTTCACAAACGGAACACTGAATGATAGAATGTTTTATTTCGGTTTTGTTATATAATGACAGAGCAGAGAAAGGTGTTTGTTTCTGCATGGGTTCTTTTTTGTTTGAAAGGTGTTTGTTTCTGCATGGGTTCTTTTGCATAACATATAAGACTTTTGCACCACCAGTTTTGACTTTCCATGTGATTTGCCTAACCGGACACGTTAAGGGCAGGAATCAGGAGCTTCTACCGGAGGGACACCACTGTGACTTCACACCTACTTCAGCTATTGCTCTTTTTCCTCTCTGAAAGACAGGAAATGGGCAATATGTCTTATAACAACCATTAATGATGCCATGGATTAACAATAAATACATTCAGAAGCTTTTCTGTCACATACCATCAGTCAGCAGTAATCATACAGTAGAAAATGTGCTCAGAACACAAGAGGAAGTGATCATAGCTTTGGTCGGAACTGTGTGAAAGAGAGGTTTGCTCACATCCTCTTCTGCCTGCTCAATAACACTTACGAAATTCTGTTCTGAGGATGGCTCCTTTCAGCATTTTGCAAACAGTGATTGTTACCATGGTCTCAGTCGTTTGCAGCGCACTTGCAGAGTAACATATATGTCCTGTTATCTGTGGCTTGTTACTACTCCAAATATGGAGTAATCATATCATCTGACCACAGATCAACACTTCTGTGAAACTGCACCAGTATTCTTACAGTATTAATTAAATAATTTAGTTCCTATTTTAGATGAAGTTATTGCTGAATCTATCAGCTAATGTGCATCATACATTTTATTTCAAGTAACCGTCCTCTCTCTTTATTCACAGGCGAAACTGTATGGATATGTACCCAACGTTTCTGGCAGTCATGTGGTGTGCTGGGATCTGCCTCAGTCAAGGTGCAGTGACTAGTTTGATATTTATATATGTATTTATATATTTATATCTATTTACAGATAAAGAATAACTATGCAGGGCGAGCAATCTCTATCAAATATAATTTAAAAATTACATGAAATATTTTGATTAACCATTTAAATTTTTAGATTGTTGTTTCTTCTCCTTGAAAGGATGGATGGTCTGTTCAGTTTTCTGCCTCTTCTAAATAGACTTAACCTTCAGAAGACTGTGCCAAGTATATGTAAATCACTTCACAACTGCACACAGTTGATAGCTTGTTTAAAAAAGTCTGTGTGTTATAAATATATAAATATATTCAGAATAAAATCTAGAGATTTTGCAACCATTTCTCAAGAAACAGAACAAAAACTTTAAAAAAGCCTAACAATTTGTATTACATTTCATTAATTGCATTTAGTATTTAATATTTAACTCTCTTATTAGTGATTTATATTGAGTCAAAATTTATAAAAAGGCTTGGTGTAGTTATTCATCAAACAAGTCATATTCCATTGCTCCATGGGCAACTACAACAACAAAAAATGAAACACCAGACATGATATTTACAGCATTTGGCTGAAGCTTTTATCCAAAGCAACTGTATACATCTTGAGGGTTAAGGTTCTTGCTAAGGGTCCCAGCAGTGGTAACTTGACAGAGGTGGGGCTTGAACCAGCAACCTTTTGATTACTAGTCAAGTGAGTGATGTACATTTGAGGATAAATTGTTTTCACTTTATTCAGTGTGTAACATTACCTGTTCTACACAACACCTGTTCTACATGTGGCACCTAATAATGTTTTTAGCAGTTTCTAGTGACATGTAAAGAAAAAAAGACATTCCTTGACTTCAACCTTCTGTAAAAATGTTATCATTTAACTCTGAGATCCATAAATTCATTTCTAATATAATAAAAAAGCATATTACTCCACAGCACCAGCAGCTTTTGCAGGAGTTGTGTATCTTGTGGCCAGACACAAGTACTTCATTGGATACATGGGGCAGACATCTCAGAGGTAATAATCAAAGCTTATTATATTATATTATATTATATTATATTATATTATATTATATTATATTATATTATATTATATTATTCTGGTGACAAAGACATAGGTCATACTGCAGTTTATTGTTACTTAACTTCAAGTTTACTGTTATTGTTTTTTTGTGTGTTCAGAGTCATGCATGTTGTGTTTCTCTTGTTACATTCTTTGTGATCAGGTTGTTTGGATCTTTTAATGGCTGTAAAAAATGCTAAAGTGTAAATGTTGCAACGTTATTGAGACATTTCTTCTTCTTCTTGTTTTGATGCTTTTGCCATAGCACTCCTGGCTTCCTGGTTGGAAAGCGCGTCCTGTCATTTCTCTTTCTCATGTGCGTCATTGGTACTGTGAACCACCTACTAGGTACATATGGGAGCAAAGAGTATAAAGAATACATTCAGACCATCACCAAGGCAGCTTCTACCCTTCTCCTCCTCCCATGATCCACCTACAGTCTGACCCACATGCTTTGTTGTTTATTCTTGGGCAGCAATGTTACACACACACACACACACACACATTATCTGCTACAGCTGGTGTTTTGTTAATAAAAAGAGAACGTCATTCAGTGTGTCCTTCTTGTTTTTGTATAATGGCTACATAATGATTGTATAATGTCTGCCTTGGCCTTATGGAAAGGTTTGTCTCCTGCCAGCTTTTTCTGCTAATATTACAAAGATTCCTCACCTTTACTTGGCAGAGAAAGGGACTAAAAGAACAGGCACACTTTTTAAAACCACCATGGCTGATTCAGACACTGTGACAGGTGCCCACTCTGGGTCAACCATTTTATCTCTATGCAAAGTTACTTTAATGACACACAGTGACAATATGCAAAGCGTTTCCTAGCTTCCCCTTGGGTGGCTTCAGTGGAACACTAATCATAAACCTTTATAACCAGTGTTTATGACATCTACCGTTGTCAAGCAGCATTCTTAGATCTAACAGCAAATGGAAAGTGATGAAGTGAATGATGTAAACAACTTTGTAAACAAACATGTGGGAATGGTATAGGCTGGAATAATGGAGCTGGAATAGGCTTAAAGAAAAAGAAATGGCTCCTTCCAGTAACCTGTCTGGTGAAGAATTGTTTGTCAATGGTATATTGCATAGCCAAAAAACAGCATATTCTGTTTGGAAAAGTTTGCTTTGTTAGTGGTACTGCAATGACAAGGTGGTGTGGTCTAGTGTGAGTTATAGTTGATAAATGTTACAGTTGTGCAAGCACTTGAAGAACTGTATAAATATGTACTGGTGCTGTTTCCCTAGTTCTGCTCTGAGGTTCCCTATCACTTAGCACCACAGATGTGTCAGTGCCACTCAAATATTCTAAATATGGCTCTCTGAGGCCCATTATCAAAATTCTGCTAACGTTCATTTTGTGCATGCACAAAACGTTAGCAGAACATTAGCAGAATTTTATCGCGGTTATCTTTTCCGAGATGCACTTTATAAACACCGTCGCCAGAGTGAATTTCTCTGAACAGCTGCCGTTTGTCAAACATAGAAAAAAGGTGCTATTCACTCTCACTTCGGTCAGCTAAGCTACTTTTGGTTGATTTGGTTTGGCAAGCAACCAGGACAGACCAAGATACGCTGCCCAGCTAGGTTAGCAAAACCACAGAACATATATACATGTGTATAAATGTGTGTGTGTGTGTGTATATAGTAGAGATGTGGAGATATTTAAAAAATTGTGGTGAAAACTGTGAGTGTGCATGCACTGTTAGTGTGAGTTTAGCAAATCAACTCAACATTACTATTTGATAACATCAGACATGGAGATCAGTTATCTGACCGTTGTTCACGCAGTACACATAGTGTTTCCCCTTTTTCTCTGACCAGAAAGTTATTTCTGCTTCATTTTCTCATCAAAGTGACACCAACGGTGACACCTGCTTTTACATGACGGTGGCCCTTGTGTAATTGGCGGGGCCCTACCTAATTTGCATAATGAATGGCTGAGCTCTACCTGGAGCATCAAGTTTCGCACAGTGTTCTAGGGGAATAGTGTGTTATGGTTGTCCTGAGTCTTCTAAAGGAAAACTCCAATATTAAACATCAAAGACTTTGGTTGATGCCAAAATCATCTCCCATTCACTTCCATAGGACATATTTACAAAATAGCAAAATGCATGAACTTGAACTGAGCTAATTAAATCACTTCAAGTTTAAATTAGGTGCAAGGTCTATTGTATACAATATATTTATTGAAGTCTCTTTTTCTATTTGTTGAAACATGTTATAAAGTTTTGACTTTTGATGTGAATTTTTATCTAGAACAAATGTTTTATGTCCTTGGACTCAAGTTCAAAAGCTGATTGTTGTACTTGATATCTTGATATCTGTTATTTACAGAGTCAACCTTTATATTTGCTCTACAGCGTTTGACACAAAACAGCACATCGTATTAAAGGACAGCTATATATAATGTAATATTGACATCAAGCGTTTAAAGTTGGCAATGCAGTCCAAATTAGAAATATTTGAGTACTCTGGTCCCGCCCCCTCATCTCCAGCCTTGAAGCTCATGTGGGTTGCCAGGTTTAGGACACTGAACCTGCACAAATGAGCGGAACACATGCGCAAAATTAAACTTTGTAAATGACAAGCGACAAGGAGTCCTCCACTGAAGGCTGATGACCTAATGTGTATGTTTGCAATATTTTTATTGTTTGGACATTAGAAACCAGCACATGTGGTTTTGTTTACAACTCTCTCAATGTTAGCTAGACGCATGCGTGTCTATGTAAGCTACGGTATCCAAAGCCAAACCCGTTTTCCAGAATTAAAAAATCCAACTGCTTAAATATCACACACTCTGGAGTTGGATGATTACATAATGTTCAATTAACATTGTAGATATAAGACAACAATATTAATATCATGTTTATTTATTAAGAGCTCTGACATGTTGCATCCTGATATTTCTTATATGGGGTTTTGCTGCTTGGACATTCATAGCTAAAAATAATACGAAATAATTAACCTATTTAAACAGAAAAATGCATCTAATTACACGAATTACTCTCGACCTAGCAAACTCGCGCTACCAGAATTTTACCACATCCACTGATTCTGTCACAAAGTCATAAACAAAACACGTATAGTAGCTAGGGCTAGACATGAGTAACGTTACATGACTTGGGACTCGTTCAACGTATACAGGTGCGAATATCATGAAAAAAAGTTGATTTATTTCAGTAATTCCATTCAAAAAGTGAAACTTGTATTATATTCATTCATTACACACAGACTGATTAAATTAGCCAGCAGTGCATCTATTTTAGTCTACATCTACATCTTTCAAATGCATCTCCAATATTTGCGCTTTGCTACGTTTCTGGTCACGGAGCTCTGCAGAAGGACGCCAATGTTTTTTAAATTGTGCCGAATCTGACATCAACTCCACTGATCCAGTTCGTTTGCCTTCTTCCGTGGCAACAGCATGTCTGCCAATTTGTTTCATATCTCGGTGAAAAACGTACCAGCCAGTAGACAGAATTACAGTCAAAAACGACAACATCAACAACGACAAAAACATTTTATGATTGGAATTTATAAAGGAGAACGAATCGGCTGCAGCACTGCTGTTTCTAAATCCTCCCATTTCAATTTAGTATATTCTCCTACTCTCTGATGATATATCATGGTCTTTTTATGATTACGTACAATAAGTACGTTGCATGTTTTTTCCTTTAGTGGAAACGACTCCTGAAGGGGTTAAAATGGGAAGTCCCTTCATTGTCTGCGCGCTGCGCCCTGCGCCGCTTCACACGCACGTAGTAACACAGTTTAAGAGTCGCGCTCAACAGACCTGAGACCGTACGGGACACGGCAGGAGGGAACCCACATGTTTATGAACGGAAAACACAGTGAGCGGGTTCTTTCTTTTATATCCCGCCGGAAAATGGGTTCAGCTTTGTGTCTGATCTAAATATACATATATATAAAATAATTGTTTGAAGATAAATCGACAAAGTGCGGTAACGACAGAGAAGGCCGGGTAATTTTCGTGTAGCGTTCGCTAAGTCGGTTAGCTAACTAACTGATTTGCTCGTGTAGTTAGCTATTCGTAGCTGGCAAGATATCTCACTTTCACTAAATAGCCATCTAATTCGAGGTGTAATTAAAACATAGATCCAGTTTAATTATGAAAGTACTTGGTATCTAGTTGTACTCCTAATGTATGTATGTTCAGTTAATGAAAACAAGTAGCTAGCACTGGTTAGCCATGTCAGCAAGCGCAGGCTGCCGCTCTCTTTGAAGTTGGTTGCTAGCTAGGGTTAGCTGTTTTTTTTTAATGAATGTAAATGTTACCGTGACTGTTTGTTGTAATGTGTTAACGATCGTGTTCTTCTAACTTTAAACACAACTGTAGCCTTCCGTTTTTATTCAATTATGTTCACGTTTGGGTTATAGCCAGCTGGCCTGCGTGGATGTCGTAACCATCTCCCTAGCGACGTATGGCGCGCGCCATTATCGGAATTGTCCCGCCGATGAAAGGGTCTGAATTCGCGAGCGAACGTTTTGCCGCCCGTTGCTAAGTAACTGCGCCAGTGCGCGCCGCGTGTGTTGTTTGTGTAGTCCCTTGGTTTGTGTGGATGGACTGAAGCTGTTTCCAGGGGCAACAACAAAAAAAAGTACCTGGGATACATGGGATGAGTTTGGCTACGTGACGGAAACGTAGCTACCGGTTCCGTCTGCTTTAGTCGTATTTCTCATAGAAAAAATAATACAGAAAGTAGTTGTTGGGTCCTTCGACTGAACATCACAATGGTACAGTAATGTTATGTTTCTGTTACGTGTGTGTCTTTGTAGAATTTGGACCAGGGTTTCAGCTCAACAGCTAACAATGAAGAAAGAAATTGCTGCGGTGGTGTTTTTCCTGAAGCGGTTGATCAAGAAGGCAGAGAAATTGGATGCAGAGAGAGTGGATCTGTTTGTGGAGCGATTGACTGTGGCTCTGCAGGAGAAGTTTAGGGGTCATTGGTATCCTGATAACCCCAGCAAGGGCCAGGCTTTCAGGTACAGCGCCTAAAATTGACCTCTTGGTGTTCAGGAGTGGTTTTCTGCTGTAGAGGACCCACTGCTGAACACACATTCATGACTTACCGTAAGTTGATAGAAAATCGGTGCTGTGGTGTGTTTAGCATTGAGAAACCACCTCTTTGTATTTTAATTATGATTAAGTTTGATCCAGTCACAACTGAACAGTGTTTGCTGGTATTTGAGGGTTTTTACTAATGTTGTTGTAATGCCCTGCAGGTGTATCCGAGTGAACCGTTTCCATACGGAAGATGCAGAACTGCTGCGGGCCTGTGTGGAGAGTGGTGTGCGGTACACGGACCTTGGCCTCCCCAGGGAGCTTACGTTGTGGGTTGATCCGGGACAGGTGTGCTGTAGGTAAGCTTCCTTTAATGCCGTTTGTGGGTTCAAGGTTTTACAGTTGTTTGCTCATTCTTTGAAGTTGAGCTGGTTTGTGTGTGGACTGGACCTCATAACTGGGTTTCAGCTTGATCTGGTTTGAAGTTGAGCTGGTTTGTGTGTGGACTGGACCTCATAACTGGGTTTCAGCTTGATCTGGTTGTGCTCATAATACAACGGAAGAATTGGGGCTTGAACAGTCAGCGTTTGACAGTACCAACTGCCCGAGGAGAAAGTAAAACATCAGTGCTTTAAATCACTTGCATAGATGGATATGCTGGTGATCGTTAATGGGGTAGTTTTGAAGGGAGGATCCCTTCTTTTATTCAACAGCATGTTTGATTTTGACTTTGGGAGTTTTTCCTTGCCACTGTCAGCCTCAGCTTGCTCACTGGGGGCTCGGGCATCTTTAAATCTGCTTTGTGACAACGGTTGCTGTAAAAAGTGCTATATAAATAAATTTGGACTTGAATATTAATGGAGGAACATGCTGAAGCTGACGAATATTTTAAACTAAGGAGAAGGAGAAGGGGTTATACCCGTGATGGGTCTTGCTGTCTGTCTCGGTCTCAGTCCCTCCATACCTGGCTGTATAGGTTTACTTGCCTTGAACTGCGTAAACTAAGATGCTGTTTTGCTTTTCTGATTATGAAGATATGGTGAAAAGAATCTCGCTTTCACGGTGGCCACCTTCTCAAGTGATGATGATGATGATAAAGATGTTACGAAGAAGGTGACGAGTGCTGTAGAAAGAGTGACGTCCGATTATCATTCTGGATCTTCTTCGGATGAGGATGTTGGCTGTAGGGAGTTCCGGTTCATTGCTGGTGTCCCTCATTGCTCTCCATACCAGGTATTAAGGCTGACAATTGTTCAGTGTGTCATACAAATATTGTGACTGCAAATGCAGATTAAGCTGCTTTAACAAGTAATTAAGTGGAGCTTGAACAAGCTGATTACCTATGTGTGTGTGTGTGTGTTTTCAAAGTTCAAGAGCTGAGGTTGCCGTTACACCTGTTTAATGTTCGTTCGTTGTTTTGAACAGCTGATCCACCATGGTGCTCCTGTGTGGCACCCGGGATCCCAGAAGAATCATGGTCAGGGAAAAGGACATGGTCCATCCCGGCCAAGCTGCCCTCCCCGGCCCCCGGGGAGACACCACATCTCCTTCAAACCAAATGGCTGGGTGTCCAATAGCTACCGAAGCAAGCATGGCTACTGGACCAACACTGCGCCAAGCTTGGTCCTGCAGCCAGAGCAGCTACTGTAGCAATGCTAACTAATAGCTGTGTGTGAAGGGGAGGATTTTGACTATATACCACTAAGATGACTGACCAAATTGTTTTTTAAGTATTTTTGTAGTTCAATTGTCACTTCCCCCCCCCCCCTTTGTTTTTTTTAAAGTAACAACTCTTTGCACTTTAGAGGATTTGTAATCAAGTGTTTATAACTTAATCTTTTGTATGTATTGGATTAGGAATATTTTGAGAATTAGAAAATTTTATAGTTAAGGAATTATGTACTGTGCGTTAAATGGGATTGTTATTTGCTGATACTTTAACTTAGTGTTTGTCAGTTCTGATTCAGTGACCAAATGTTTTATTTATTCACAGTGAAATATGTATTGCTCAGACCACTTAAATTATGGATTACATTAAAATACATTTTCTAATCAAATTCATGATTTGTAATGGGTGTTTATTCCAGTGTTGGTGAATTACCCTAAAAACCACAACAGAAAAATAAAAGTGCGTAACCACAGAGAGACTCCAGGTCACACCACTAGGTGGCAGCAAGGGTGAACAATCCCATTACAGTTTGCTTTGGCGTATCACAGACTTGACGTGCAACGTTACTCCTTTTAAAAATATTTTGAGCTCTTTTTTTTTTTTTTTTTTTTTTGATGGTGTGTAGCTATTTACATATTTTCTGTGGGTGTTTTTGTTTTGTCATTTGGCTTTTTTTTTTTTGCTTTAAATATCTTGGCACAAGACTGACTCGGGCACTCAAATACAACTAAGAAATGGTATAAAATCTCAAAATGTTTGCTATTGATTAAATCATTAATGAATAACTACCTTGATCATTTGTTTATTGTAAGTTTTAATTTTTTAGTAATGTTTGAAAAGGGCAATATTAGTCAAACATGCTGTTTTAAAAATGTTTTTTTATGATTTCTTGAATTGTGCAAACTTAATTTTTTGTTGAATTTAATATAAAAATGAAAAATGCTAATGGAGAGCGCAT
>JAOYMR010000014.1:1735709-1758126 GCA_025802075.1 Tenebrosternarchus preto | reverse complement strand
TAGTGCTGAGAGAAAACCTTATGAATAAATAAAATTAAATGTCAGTTATAGGCTTAGAATTTTAGGCCAGCTTTTGAAAAAGTGTAGGTTGATATTGATGTGGAAAATATCAAAATATTACTCAGATATTACCAACTTTTACTAATGTGTCCATTCATTCCTACTGGTACTGTGGGTTTTGGTGTAATACAGTATTTTAAACAGTGTTTACATGAGATACATTATGTAAACAGTGTCTTCATATTGATTTATAACCACTATGAAAACTGAGGTTTTCAGTATCTGAGCAATGCTGTGTTTAATGACCTGTAGTCGGTTATGTTAAGATTCTTCCATGTTTGTGCCCTCCTGATTACACACTAGAAAAGAGAAAACCAGGGACCCTAATATCACATATAACAGGAGAAATATTACTGGGCCACAATAGTTATTTATAAACATTTTTCAGTATCTGTAGCAGGTGATATTATGCATTTATTTAAAGTCACTGGTTTAGTGACTGTTAGTATGTTTTTGAGGCTGAGACTAAATCTGTGCAAATGACTTTCGTTGTACAAATCATACAAAACAAATCTATTCTGTACTGTAAATATGTTTATACTTCTAAATGATATTTTAATGATGCACTGGATGTCTTATTGGACTTGTGCTGTGTGTAAGAGCTGAGCTGCTCGGTGGTACGGTACACACTCACACACTCACACTCACACACTCACACACACACACACACACTCACACACACCATTTACACTTCCTTATCTGAGTGGACAGTAATAATCTCAGTTCCCTCTTTCTCTATTTGTTAAATTAAGCAACCAGATTAGTGACTCCTGTGTGTTTTACAATGCAAAAAAAAAACTCAAATGTTTTCTCATGCATAAGAAATAAAAACATGCATTTATTTTTACTATTTTGATTTAGCTCTTTTTTGTCTTAAAATGTAACTTTATCAGGAATTTATTCATTGTGTGAAGTGTCATAATGATTATAATGTCAGAAGAGCTGAAGAGAATATTGGTGGTGTTAATGAATAATGTTAATGAATGTAATATTAGTGATGTTAATGAATAATGTTAATGAATGTAATATTAGTGGTGTTAATGAATAATGTTAATGAATGTAATATTAGTGAGCCAAGTGTGTAGTGGCTCCTGGTTAAAACACTCGTAGTGATGACGGCAAACGTCTCTATTATGTTTTAAACAAAGATGGTCCGTCCTGGAAGAATGCTGTGATAAAACAATCACTCCATTTGTTTACATTAAAACTTTGTGTTGCTTTGTGGAGACAAAATAAAATAATTTACCTTTCTCACCAAACATCTTAAAATAAATCAACTAAAATTAGTCTTAAAATAAATCAACTAGTGTAAAACTGGCAAAAACGTGTCGTTTAGTTAAATCATATATACATACATGATCTCCAAAGTTATCACCTTTTTTAATTTATTGTTTTAGTAAAGTCTTGGGGTTTTTTTGTTAAACAGAGTGAAACTAATACGCTCATTCTGGGACTTTGTGATATTTTAGGTAATTAGCTTTGTGATATATTACACATAGTGAAACAGATCATCATGATAGAGGAGGTGTGGACCCAAGCACATGTACAGGAGAGCATATGGACATGGTGTGGAACACAAACACTAGCTGTAGTTCCTACTCCCTGTGCTCTGACTCTTAACCTAGTCAACGTACAACATTGAAGTATAGTTACTGAACAGTGAAGCAATCAACATTTATTCAATTTAATGTGTTTACATTCAGATTATTGTCTTGTACCAGATAGACACATGCCAAAAAGAAAATGTATATTCCAAGATTAAGGCCAGTAAAAGCATTTTCCATGAAAAGCATCATGACTTTTTTTTGCCAGGTATTCGTTTAAAAAAAGTGAAAATAACACTGAAAACAAGTGATGTTTGGATATGAACTTAGCAGAGTATATTCCTTATGTCCTTAAGTCTTAAGTATTCGTTTAAAAAAAGTGAAAATAACACTGAAAACAAGTGATGTTTGGGTATGAACTTAGCAGAGTATATTCCTTATGTCCTTAAGTCTAATTGCATTAAATTCTGTTGCACATGTACAATGAAAAATGTTCTATTCTACTGCTCTTGTTTTAATTAAGATTTACTGTGCATTACTGCATTGTGCTTTAATTAAATGGTGTCCCAGGACTCATACAAGCAGTAAGAACTTTCATAAGGTATATATATATATATATATAATAGACAGGCCAGTAAAGTTACTGGAGAGAGAGGGAGAGAGGGAGGGAAAGAGAGAGAGAGAGAGTTTATTCTGTATAAAGGTATATAACCATAAACCCCTATAAAGAGGTTCACTGCACTCAGACTAATCTAGAAAAATGATCTGATAATGTGTCTGTGTTGTAGTTCCTTCTTCCTCTCTAATTAGCAGTGTTTCTGAGACTTTCTGTGCCTCTCAGCAGATAAAAAAGAGAAATAAAACAGATGATTACTGGAAGTTGTTTTTTTGGTGTGTTTTAGTGTGTACAGAATGATCCTCACACAGTACATGATTTTTTGGTGGGTTGTACAGAATGATCCTCACACAGTACATGATTTGATGTTTACTGTAATCCTTGGCTTTGTTATCTTTTCTGTCTTTTATGTCAATTGATTAGATTAAGAAAAGCCATTCTCATGTGGGAACTGTGAAGTGAGCTACTGTTGGACTCTTCTGGGTTGTGTCTGCTTCCTGTCCAGCTGTAATTTTTGTGTGCATGTGAAGCCACACGTTTGTTAGTGTTCATTTAGAGGTGTGTGTGTGTGTGTGTGTGTGCGTGTGTGTGTGTGTAGCCCATGCATGCAGATATACTGAACAGTCATAGTGAAACATTTCTTATCCACTTACCTCAAATGACTCTGATCACAGCAGCTCTGTTGATTGGAACTATTTACCTGTCAGTTCCTCTCTTACTTCCTTTTATATGGTCGTTAATTCTTTCCTCTTTGATGTAAAGGTCCCTGTGCAGACCTGCCTACCGCTGCCTGGTAGAGATGCTTGTATTGATAATCATGGGCTTTGCAACAAGGTCTTCACTGGAAGCTCAGAGCTGCTTTGTATGTGAATGGCATGGCGTACAGAAGAAGGGTGGAGTTTGAAGCTGCGTTTCCATTAGACAGGGCCTCCTGCTGTCCACACGGCCACCGTGAGGAGACCCTCCATTAGCACATTATCAGGATAAAGCAGATGCAGACGCTCCACACTGGAGTCATTTCTTTGAGGACATTCCTTCAACAGTGGGAGGAAGGGAGGGGTTGAGGGTTGGGGGTGGTGGTGGTGGTGGTGGTGGTGGTGGTGGGGCAGGAACAAGCCCATCAGGTCAAAGTGTGTGACGGGGACAGGCAAGAAGGGGAGAGGTTGTGTGGCAGAAGCATAGTGACGGAGGAAGAGGATGAGGAAGAGAGGTCCAGATGGTGAGGTGGGAGATTCTGCAGGGTTAATGCTGGTAATGGAGGTGACCTGTGGCTCGAGGAGCGAGGTGTTTTGTGGAGCGAGGTGTTTTGTGAGGTGTTTTGGTGAGGTGTTTTGTGGAGCGAGGTGTTTTGTGAGGTGTTTTGGTGCTCTTTGTGTCGAGTTCTGTAAAGTTCAAGTAAGAAGAAACACACATAAACCAACGAATGTGGAGGGAATCGCTTCTGTACGACCCCTAAAGTCAGAAATCAGTCTAATCAGAATCCCCAGCACATGCCAGCTCTGTTTCCACCAGCGTTATCAGACTGTATTACTGACTTACTTGTGGCACTTTAGAACTTGCTGTTGAAGAGAACAGTAACAAAGAGAGAACAGTAACAAAGAGAGAACAGTAACAAAGAGAGCACTGGGTTAAATGCTTTACACAGACTGCAGTGGTACCTCTCAGTCCAACAACACACACAAATGGAAGTGGATTGGCCTCTGTGCTGATGTAAATGTGAGTAGTTTATCCAAATCGTGATGAACAAGTTGGGCGGGGGTGTAGGCAGAATCAGTGCATTGTGCTCACTGCTAACGAGACTCACCGGACAGGTCTGATACGTGAGCTGATGTTCGATGAGTCGCCCATGATGTACCATTAGATATCTGTTTTCTTGCCTCTGAAGAACATGACGCGTGAAGCTGCTGTCCAATCAGCAGCTCGCACTCTGGAGCTGGAGGCTGAAAAGACAATGTCCTTTTGGTTTATGACTCGGCATGTTCAGTGACTCGCCTCGGTGACTCGCCCCTGGTGCGAGGAAGAGGACGAGAGGGAGCGAACCAGCTGATGACTTGCTTTGGTGAGAACATGTCCAGTCAGAGTGGTTTTTGGTGGGAAATCTTGCCTGTGCAACTGTCTGGGGTTCTTTTCTGAAGCCTCTTCTTCATATAAGGGCAGGGCAAGTCAGTCCATAGCTGTGTAACCAGAAGCCTGAGTCACACAATGGGTGTAAAGCCCCTGCTTTAGGAGACCAGGAACAACGGCACCCAGCCCTTGATGTTTATTACTAACAGCACGACTAACAGAGTGAGAAAACAACAACAGATGGACTAATATATATATAATATATATATAATAACTATATATAATATATATAATAACTAATATGTATATATATAATAATAATATATAATATATACATGAAACATCCTACTAACAGATGGACTAATATATATATAATATATACATACATGAAACATCCTACTAACAGATGGACTAATATATATATAATATATACATACATGAAACATCCTACTAAGGACTACTAAACTTAACATACTACTAAGGACTAATATATATATTAGTTGGAGTGGATGTGTATCAGGGAAGCTCCACTGCCCTCAGAGCTGTGAAGGCCTGATCACTAAAGCAGCCGTGTAGGCCAAAGCCAGCTAGCTTCCCCCGGTCTGAGACCATGTGCTGTTAAATGATGCACCGAACCAGTGCTGAATGCTACTAATCTCTAAATATCTCTAGCTGGTTTTTAAATTGACAATTAAATGCATCAGATTTGTTATAAAAAAAATTTAAAAAAACGTTTTTGTGATGGTGTTTATACTCTAATGGTATTTATGTGAATTAATTGTGAAATTAAATGTGATATGCAGATGTGATGAGAAGACAGACTGTAGTCATCATTAACCTGTGCCCAGGTGCATGTTGGGGACTGTGCCTGAGAAACACTGCACCATGGCAACCACACCAGAACAGAGGGCTACACATACCACACCTGGCTAATGCAGTCATGAGCTCATCCATTCCATCTGGTATGTGTGTGTGAGACGGAACTGGAAACAGCCTTACAAACACATATAATGACATTAGAATTGCACACATACAGTCTCCACACATATAATCTCATTATTATTCCACACATATAATCTCATTATTATTCCACACATATAATCTCCACACACAATCCACACATGAACGAGAAAAGTGAAATCTGTCAACTATAAATCTGTTTGCTTGTTTTTTGTTCTTCAACTTGATGGAAAGAGATGGAAGCAAAAACCCTGTTAGATATGATGTAACATGCACATAATTAAGGGTGTAGTTTAAAGATTATAGATTTTTTGTTCATGTGATCGTGTGTGAAGGTTATATGTGTGTAATAATGTCATTATATGTGTGTGCAGATGTCTTGCAGGATTTGGGGTGTAGACTTTGTTTTTAAATAAATGTTTGATTTTAATCGTGTTGTAAAGGTTGGCAAGTGTGTGGTGTTTTAGTAAAGTTTCACTGTTTGTGTGTGTTGGCGGGACAGTAACCGCCAAGAAGGGTTACCAGCAAACCTGCAAACCACCACCGCACTCATCCTCCTGATCGACTGTACTGCTGCGCTGGGTGCTTGTTCAACCGGGCTTTGATTCATCGTGGTTTTCGTCTCTCTGTGTTTTGTATATTTAATAAAATGTTTGTGTTTTTGTGATAAAAATTCCTAAAATAGTTCGATATGGTGAAAATGTCCATGTGTATCATATGGAAGGACTGTGTATCTCAAACTACTCAAAATACCTTGAAAGTAATAATGTTTTATGACTTCAGAAAAGCTCATGTTTTGGACAATAAAAGATTTTTAGCTGTTTTTCAAAATTGTGATATTTAACAATGTAATGTTTTGCTTTTCGGAAAATAGGCATCAAATCATTTAAGAGCCTTTTTTGTGTACTTTTGATTATTTGTTCAAACACATAATTATTAATGCTAAACATTTGCTAATTTGATGGCCATATTTTTCACTCTGAATGTGTGTGTGTGTGCGCGTGTCTGTTTTGTGTGTGTCTGTTTTGTGCGTGTGTGTGTGTGTGTGTGTGTGTGTGTCTGTTTTGTTTGCGTGTGTGTGTGTGCACGTCTTCAATCGAAAACCAATTTTCTGTTTCTCAGTTTTAGTCATCTTTCCTTTCTGAACAAACAGAGTCGGTTGAACTGGTGAATTTTATGTGATCCAGTGTTTGTCCATATGAATGTGTGCGGTGTTGTTATGGGTGAAGGGTAACAGTGTAAGGTGTTGCCAGGTAGTTTGGTTGTACTCATTGTAGTGGAACTGTAGAATTGCTATGGGAGACTTGCACTGTATTGCTGAGATGAAAATTCCATCTTAAATTTAGGTTTAAATACAGTTTCACATATTTCAATGCCTGTTTTCCCCCAAATAATACATTACATTTAGTTGTGCAATAAATATTTTCCCCAGTGTGAATTACAGGGTGTTCTAAGCTACAAAGCTTATCCTGTGGGGAACACTGTGTAATGTAATATGGGATAGACTGTGTGGTTTAGCTGTTGAATGTGTGCATGCAGACTGCTGCTCACGGTGGGACACTGCAGTGCTTCATGTGGATGATCGTCAGGCGTAGGAGATGTTCTATAAGGGATCAACACAGGAACCATCCCTCCATCGGAGCCCCAGCTCGGCCTGCTCTCGTAGCCCAGGTACGTGCAGCCTTGCTGGGCCCCGGCAGTGCGCTCGGGCCAGCCCGCTCTGGATCCCCGGTGACTCAGTGCCATCCACCCTGCGCTCTGAGCCGTGTCCCCGCACATCCGATATCTGCGTTCACGGTTAATCACGCATTGCTTGCTGGAAGCTTTGGGAAAGATTAGTCTCTTTTGATGCTGGTATGTCTTAATTGTGGGATGTGTTTGTGGTGATCAGACCGTCTCTGTGATGTTGCACTCATTCGTTTCTGTGCTGTTATAACTTGAGCGTTTGAGCCTCATGAATATGCTGTATTGTAAAGTGATGTTTGACTCCACATCCAGCTCAAACGGCTCTATATTGTGTGTGTGTGTGTGTATGTGTGTGTGTATGTGTTTGTGTGTGTGTGTATGAAAGAGAGAGGTCACACGAACCACCTCTGTGGTTTGTAGTTTGGAAGTGGCAGATGAATCTGTCAGCTATAATTAGTGAAGGTTTTTCCCTGTGTGTGGATTCCCCACGGGATCAGCACTCACTCACTTCCATGCTGATAAGACTTTTTTTCCAGAATAGGAATGATCTCATCCCTCTTTCTCCTTCTCCCTCTGCTTTTTCTTTGTCAGGCTGTTTTATTCTTTACTCATTTCTTGACTGTTTAAACACATCCTGGCACAGCTGGTGCAGGAGTGTGTGTGTGTGTGTGTGTGTGTGTGTGTGTGTGTGTGTGTGTGTGTGTGTGTGTGTGTATGTGATTAACACCCTGAGTTTGGGGATCTCCATTCAGGACGAAGCCTCATGGTTTGTTGATGAGGTCATCAGGAAAGATCCTGGTTTAACATGGATGTACATGACAGAGGAACAGCATGTGAGAAAAACGTGGTGCTTGTCTGAAGAATCTGTTTGTATGTATTTTTGTGTGTGTGTATGTATGTATGTATGTGTACACACACACACACACACACACGGGTATATGTGTGTGTATATATATATATATATATATATATATATCTCCAAAGAAGATTTCAGGTGAGTAACTGCAGTGTACTATAGTAAAAGATCAAAACTGCAGTGAAGTACACAAAGGTTTCCAGGGAAACAGGACGTTATGAACTGAGGTCCTTCATCAGCTGTGCAAGCAGACGTGCTTCTGAAGTTCTAGGAGGTGGATCCAGTTTATATTAGAAAAAGTACATGTTTCAAATAGAGTGTGAGTTTGTGTGTGTGTGTGTCTGATGAACATCTTTGTGTGTGTGTTGAGCATTTTGTGTGTGTGTGTTGGATGAACATTGTGTGTGTGAGTTTGATTAACATTTGTGTGTGTGTGTGTTAAATGAACATTGTGTGTGTGTGAATTTGATTAACATTTGTGTGTGTGTGTGAGTTTGATTAACATTTGTGTGTGTGTGTGTGGTGAGCGTTTTGTGTGTGGGTGTGCGAGCGCAGTCATGCATGCATGTGTGCCTTCGTGTGTGTCTGTCTGTCTGTGTGTGTGAGAGAATGTGTGTGTATGTGTGTGTATGTGTGTGTGAGACCTCCCTCACTCTTCCAGCTCAAGCTCAGGCTTCAGAAGGGGTCGTAGGTGAAAGGTCGCATGACTCCAGGCCTGTGGAATCCAGTCTCAAGAAAATGAAGAGTATGAAAAAAAAAACCCTAGATAAAACTTGTAACTGCGACAGGAAACAGTGGCGGGGTAACAGTGGTGGGGTAACAGTGGCGGGGTAACGGTGGTGGGGTAACAGTGGTGGGGTAACGGTGTTAGTAGATGTAGGAGACTTTTTAAGTCTTTCAAGCAGGAAGAAACAAAAGGCTGAGCTGCAAGGTTTTTTCCCTCCAAAACGCTCTCTTTTCAGATCACTGAATGGCGGGAAGGAAATCCTGAGTGTTGCTTGGAGTGTGTAGCTGCAGCATGTGGTCTGTCATGCATGTCTCAACCTGCTTTTCTCCAGTCTTTACTCAACCATCAAATGAATCCACCTGTATTTTTTGTCAGTGTTACAGTGCCGATGTGGTGGATTAATCAGGTCTGGTGGTCAGAAGGGCCTGTTGGTGTTTTCTTAGACTGGCACTGCGTAAGCAATGACCTCGTTCGGCCAGGATGTGCATCTCCACCTGGCTTCACACGCCCGATCTTTCTGTTCATCACACGTGCATCTCCACTCACCCACACACAGTCCATCTTTCTGTTCATCACACGTGCATCTCCACTCACCCACACACAGTCCATCTTTCTGTTCATCACAGTGTTTTTGCACAGAGCCGTCAGGAGACCAGGAGATCAGGAGATACAGCGTTTTTGCTTCTGTTGTTGTCGTTCCTCTGCATTGTGTAGTGTAGTGGGTGTTGTGTATTGTTATTCATTGTTGTGTGGTGGTGTGTGGTGTTATCATGCGGTAGAGTGTGTCACGGTGTGTCACTGTGTGGAGTTGTGTGGGGCATGTTGTTGTAGTAGTGGCCTCTGGGACAGGTCGCCAATCAGGGACGCCAGGTGCCGTACACGTCAGTGTCTGTCACCTTCCGTGTTCGTCTCAACCAGTTTGCTCTTCCCATTACTGAGGTCACTGCCAGCAATGACATCATACAACAGTACTCAGACACATCAGCCTTACAAGAAATCATTCCTTTATTTCCCTTCATATTCTCTCTCTCTCACACACACACACATACACACACACCTCACTGCACATTACACACTCTTCACACTCCTTACACACACCCAGTGCATCTCACACACTGCAACGTACTCTATAGTCCTCACACATCCCAGATACATACTCACTCTCCCCGTGTGTCACCTTTACACACTGCCTGTGTGTATCCCCGTCTTTGTGCTCATTATGACACAAAATCCCCATATTCTTCTTTGTGCTTCAATACATGATATACATACACGATACACACACCATGTCTGCTTGTGATGCATACATAACATACATATGATAAATATTTTTATTTAAACTAATATTCTCCCCCACTGACAATATAGTTTGTCATATCCCCCCAACGCCCACCCTCCCAAAAATTAATGGATCACAAGGAAATATTGTGGTTTTTATTAATTTTTTTAGAAAGCCGTTTTATTTTTTAATTTATAAAACGTTGAGCACAGTTCATTTATTATTAGTCATACATAGATATAAAACTAATATACAGTAAACATTAGATCTTTAATTGTGGTTTATTTTATATGTATTTTAATCTTAAATCCCCCTTACTATTGATTTTAGTATTTCCTAATTTATTAATAAGATTTTCACATTTTAAAATTAATGAATTAGATTACAAATAATTAAAATATGCAAATGTTAAATAATCCTTAAAAATGATGTACACGCATTTTTACATGGTATGATAGAGAGAAAACAAAACAGTTCAGATGATTGTATAAATATTCAGTGTGTGTTTGGACTTTAATATTTACATTTAATTTGGTTTTTACATTAAATATTGATAGATATAATGTAAAAATACAAAGTTAGTTTGTTTATTTTTAGGGTTTTTTGGAGGCATTTATGTAGTATATTGAAGTGCATGTACTGTTGAATATAGGAAATTTTGAATAATTATCATTTTTGGCTATGCATAGTTTATTCTGGACTGCTCTTATACTCGTACTATTGTTAAAAGAGATTAAACATGCAGATGTTACACACTGACAAGCACAAATAAACACACACTGCATAGAAACTGCAAGTAATTGATAATCCACTTCAATTATGATGTTTTAATTTGATTAATCAACACAGAATGTATGTATAAACCATTTTTATTACATATTTATTTCCATTTACTGTAAAATATATTTTTGCTACTGTTATGAACTGATGATGAGATTTTTGAATTGTATTCTTATTAAAGGTGATTCAGAATTTAGAAATGATACTAGGAAATGATATTAGGTTCTCTTTACAATGATGCAAAGGTTTATTAGTGAATATTTAAAGTACTCATGTTTAAGTGGCCCTGTTCACAAAGGTTTATTAGTGAATATTTAAAGTACTCACGTTTAACTGGCCCTGTTCACAAAGCACATGTTCTCCTGTAAGTAAAATATTTTCTCATCAAGCTTTTTCCAAGCCAACCACACCTTCATCTAGGTTTTATAAGAGGATGTATGAACAGAGAAAGGCAAGAGATCATGGAATATGTATGGAAGTCCTCTGTTCCAGAGATTGTTCCAGAAATAACATGAAAATCCTTATTTTTCTGTCTAAAGCAGCCACGTAGTGAGTCCTCAGATGTTAGAAGCATGTTTCAGGCGGTTATAGTGAGGTTTCGCCGGTGTAAGAGCTGACTCGTCCCAGCATTGAGTCATTACTGCTCACATCGAGCCCGCCATTTCTCCAACACAAAGACAACAACTCTGCTTTGAGCCTTTGTTCTTCTGTGAGGGTATTTTGATCTACCTTTACATTAAAATCTTTTTTAAAAACCTCTGAGTATATTACATTTGGAAGCTAAGCTTTGTGGGTATTAAAGCTAACTCCTTACGTGTCTGTAGATGGGTTATAAATGTACTAAAGTATTCAACAGAGGACAAATGTTCTTCTGTTTGTGAATCATTTTGAAAACCATCTCGGTATTTCACGGGCAGAATCAGCCCAGTTGAAGCTTGTTGGTCTTTTCCTGTTTATCAGAAGTGTTTGAGACAGTAAGTTTGGTTAATGATTAAAAGAAACGGCCAACATGATCTCATCAATGGTCCATGTACACGCGTGTACTTTCACACAGTGAGTAGACACAAGTATGTTATATAGCAGATGTATATCAGCTCCTTGTGTCTTAAAATGTACAAAGGAAAGTTCAAAGTAAATGTTATCTGTCCAGCGACGTAGCACATGACTCGCAGACATAAAGCAAAGGCTTGGATGTGTCATGCTTGTCCAGCGTAAATTTATTTAACGATCAAGGACACAGAATGAACGTTTTTTTGTTTCTTGCTGAAGAGAATCTTTACTAAAAGTTTTTAGTTTGTATTTGATTTGATTGATTGCTAACTCTAGATTTGTTCAGGAGGGATCATGCCAAAGCAGGACAATCTCCTCTTTTTTTTCTTCCGTGTGTGTGTGTGTGTGTGTGTGTGTGAGACAGAGAGAGAGAGTGTGTGTGTGTGTGTGTGTGTGTGTGTGTGTCAGTGGGGGTGTGTGAAGGAGAGGAGGTTGTTGGTAGCTAAATCTCGTAAAAGGGTTTTCCTAATATGGGCTGTCTCTCAGAAGGCTCCTCCCCTCTCATCCAGTGGGCGGGACTTTCCTCTCTCTTTCAGCCAGTGATAACAGAGCTACGACTCACTTCCCCATTAATTGGTTGAAACCAGTTCTTACAGGAACCGCTGGTGATATATGTGAGAGTTCTCAGAAATCATTCATTTCTTCCTTCTTCGGGGCTGAAGAACACTGCAGAGCAGTGTGGATGCTGCTTGGTGTTAGCATGTCTTAAGGACAGCACTTGGGTTTTATATTGTACTTTTTTTTTGGCTCTGTCTTTGTTGTATTTTTTTTATTATTATTTTGTTTTTTTGTTGTTTTGTTTTTTATTGACTGATCTGCGTAGGACTGAGTACATGCTGTGCTCTCACTCGAGGGTTTTTTCCCCCGTCTGTCCGGATGAAAGGTTTCACAGTGCTCAGCCTACCTCTCCCCCACCCTCTCTCTCTCTCTCTCTCTCTCTCTCTCTCTCTCTCTCTGTGAGGGAGAGGTAGGACTGTGAAGGAGACTCTAACTGCCCTTTAGGGTTGGTAAGTAATTTTGATGTGACCTGCTCCCCCTGGCCGTTTTCTGCAGTGCTGTTCTTCTGTTTGGTGACTCACTCCAGGAACCATGTGGGCTGAACCTTGAGAACTCAGAGGGCAAATCGGTGTGTCGGAAGAGCCTCACCAGCTGTGAGTATATTTCAGCCTAAATTTGTCTCTTTCTTCAAACTTTTCTCTTTCTCTGTATCTTACCAACTCATTCCCTTTCTTCTGTCACCGGTTGACTTAGCGTCCGATGATCTGTGAGGGATATTCAGTAGCACTCGTTTTTGGGAGTGTGTGCGTGTGAGTCAGTAGCATGTCTGGGTGCGGTGGGGGCTGTAGCGAGGGTGGATGGCGTGGTGCTGGGGCAGCAGGGCTGGTGTGAGTGAGTGAGCGGGCTGAGCGTTGAGCCTTGTCAGGGTCTGGGCTCGTGAACCGTGCTGAGTCATGCTCAACTGGAGCTCCTCTGAATGAACTGGACACTCCCCCGCGTCATGCTCCCCCCGCCCCCTCCAGCTCTCTGAACCCGGCTGAACCCGACACAGGCAGCCCGAGGCGGGCGGGGCCTCTGGGGAAGAGGGAGGGGCCTCATGGGAAGAGGGAGGGGAAACTGTACTCTCAGTTCCTGCCACTGACAATCTCTAACTCTCTCTCTCTCTCTCTCTCTCTCTCTCAATCTCACTCTCTCTTGCTCAGAATTGTATATGGAAACAAAGAGGCTACACCTTTCAGCCTCAGAGATTTTATATGCCTGTCTGGTTCTTAAGTAATTCTCACTCTGGTCTCTTTTTATCTGGACTTTTCCAAACAAAATGTGTTTTTTTTTTCTCTAGTTTATTTGAGATGCCTGCATTGGGGGAGGGGTGACATTACACAATAAGAGGTTACAGCAGTTTCTGGAACAACGTTCCTTTTTTTCTTGTAACTTGAACCTCTGGCAGCAGCTGGTTAAAAACACTGGGGTTGTGTAGCTGGTTAAACACACTGGGGTTGTGTAGCTGGTTACAAACACTGGGATTGTGTAGCTGGTTAAACACACTGGGGTTGTGTAGCTGGTTACAAACACTGGGGTTGTGTAGCTGGTTACAAACACTGGGGTTGTGTAGCTGGTTACAAATACTGGGGTTGTGTAGCTGGTTACAAATACTGGGGTTGTGTAGCTGGTTACAAATACTGGGGTTGTGTAGCTGGAAGCTTCAAGTGCACCAGCCACTTAAACCACAGCTTTACACGGAAGGGAGAGAACAAGGTCGGGCTGTAAAAGACGACGAAACTACCAAATTACAAATATTGTCGTTGTTTTTTTGTTTTTTTTATATATACTCCGTAAGCATTAGACTGACGTAGTTTGTGACCTGCTCTTTCCTGTTCTGTGTTCTCCAGGCTACAAGCTGGGTCTCATGAAGCTTCAGTAAGGTGGTCATCATGGTCTGGTTTTTCATGTGCTCAGTCATCAACTCCAACTCCATGACTCAAAATGACATCAGACACTTCAGTAGAAGAAATCAGAGGGCAAAGTGAAAGGAGGTGTGTGTGTGTGTGTGTGTGTGTGTGTGAGAGAGAGAGAGTGTGTGTGTGTATCAGAGATAGAGTGACTATCACAGATTTCAGTATGGTCTTTTCCCCAGGTTAATAGATAAAAGCTTAATTTAATGAGATTAGACTGTCTTAATGCATTAACATCTACAGAGGACGATTCCTAATCTGTGGCACATTTGTGTAGTATTACATAATCTGATCTGTCCATATTCTGATGTCCTTTTGGACTTTTTGCAACTTTCAGACAATTTTCACAACTTTTCTTATGTGGCATTGGCTGTTAAGTTTTGGAACTAAACATTCGTGTTCATGCCAGTTCTCGGATCCTGCAGGGTTCATGGTGTAGAGGTTTAACACAGACAGACTCCCTGGTGTAGAGGTTTAACACAGACAAACTCCCTGGTGTAGAGGTTTAACACAGACAGACTCCCTGGTGTAGAGGTTTAACACAGACAGACTCCCTGGTGTAGAGGTTTTAACACAGACAGACTCTCTGGTGTAGCGGTTTAACAAAAACACACTCCCTGGTGTAGCGGTTTAACAAAAACAGACTCTCTTGGTGTGGAGGTTTAACAAGACAGACTCTCTGGTGTAGCGGTTTAACACTGACAGACTCTCTGGTGTAGCGGTTTAACACAGACAGACTCCCTGGTGTAGCGGTTTAACACAGACAGACTCCCTGGTGTAGCGGTTTAACACAGACAGACTCTCTGGTGTAGAGGTTTAACACGGACAGACTCCCTGGTGTAGCGGTTTAACACGGACAGACTCTCTGGTGTAGAGGTTTAACACAGACAGACTCTCTGGTGTAGAGGTTTAACACAGACAGACTCTCTGGTGTAGAGGTTTAACACAGACAGACTCTCTGGTGTAGCGGTTTAACACAGACAGACTCTGGTGTAGAGGTTTAACACAGACTCTCTGGTGTAGTGGTTTAACACAGACAGACTCTCTGGTGTAGCGGTTTAACACAGACAGACTCTCTGGTGTAGCAGTTTAACACAGACAGACTCTCTGGTGTAGAGGTTTAACACAGACAGACTCCCTGGCCTCATGCTTGAATGTCTTGTTATAGGAAGTATTCATTAGTACGTCATATCAGCATTTTAATACAGAAATGACTACATCAAATTGACCAAATGCTTTGTGTTTCTGAGACACGATTGCACTGTGAATTTCTAAGGCCTTCAAGAGATCTTTTCTATAAATTCAGTTTTGCATATTTATTGAATACTATTTATACATATTAAAAAAGAAGCTAAGAGTATAGTGGATAGCTTTGGTTCAAATTATTAAGAATTTATTAAGAATCTCAAGTAAGGTATTTTTTCAGTCTTTTAAGTGCATATTTCAGTTAATACCCAGATTCTAATTTTGTCTGGATCTTTTAGATAAGGCGATTAAAATACATTTTTGATTATATATAAGCTGATAAAACCTTTTTTTTGTAATTGGTCTCAGGGAATCATAATGTTGCTTTTGTCTGAAGTTGTTGTTTCGTTTCCAGAGAGAGAGAGAGAGAGAGAGAGAAAGAGTGAAGCACAAAGAGTGAAGCACAGGAGTCAGAACTGTGCAACCAGATGCAGTAATACATAGAATCAGATTAAAGTAAGCGTGCGTGTGTGTGTGTGTGTGCGTGCGTGTGTGTTTGTGCGCGCGCACATATGTGCGTGGGTGGTTGCCTGCTTGCCGTTCCTGTATAGTTCCATTTACAGCGTTCTCTGTACATCCTCACTGAAGTACTTTAGTTCTCCGAAGTACTTCCTGACCAGAACAGCACGTATATAGGCAGAACAGCAGTGGCTGGATGATGTAGCTTCACTTGCTTAGGAAGGTGGGGCGAGCTGATTGCTATCTCAGAAATGCGGAGAATAGTATTAAATGCGCGCGCTGTTGCGCGCTGTATACCTACTTCGATAGCGTTCGTGTGATTTATTCAGATCGGTCTAAACCAGGCACACACCATTTTAAAGACGTGTATGTTCGCTCATGCCTGGGCTTGCTCTTCCATAACGCCGATGGCACGTTACAAGCGTAGTGTCATTGTTTCTTTTTTATTTGGTTTCTTTACGGTGGGATCGCGTCGTATGCGAAACCCTTCAACCATGGATTTTTTTCGCATCGTTTTTTTCTTTTTCTAATTGCTTGTGAAATGTTCCCCCCACCTCCTCCTTGGTGCCTTTTTTGTAACGCTGCCCTGGTATGCTAGAAGCTTCGGGCGTATAAAAAATGGAACAGTGTGGAGTTTCTTAGCCGTTACCTTAACTGAACTCAGGACTGAACTCGTTGCACTGCGCTGTTGGCGGTGAGAATGAGAGGGAGAGGGAGCACGAGAGCGAGAGAGAGAGAGAGCGCGAGGCAGACCGCGCTCTCCTAGCACACGCGCTCGCTGCTAGCACACGCGCACGCTGCTCAATGGGAATCGCGTTTTGCACTGCCATAATGGGACTTCGTATGCTTCTGCCTCAACATTATCGATTATCGCCTCGCCACTCCACCCCGCCACCACTTCCGTCCTCTCCTTTTTGTCCGTGGTAAGTGTTCTTTTTTTGTCCTTCGTTTTGTTCTTTTCCGAGTGAGCGTCAGACATTTCCACCCGTCTATCCCAGCGTGTCAGATAGCTTATCAGACTGGTGTTGGCTGTTACATTGCATGGCGACAACAGTCTGTAGGCTGTCTGACATTTTGGGCCGTTTCTTCCAAAACGCATACTATTTGTAGTCTCTGTCGTTGGTGTGTTTTTTTTTAACACTGTCATTGGTCAGTTCATTGAACCAGTTTATTCTTTAGTCTTTCTTTACATAGAAAAGTGTCTGGATTTTTATTTATTTCGGAAATCTGTAAAATCTTTTGTGTTGAAGAAATGACTTGTTTTCATTTTCTACATCTCTGCTGTACCCTGTACTTCTCTCTTCCCGTTAGAAGGGTGTGTGTACGTGTCCGTGTGTGCGTGTGCGCATCCGGGGGTTTGCCTCTGTCCACTCACACTTCTCGAGAATCCAGAAGGAACACACCTTATTGCAACACGCGGTTATGACACAGTTTTAGTGTTCAGACTGCACTTCCCCTTACAATCTGGAACCTTGCTCTCGTTGCTCAACTAATATTGTCTGTCTGAGTCGCATGACTGTTTGATCACTTGATCAGCCATTGTTTTTGGCCAGAATTTCTATTCCTTTATTTTTGAAACAGTTAAAAGTCATACCTGGACCAATGAGTGTGACCGTTCAAATCCAGGGTCAAGATGATTTACCTTTTGCAGGATGAAGTTTTTTTTCCCCACAGACACGTAACGAAGAGGCTTTTTCGGTGTAGTAAAAGCTGAGGAGTGTTCTGTCTGGCTCACTCACTGAGGGAGTATGACTTAAATGTATTCTGTTCATCCTGTACGTGAGGGAAAACCCTTTCTTGGTCAATTGTTTTCAAATGTGTATCACTGTATGTGCGTGCGTGCGTGCGCACACGCTTGTGTACGTTTTCTGTGTATTAAGGAAAAAAATTAAAGTTTTTGAATTCAATGTCCTGGTTTGTTTTTATAGCCTCATTTACTACACAGCAACCATTAATAACAGACTGAAATATCTGTATTTTTGCATCTCTTTATCACTGTGTTCTCTTGATTGCCCTGCCCTTTCCCCTTACACATAAACTTTTTCAAGAGTTAAAATTCAAGTGAACACTGTTTTTAAACCTCCTTTTATTACCCAGCAGTAGTTTTTGAGCTTCAGGGCTGCTCCAGTGTAGTGATGAACACTGCATGTCCCACAGAGGTGATGGAATGGTGGCTACTCTGGGATTCACCACTCGCCCTTGGAAATCATGGCACTGACACCACTAGTCTGTGTTTAGGAGTATTTTTAAACTCATCAATTATATTGTACTATGCACATGGTCGTGGTTTCATATTAGAACAAAATCATAATCGTAATCGCATTAAATAGTCTTCTTTTTAAATCTTGGTCACTTAAAAAATGGTAATATAAACCAGAAGAAATGAAGTAGTCAAGTGTGTTAAGATTCCTGGGGAAGACGTTGACTAAACTCGTATCAGTCAAAGAGGAATTCACTTGGGTTCATGAATATTTTGTTAAACAAGAATTAATTATTAAAATTTCTCAAACATTAATTTGATGCTCCTTATGTATTTTCTATGCAAAGTGTTTTAGGCAAATAAATATGTAAATAAATTAGTATGATATGAACATGGTGGGAGAAAAAGTAAGTGTGAAGTAAGAGTGTGCAGCCTTTCAACTGCCAGTGTAACAAAGACTTGGTTTGGTGTCCCCTTCCCACAACACACACGAAGCTTTATCGTCTTTCAGTGAAATACTATTATAGAAATCTTTCATTTGAGTTTAGTATAAAGTTTTAGTATAAAAATAAATGTCATGTTGCAGTTCTTTTTTAAGCTGTAAAAATGGGGCAAGTACCCTTAAAATGATCATATAATTATTGATTATAATTTAGTTAATTGATCTATATATATATATATACACACACACAGTAATTATATGCAGGATAATATGTAAAATATCCTATGAGTTTCACATTTTATATATACTGTTTGATTTTATTTGATGTTCAAGACTGTAGTTTTTCTCTGTGTGTAGTTTACAGAGTTCACCTCTGTTATGGCTCTAAATGTTCCAGAATCACTGTCCTGTGTAAACAGTCCTCTAATTACATAATGAACACACACTGTGAGAGGATTCCATTTATAATGTGAGAATTATAAATGTTACCCATACTGTACAAGCATGACTCTGTTATCTGACAGTTTCTCTATTCACTGTGCTGGGGTGTGTGTGTGCGTGAGGCATGTGTGTGTACGTGTGTGTGCATGCACACGCGCGTATGGACATGAGCTTTTGTGAGTGCGAGTGTATTTGATTTCAGACCGGAAACCCCCATAACATTAGCCCCATATGGTTTCGAGTGATCACTGCTCTGCACTCTCTTTTGTTCTTTCAGACTCACACGTTGAAAAACCACTTCTGATGGATCACTTCCCTTATAGCCGTCAGCGCATGGATGTGGGGAGGGAGAGAGAGAGAGAGAGAGAGAGATCTAACAAAGTCATGTTAAACCTTGCAAAACATATAGTAAAGTAATAATGTAAGTAACGTAGTACCATGCGGAGGAATTGGTGGCGCACTGGTTAAGACACTTGACTAGTAATCAGAACGTCTGCCATATTGTCACTCATGTTTTACCCTCAACTGCTCAAGATGTACACAGTCACAAAAGTGTCGTCCAAATGCTGTACAATGTAAAAATAGCGTGGAGAAAAAGCTAAGTGTTAATCAGCTAATATCACAACATTAAGTCTCAATAGATCTCTGGCCATCAACAGCAAGACCATCGTTCTGCACATCAACTATGACTCTGTAATAAACATCTTCTCCAAGGTGGCAAGTTTTTTTGTTGTTGTTTGTTTTGAGGTCAATGCTAGTTTGAGGCCTAGTCTAACATCCGACAGATTTTAGGTGAGGGTTAGTCTCCAGAACAGGCAGAAGAATGTCTGACCTATATCCCTGCTCTGAGATACTACCCACAGTACACTAGCATTATGGCCAAAACCCAGCTCTAGTGAAACAAATCTAAGGAACTGGTTTACTGGTTGTAAGTGCCTTGCAGGTGCTGTAGTGGCTTGGCACGAGAATTAGCACATTCCCCACCAGAGGGCGGCGCTGAGGCCGGCAGCCTCGCCCATCCGTGGGGGACGTGCTCTTCGCCGCAGACACACCTAGGTTTGCTCAGCGCCAGGTGCGACCACTACCTGTTTCGCTCTAACGCCAACTTGGTGCTCTGAGCTCATGCTCCCCGTTGCTCACCTGAGCACGGAAGAGATCCTGAAATAAAAGTCACCTTCACCACACATTCAGAAAGCTTTGCTCATAGGATTTTGAACACGTGATGTTTGGAAGATTACACTCTGGCTTCCCCTTACAGTCTTGCTACAGGGATCACTTCCCTTTTAAAATTTCTTGTGAACCCAAAAAAAACGGAAAGCACATTTTAGAGGGAGCTACTTCAATTAACTATGAAGAATTAACAGTCTTTTCATTCATTCAGGACACAGTGTGTTAGCAATCATGTATAATATTTTGTACCATTCTTAATTAATGGTGACGTTACTGGTGTTTGAAAACATGGTGGAAAGCCCCTGCAACTGTAATTTGCATGGAAATGTATTTCCTGCTCTCAGTTGTATATGACACACAAAGTCTCTATTGTACTTATGTGGTTTTAAAGAAGTGGGAAAGAACGATAGTTAATCGTCTTCCTTAATCCCCAAAACACTGTTCATCAATAGCTGTTATGAGTTTGTGTCTGACTGATAGCACAGAGGTACTTCACCCACCACAAGTAATAACCTCCAGTACCATCTTTAACCACACATTCATTTCAGTAGAACTTCTGTACTGGATTATGTGTTTGTGTGTTAATCTGGCAGTGACATTTATTAAATGATTGTGTGTTGTCATTATTAACGAGATAAAGCGGGTTGGAAAAATAAGAGAATAGTAATGACCAGTAATGCGTAGTTCCACACAATCTGAGTGCTTTTCTGTGTTTTACTGTTGAGAGAAATGCTTGTTTATAGAGGATTGCTATAATCAGCTGAGCACAGTGCTAAATCTTAGTGTACTTTGCTATTTTTTAATTGAAGCCACAATGAACAAATGTTAAACCTGAAGAACACTGGCTCTCGTTTATGTGAAATTCAGTAATGGAGAGGTAGCCGCTATTATTAAAAACCCTAATGTTACACTTGAGAAATCAGATCATTATAATGTACGAAACGCGTGACTCCAGAGTCCGAGAGGTTGATATGTTAAAATGTGACTGGACTTTTATAGGACAGAGCTAGCTAGCTAATAAACGTGCCCGTTGGCTTGCTAATAGTCGCCTTTTCAAGTCCTAGGCAGTAAAATCGATTTTATTTTGCTGCATTTTCCGACAAAATAAAAGTAATTCAATTAGCTACGATTGCACAAGCTGGCCTAGGCGAGCTTTGGTATAGGCCGTGATCCATCACTTCACTCATTTTGAATACTGATTGGATAGCAAAGATATTCTGAGACTGAGCTAAAAGAAACTGTCTTCAGGAGTAAACATGTGCTCCGCCATCTGGTTTTAAAATCTCGTAGAAAGCGACGTTAAACGTCTCAGTAATAGAAGGTTATTTACTGCCATCTGCTGGCAGTGAACCGGTACTGCGTTATATGTATATTCAAGTTCCTTATTTGGTTGATTAGCATTTCATTCAAACAGCCACCGCTTTCGGTTTGAATGCGTTGTTTTTCGTAAACTGTCAGGTAACCGTAGGTATATGTTAGCAGTTTGTGTGGGGATTAATGCCGTGTTTGCGCAGAAGTTTCCTGTGCAGCGTCGCCCTGCCGTTTCTCCTCGTTGAGGCTGGGATTTGTTAGGGCTGTGCGCGTGTGGGTTACCGATGCCGGTAGGTTACCGATTACAGCTGATGTGGACTGAGAATACGAGCAAAGATCATAGATGTGGCCGGTGTTATCGACCTGGCCCAGCCAGCGGAGGAGAACGTGACGGAGGAAGAGTTTGAGGATGGTGTAAGTAACTAACCGGATAATCACCGGTATCGTCGGTACCGCCGCTGAGCTGAATCAGCGGGGCTGCCTGGTAGTCCAGGTGTCACAATTTGTCACCTTCTTTCTTTACAGTTAGCTACCTTGCTCAACACACACATATGCAGTTCTACTGTTTTATGTAGAAATGACCAAAGTACAGCGTACGATAACATGGAGAGTGTTTAGTTCACTAGCTGATTAAAAACCCTACACCTGCTGTCACGCCCATAATCTCGGTCGAACTGCACGCACGTTGTGTTTCTCTCTGGCAGCAAAGTGACAGAAGTCTACAAAGCCATTTAGAGGTTTAACTAGAACCAGTGAACCAGTGTACACTAAACAGCGATGGCACACTCACGTAAACATGCTTTTGGATTCTTATTTAATTGTAATGAGAAACTTCTTGAGCGCAGAAGTGAACAGCTCCGTGTGTCTGTGCTTTTGTTAATTTTGCTGTTTGTGTTTTTTGGTCGGTAGCGTATTTGATTATGTTAAGATGTCAGCGCACGTTGGTAGAAGAACATCTGCCTTTGGATAAACCTGTTTGGTCAGGCAAACAGGAGTGTCGTGGTGGTGGGAGTGTCATGGTTTGGGGCTCCCAGCTGTGGGGAGCTACAGTTCATTGAGGGAACCATGAATGCCAAC
>JAOYMR010000014.1:1713328-1724829 GCA_025802075.1 Tenebrosternarchus preto | reverse complement strand
TTCTGATGTACTGATCTGATGATGTCTGAGGTCCAGTTCTGGTGTACTGATCTGATGATGTCTGAGGTCCAGTTCTGATGTACTGATCTGATGATGTCTGAGGTCCAGTTCTGGTGTACTGATCTGATGATGTCTGAGGTCCAGTTCTGGTGTACTGATCTGATGATGTCTGAGGTCCAGTTCTGGTGTCCCATGGCTTTCATTGTGGATGTGGTTCTGGTAGTGGAACTGACTCTGCATTCAAAACTCATATGTTGCACTGTTGTCTTTTCCCTCTAAAACCTCAGTTACTGTGTCCACTGTTTATTATATTCAGTAATCTGGTAATCATATTGTACCTGGACCCACTGAAGGACAGATTTAGCAGAGCATTTGGAATGAGCTGGACTGTTTCTCCAGAGGAAACAGGACTGAAGTAATCACAAATGTCTGGAGTGTTTCACATCATGTTGCTGCAATTGCACATGTAAATATCCTGTCCTGTTTTAAAGGGTTTGATTGAACAGAGTCGACATCTGCAACCGAATTTGAAATTTTACTAAGAAATGGTCAAAGGAGATTTGGACAGTAAGTCATCTTTGGCTTTTGCCTAAGTGCAAAAAATCTGTGGTGTTTTGTGTTTTGTTACTATAGCGAACACTTCTTTTTTTTTTTTACCTTCACTCTTTCTTCTTGGAAGTCGTGTGATGTAAGCGGCCTGCTGCTCTATTTAGATGGCTACCGTGGTACAAGGCTGGTGGTAGTCCAGTGTTCATGCTGTCCTGGGCTTGATCATCGCCCTCGGTTATTGCTGCGGTGCATCTGAGCGAAGCGCCTCCATGGAGACTTGCTGCTGCGCCACAAAGGCATCAGCGAAACGTAACCGTAACAACGCTGTTCTTGTTGCTGTGGTATTCCAATTCCATGCGCATTCATTTCCCTTTTGACTGTGACAAAATGCTGTTGTCATGGGCAACCTGGAGCCTGTTTTCTCTCTAGTTAATTGTCACTATGGACCACAGAATGGCTGATGTGCTGTGCTCAGCAATGATGACTGGAGGGATCATCTGCTAGGATGCAGTAGAAACTGTGCCTCCAATAACCCCACGCTGTTGGGCATTACTTATACTTAGTGGACTAATGTGGTGGCAGTGTAACGCCACAAATGTAATTTCATTGAAAGGTTTTAAAATGATCTTCTCCTGGTTTGGTAACGTGAGTGTTGGCCTTCTTCCTTTAGTAAATAAAAAAAGAAAAAAAAGAAAAACAAATGGTTTCATAATGTTTTATTCACAGTGGGATACTTGCAATATGTAAAAGACGAGAGTTAAAGATGCTTGTTACTGCATTTAAAGTTAAATGGCCCTGAAAGAGTGAAAACTGAGAAGTTCAACTTGCTCATCTTCTAATGTAAAAACAACAGACTAACAAGTCTCAGGAAAAGAAATCCAGAAATTGATTTATTTCATTCGTTTGAAAAATATATTTGACAAACATTCTGTATATCATTTTATTTACATGAAACTATAGGAAAATAGATTCTAAAAGTCTTTGGTTCATTACAAAGCTTTTGAGTACAAAACCTTTTAGAAAATGAACAGATTTTCATGTCATTTTCCATGTTCATACAATTAAATCAGATTAAAATAACATTAAATCAGATTAAAACAGCATTAAATCTGTTCAAAATGATTAGGATTAGCTTCTTCAATGAAGATCACAACTCGGGACCGTAATTAATTGATATGAAAACCATTCATTCAACCCTTTCTTTGACCATTCATTACTTATGTAGCTTCAGCAATAAAATACAAAGCCCATGTTTATAAGACCAGATTTCCATATTGTGAAGTTACATTTACTGGTACACATGGCAACTGAGCAAATTTAAAGGGTTCCTGAACTGCACCCGGTCTAAATATATTGGTAGTTGCTGCTACCTTAAACAAGACTTAGAAGTTTTGGAGCCCATGTATAAATATAAATAAAAGTAGAACATTCTTCCACTTTTGTTGTGTGTCTGTTCACACACACCGTTCTGTCTCATCTTTAGGACAGAAGCCTGGGCATGGACTCCAATTAAAAAGCATCAAAGCTGAATGAAGCAGTCAGGCAAAAAAAAAAACAAACAAACAAAAAAAAACACGCAACAAAAAACCCTTCCTGTACTTGTACCCAGTTACCAAAAAGAATATGGATGCTGGTGAAATCACAGCCCTTGTATCAAACAAGAAAGTGTTTCAGAAATGGTTTCTTGTGAACGGTTTTGCTCACTGAGAACAGCACGCACTCGGCGAAACACGAGCCGTGCTCACCGAGGGCACGACCGTTCCAACCTGGTGATGTAGCTCTTCCATTCTTCTTCCTGCCTCCCTTACGTTTTTGATGGATAGTCACATGATGTACGGGTGCAGATGACTACACCCTCAGTAGATCTGCAGATGAGGTGACGTCGCACCAGTTTTCCACTTGTGTACTGTGTCTGTAATGACGGTGCGACAGAGGGGACAGGTCTTCTCCTGGTTGGTCCACAGTGCGATGCATTCCTCACAGAAAATGTGCTGTCAAAAAATAAAGAAATTGAATGAAACCAACTTAACTAAATTTGACACCGTCAGCAAATACAAAATTGTCACCCCTTAATTTTTTTAACTTACCAATTCGATGCAACAATTGTTTGACTAAATGCTGTGCATTAACTTCAAAAACAAAGAATGACCACACCAAAGAAGTAGAGCAGAGGAGACCATGACTGCTGAGCACTTATGCTGTCAGGGATCTACCACGCACACACACACACACACACCTCACTCAACCTGTCTCTCTTGAGGTTGTAGGTGGTGGGAGGGAGGATGCTTGCGGTCTCACCTGACACAGGAGGACTCGGGGCTGTTTGAACTCCACCTGGCAGATGGGGCAGGTGTCTCCAAGCTCACTGCACTGAGACTGCAGAGCAGGAGCTCCATTCACCTGAAACACCAAGGAGGAACGACCAGGACGCTCAACATAGATCTTTTATTTATTTACACCGAAATTTTCAGACCAATTTTAGATCTGAAGACTAAATGTGTTAAATGAGACAAGTTGCACATCATAAGATAAACAACTTCATCTCCATATTGAAATCAGAAACTATTTAAATACTAAAACCATTCTAATTTACCATTTTTAAGTGGGTAATACCTCATAAGTGAGAAAGTTCCGTACTGTTTTCTGTAGGGCTCCCCACTGACCATAAAATCCTAAAAGCTTGAACAGAAAACAAAGTTTTTTTTAGAAAATGATAAGAGCACCATTAATTGGTGTAGGAGGCTGAAACAGGTCTCTGGTGCTAAACTCCTATCAGTCAGCGCAAACGTCCTCATGTCAAATGACAGATGAAGTGACATGGTCTTTTTGTTCTTACCTTGAGAACGAGGTAGAGCAGGGCCAGAATCACACCCAGGGTGAAGCCCACAGACCCTTCCACCTCCTGGGAACTGACCAGGTATCGGAACCAAGAAGGCACCGGCACAATCACCTGGTACACTTGGCTGACCTCCTCTATGAACATGTACCACTGGCCCTGCCGGGAGCAGAGACAACACACTGAATGAAAACCCACATCACAAGACAACCAGCCCACACCCAACCCAGAGAGCACAGCCATACCCGTCTCCTGTACACCATGACGGCGGAGGGCAGAAGGAGGATGAGGCATTTGAATCCCATGAAGATGAATTTCAGAATGAATCCAGTCACTCCAACAACCCATAAAATCTCCCAGAAATCCAGAGGATGAACATATGGACTAAGGAGGAAGAGACTGTGTTTGGGGGAAAAACAGGTGATGTGAGTCACAGTACACGGTCCAGGTGAGGCGAGTCACAGTACACGGTCCAGGTGAGGCGAGTCACAGTACACGGTCCAGGTGAGGCGAGTCACAGTACACGGTCCAGGTCACTTTGCCACTACCATACCAAAGTTGTCTGCATAAATGCAAGCTACATTGCAGTTGAAGAAAACAGTGTACAGAACTTTTTACACATCAGTAGTAAAGTGTTACAGACCAGTAGTAAAGTGTTACAGACCAGTAGTAAAGTGCCTCCGTCTGAAATGTGTAGTAGAGAAGGAGGGAGGAGGCCGTCAGAAAGGACAGAAGCCAAAAACACTGGAGCTTCGACCGCCGGCCCTTCGGGAGATGAGAGCTTTCACTATTAAACTTTGAGACTAAATATAGCAGGCGATATGGTTTACAAGGTATATAATGGTTTTACATTAAAAAACAAACAGTACTTTAGTATGTAATTTAGGTTCATTATGGACACCCCCCCGTACCTAGTGTGTACAACCAACTTGATTTTATAAGTTGCCAGGTAGCATGTTTTTAATCTCCAGTTTATCCCCAAGACCTTAAGAGAAGAAGTTTCCCAGCTGAACCACTACTGTGAGCCTTCACCTTGAATCAGTGTGAAATAGTCCATCACCTATTTTCATTGTTTTGAAAATGATTATATAAAATACCCACACAAGCCCAGTGTCAGTAATCTTTGCTCTGAAATGTGTACTATTTTTTTTTTGTTAAATATTTTTATATGTTTTTGATGATAAATGTAAACAAGAATGTTTTACCTGGAGAAAAACTTGTGCTTGGATGTTTTTATTCACATAGAGAAATGTTGTAAACAGACCAACTCCAATGGCTATTCCTGCACCAGGGAGAAGAGTGGACGCAGATTTAAGTAATATACTACTACTTAAACGAAGTTCTAAGACTCTCCTTTCTCCCCACTTACCTAAAACATGCTGAATAACTAGTTTTGCACAGAGAATAATAACGAAAGGAAGACTTCTTTGCACCCAGCGGAAGAGGTGGCGCAATTCAGAGAACGAGACGCCGGAGTCTCTAGATTCCAGGTCTGAATCCGCTTGGTCAGACTCGGGCTCCGCGTGAGCGTGCGTGTGCCCGTGCGCATGGGCATGAGAGTGGCGGTGGGTCCCGGCTCTCGGTCTCCGTGAAGACGGGCGACTACTGGCGTCTGCACCTCCGACTGGCAGTCGTACGTCTGCAGACTCCGGAGAACCGGATGGTTCTGGCCCTGGCGTCCTGGTGAGGATCTCAGGTTGCAAAGTTAATGACAAACCACTGCCATCCTGAGAGCTCGGTTCGGTCGGCATTACAGTTGATTCCCTCGGTTTTAGTTTTCGTCTGGACTCACTAAATGTTCTCCTGCAACATTTAACAACGTCCAAGAGTTCACAGGAAAACAGGAATGTTTTATAGTTTAAAAAAAAAAAAAAACGTTTACCTATAGCCTATGTTATGCACTTCTGTAAGTTTTTTATGTCTTGTATAACGTGGTTGCTGGTACGTTAACTTGTTCTATTTTAATGGTCACAATCTCGGCGTAAGCAAGACATTTTAAGAGATACTGTGGATAAATAGATCAAATAGGCACTAATGTGAAGGAGTTAGTCAAGTTCAAACGTTATGCACTTAACCCACACAGCTACAGGTGTACAAACAGTATCTAGGTAAACATGCAGTATTAAAAACTATATACAGAGGTTTGATTAAAGCCCGTGTGCTACCCAACTATAAAGAACAATTCACGGGATGCAAAGACAATATTACACGGCTAACTTGACCATTAGCAGTAGCACTAGCTGGTATAAGTAGACTTATTAGCATATAGCTCTAGCTAGTGCTATAAACGACCCAGTACCTGTCATCCCGAGGGCAGAGTTTCATGATAACTCATTAATATCCATTGAAGGAGCTAAGAAAGTTATAACGGATAAGCAGAAACTCGAAAAGAAAAATAAACTTCAGCGAGTAAGCTAACAACTTAGCGCCAATTCATCGTGAATTAGGGAAATATAAGTGAAACCTGATCAGCTAAGCGAGGCGAAACAGCAACGAAAAATGCGAAAATGATAAAAGACGAAGACGAAACACTCACGGGGCAGGAATTTTCCAACATGGACGACGGTTTGACGTCGTTTCAAAATAAAAGTCCCATCGAAATGGACAATTTTCAATTTGAGTCGGTAATTAACGGACAAATAGCACAATTTCATGCTTTAAGTTGTTGGCAAGGGTATAGATTACTGACACTCATTAACTAAGAACGTTTTTACTTTTGATGGCAACTTCTAATCACTACACATAGATATATCTACATGATACTTGTTGGATTTTGTGTTTCTTTTAAAACTGTTGTTTGTAGAATGTGCAATTTCATTTAATTAAAACAATTAAACAAATTTTAATTAAACGTTTCGAGATTTACGACGATTTAATGCATTTATACACTTTGCGTGCATTTTCTATAAATTTACATTAGATGGCGCCGCATAGCAACAAAGAGGGGAGAGAGAGAGAGAGAGAGAGAGAGAGAGAGAGAGAGAGAGAGAGAGAGAGAGAGGTGTTATACTGATCTAGATCTCTAGTGGTTTTGTAACATGTTAAACAATTTCTAGTATACCATTAACGTAATACTATTCTAAACTTACAGAATACCATAATTTGTATTCAGAAATATTACATTTTAAACAAGGAACACAAATTAAATGTTTTAACGTAATGTCTTACTTTACTCCACCATTTTCACTCTCTCTAGCAATCAGACGCTGCTTAATCCGCTTGTGGGTCAGTTACCATGACAACCTGCTCTCTGGTGGATGTGGTGCTCTATTGAGAGCGAGATGATCACCTGCCCCCAGGTGTGTGTGTGTGTGTGTGTGTGTGTGTGTGTGTGTGTGTGTGTGTGTGTCTGTGTCTGTCTCTTTGTATCTATGTATATTGTTTCATCATTCTAGACACCAGCCTACTAAATTTATTCCTGCTTTATCTTGAAAATACATAATGTTTGCATGTTGTCCATCAAAAATACAACGTACATGTGAATGTGTGGATTTAATTCATGTACTGTCCATATTCAGTAACCACTAAACTGCTATGTCACAGATACACTACTTATGTGTAAAGTGATTAAGAAATATTCTAGCTTGTTGCCATGGATCCCATATGAATCCCATGAATGCTATTATTCGGGAATATATTGCTTGCTTTTTCATGTAATAGGATTCCATTCCATTTGCTGTGCTGTGTGTGAATTCTCTTTGTAACACATATATCAGTTTCTTCCTACTGGCCTTTGGAGGTTGTACAAGAGACGCACGTTTCTCCACTTGAACCTGTAGGGTCAGTATTCTGTTGCAGCTTTAATGAAGTAATGGCTTGGTAACTGGTCTCAGACTACACGGCATCTGTGTTCAGAGAGCCGGGCTGACGTGATCATACGGAGCTTCGTCACCTCCATGACAGCGAGTCCTAAGCTCCGTCACACTGCTGTTACCATGCCTCTCAGACATCAGGAGGGAGAATATAACACGTAGCGTGTGAATCGTTAATTAAAGTCAGCTCTCTGTAATGTACATACATTTGCATACATCCCATATGGAGTGCTGAATGCATGAGAAGCTTAGCTAATGCCTTTTCCATCAGAGTTGCTGTAATGACACACACTCAGCACAAACTGGCGGTTGACACTCTCTTTAAGCACACTGAGAAACACATCGTTTTAGAAGAGCTGCGTTTCACTGTCACGGTATTTTTGTAAGTCACTGTGCTTTTGTTAGTCGCTGTGGATAAGAGTGGCTGTTAAACGGCCTAAATTAGAATGACCATATGTCCTCTTTCTTCCAGACATGTCCTCTTTTTGGGAGCTAAAAAATGTGTCCGGCCAGGATTTCTAAAATGCCTTAAATGTCCAGAACTTGGCTTTGCTTTCATGTTGACATTTGCTTTCTGCAGTCACCACACACTGTGTGGCTCTTTGCTGTGCTTTGACCATTCTTTATAGGCCTCGCCTCCTCGCGTGCTACAATTGGTCGATCATGTAAACACAACCATTGGTCAGGCTGTTTCTCAGCGTGTGTGTATAGCTGCCTCACAGTAGCGTATGGCCAGAGTTTCCTGTCTTATGTTTACATGAAGTTTACTGTCTATATGATCTTCTGTATGCTGCTTTACAAGGCCTGAAAATACCCAATCACAGAGCTGATAATAACGCTCTTAGGGTTGGACTCATCCAATCACAGAGCTGATAGTAACGCTCTTAGGGTTGGACTCATCCAATCACAGAGCTGATAATAACGCTCTTAGGGTTGGACTCATCCAATCACAGAGCTGATAATAACGCTCTTAGCTGCAATAACGCTCTTAAATCTGCATTAGTCTAGATTCCCATTTGTGGATATCTGCTTTGTTAAAATGTAATTGATCTTCAGGAAAGTATATCTGGGTAAATCAGAACTACTGCGATGTGTCTAGGGAGTTTAGTGGATATTTATGGCAACCGATTATTGTCTTTCCTGAGACCATGCAAATAGATATGTTTTAAAAATGTATACATATCTTTATTTATTTATTTTATTTCTATTTATTTAGGAATAAGTTTATACAACCATCTTAGCCAGCACCAACTGTTACTGGTAAACATGATTGTGCATAAGTGATCCCATGTTCTCTTTTTTGGAGACCAAAGTATGGTCTCATACTTCAGTGTAAAATGGAGATTAAACCATTTATAAGGAGAATCTCACACATCCAGCCATATACAATGGTGTTGTCCTTAACAAGGGTAGGACAGGGGCAGAACAAAAGGACTGGTGTATGGAGGAGACCTCTCTGGAACCTTCTGGAACTCTCTGGAACCTTCTGGAACTCTCTGGAACTTTTAATAGTGGTAAAGGTTAAAAACATAAACCTAATAGTCACCTAAGTGCTGAAAACAATGAGTTGGAGAGATTTGTGTCCCTAACAGCTGCTATGTGCCAGTCTAATGGTTTGAAAGAGTCAAGTGATAGAGTGAAACCCACAAGTTTCAGGATGGTGGTCAAAGATAAAACTCACTGACATCTAACAGATGTTCTCATCCAGAGCAACTTACCATTTTGAGTCATGTTACAGAGATAGGCAAGTGTAGTGGGACAAGTCTTGCTCCAGGATTCTTATTGGTATGGAGTAGAAATCTTGCTCAAACATGATTTGAACCCCTGTCCTTCCACAGAGAGGGTAGTGTTGTTACCCATTACTCCACATCAGCTGTGAAGCTGTGACTAATTCTTAAGATGAAGTTATTGAAAATGAAAAACAAATGTAACTGAAAATGTGCTGTTGGTAATAGTGATACTACCAGTCTCCCTTTGATCCACAGACACGGGTATGAAACTTACAGGTGAAGCGTGTCACATCTGCAGATATGCAGTGTAATTGTGAGAAGCTTTAGACTTTCCCAGAGCCTCCTCAGACCTAAAGCAGAAATCTCTTACAGGCCTGATGCATGGGCCCTCAAAAATCTCTTTTAAAACATGTCCAGGAATTTGACTACTTTTTAAAATTCCTCCTGCCTCGTGTGTGTGTGTGTGTGTGTGTGTGTGTGTGTGTGTGTCTTTTGGTTTCATTCCTCTTCTCTGTGTCTTGCTGAGATACAGGGCCGTTCCTGTCTCCCCACATGAGAACTGCTGAGTTTCATCCTAGTGTTTCTGAGTTTCATCCTAGTGTTTCTGAAGATCCCATCACTGCATTCGTGACTTTCTCTTTCACAAATTTCAGCCCCACTTGTCCTTTATTTTGTCCTATATCAGGTGTATATGGCACTGATGTGAAGTTATAACGTTCTCAGGAGAATGTCCTTCCTTCTCACATCCTGATGCCTGCAGCTTCAGAGGGTTGGTGTAGCGCAGGTCTATATCTGGACAGCTGTCTGGATACTGGACTGACTGGACTGTGTAGTCTCTCTCAGGTACTCTCTCCACAGTCCTTGAGATGAGAGCTTGAGATGTTTGTAAGTCACCAGGGCACCATGGGCCAGTCGTTAATATTTGATTTTCTGGCTTTGTATGGAAGAGATAAAGGTCTCCAGTCTTACTGCTGTTCTGGATGCCTGTCAGTCTTACAGATGTTCTGGATTCTTGTTTTAAGGTGTGAAATGGACTAGCATGAACTCATTTTGGTCCCAATTAAATCAATCCCCTTCATAGCTTTTATAGCTTTATATATAGTCTGGTGTTGGTTTGGGAGTATACTGGTATACTGGTTGGAGTATACTGTGTTGGTTTGGGAGTATACTGGTATACTGGTTGGAGTATACTGTGTTAGTCCATAGGAAGCGTGAGGGACACCAGCACTCGTCTTTCCTCCCCACACCACCAAATGTGCACCAACAGCTTCGGTTGTTTCCTCTCTCTTTATGTGAACACCAGAAGTTGAACTTGATACATGCCTCTCTCTCTCTCTTTCTCTCATTCTCTCTCTCTCTCTCCATTCTCCCACTCTCTGCCTTTGTGCCTTTGTGTGTATGTCTGAGTGTGAGTATTGCTCTACGCTGGTGTGTGTTTCTACAGCGTACTCAGGTAATTGATCACACAGACAGGTAATCATTCCTCTGCTGTGCTAACTGGTGGAATCATCTCTGTCTCCTCATACAGAACCATGGAGCTAACAGCACACAGCAGAACCCAGGAACAAGCCAGAGAGGTTTACCGCAACCCTCCAGTGATGTTCCAGAGTGAACACAGTCTGTGTACTATCAACAAATGCTTCATTTGTCAGTGTGATGGGCTTTTTAATCAAAGATTCAAAGATTCAAATCAAAAAGAGTGAGAATGTTATCTGTGTCAGCCTAGTGGACAAAATAACCCCCAAAGAAACGAATGACTTCAAAAGGGCTGTTGCTTGCTCAGATGGGATGTGTGTCAGTGGGAAATGCTGGCTAGCTGCTCTAATAGTTTTTCTTGGATAAGACACTGAATCTAATTACTGACTGGAGCCAATCCATCTTTATTGCCTGGCAGAGTTGAAGTAAAAATATTTAGCACATTTTGGCATATTTAATCATATACTTTAGTACTTTAATTAGACAACAGTCCTGTATCCCTTCTGACACTGTATTTGTATTATTGTATAAATACACTGTATTTGTAGAACTAACAGATATGCTTGATTCGTCATATTGTTGTAATTGCTGGATATTTCAAAGAGCTTCATGATGAGTTTTTGTATTATGGACTCAGTAGGTTTTCTTTCATTGCACCCCAAAGCAGGTACTAGCTGTGCTCCATTCAAGTGTTAACATTTGCTCCGTGTTAGTTCTGGCTCGCTAGCTGAACCCATCTCACCACATAAAAGCACCCTGCTGAAACACTTATTTACAGAGGCCCCCTGCATCTGCGAATGTGAAGCTCCGCTCGTACTGTGTCTCTGCCTGTAGGGGAGCTCTGGATGGACCTTTGTGAGGCAGGTGATGCTAGTTAAAGGAGCTCTGGATGGACCTTTGTGAGGCAGGTGATGCTAGTTAAAGGAGCTCTGGTTGGTCCTCTGTGAGGCAGGTGATGCTAGTTAAAGGAGCTCTGGTTGGTCCTCTGTGAGGCAGGTGATGCTAGTTAAAGGAGCTCTGATTGGTCCTCTGTGAGGCAGGTGATGCTAGTTAAAGGAGCTCTGATTGGTCCTCTGTGAGGCAGGTGATGCTAGTTAA
>JAOYMR010000014.1:1604773-1614918 GCA_025802075.1 Tenebrosternarchus preto | reverse complement strand
CTCTCGTACTGTTAAACTCACTCCTTACTCCTCTCTCGTACTGTTAAACTCACTCCTTACTCCTCCCTCGTACTTTTAACTCACTCCATATTTATATTGTTGTTTTTGTGATACACAGTGCATGTTTTTGTTCTTATAACACTTCTATATGTTGTGCTTCCGGTTCTGTTTCCTCCAGCGTAAGCACAGTGCCCCCCTGTGGAACAGAAACCTCTGGGCGCTCCAGATCACAGCAGGACCAAGGTTCCACACTGCTTCAAATAAACTCCAAGCCTGTCACTTTTTAATGAGCCTTTCACCAAGACGGCATGTTGGAGAAACTAGTGTCAGCTCGAAAGGTTTGAGTGGAGGAGTAACAGCAGTGTGTAGCCAGGCTCCTAACAACCAGGGCATTAGTCGCGTCACTGCAGGCTGTGTGAGACGTCACTGTCTCCCTCCTGAACATTCACACATCACGAGTGTAGAGAGAAACACAAGACTGGGAAAAGGTAAAAAACCTGGAAGAATCTTTAGTAAGACTGTCGCAGAGAAACTAACCTCAAAATTATATGCATTCTTGTGTTTTTTAGATACAGTGTGATTTTAATTTGGACTTATTGGAATTTTAGAGCTTGATACTGAAAGCTTCCTGTGACACTGTTGGACTGAACTGTTCCAGACAGATTAGTTGAGCTGGGAGTCCAGTTAGCCAGATGCAGTCTTCCTCAGTATAAGACTCAGGGTTAGGGTTAGTGTATCTCATGTGTATCTGGGTTGTGGCTCTTTAGAGGGATTTTAATGTGTGTGTATAAAAGCTTGTGTGTCTGGAAGAGAGATTATTATTATGTAAAGTTAAAAATATAAACACTTTCAATGCTTGACAATATTGTATTGTATCATACCAATAAAGCAATCTTGACTTGAGAGAGTATTTCTGTGTCTCTGTGTCTCTGCGTCTCTGTGCGCCTGTGTCTCTGTGTCTCTGTGTCTCTGTGTGCCTGTGTCTCTGTGTCTCTGTGTCTCAGGGCCTTGTGGCTGTGGTGATGAAAGCAAGGGCATCCTCGCCGTGAATGAGGATGTTCAGACGGGGCCTCCGTCCTTGGCTGGGCAAAAATCCATCACAGTGTTAACCTTGTGAAATAAATCAGCCGAGCCTGGCAGACAGGATGAATAGAGCGGCTCTGAATACGGGCTGTCATCTGAAGAGCAGGATGAACAATGTATAAGCGGTGGGGGGAAGATGGATGGTGTGCTAGGACTATTGTATCGTACACAATAGACAACCTTTTATCAAACGCTGGGAGAAACGCATGCGTTTGCCATTTTCGACAGCTTTTTAAATTCTTGATCACAATTAAGAGCTACATCATCGCAGTAACTCCACCCGCATCTCCGTGCGGAAGGCGTGACGGTGAGCGAGGTTTCTCGAGAGCGTTACACGTGTTTCCCGTGTAACGGAGCGCTTTTGAACAGCGAGCGTCAGGGAGCTCCTGCGGTCTGGTAGCGTCAGGCGCAGGGTGAAGCTGCTGTATGAAGAGACCGACAGGTCGGCTGGTGTTTCAGACGGAGCGCAGGCTCTACACGAGGCCAGACGGTTGGGTTCTGACAGCACACCTGAACTGCACCATCGCTGCCTTCCCTTGGGCTTTAGAAACCCGTTTCAAGTCCTGCATAGATACTGTTACCTAGCGATTAGCGACTGCGGTTGTCTGCTGTGGCTTGTAGCCCTGGATGCCCAGTGTTCTTGTGCTTTAGGTTGGGAAAGTCTTCCTATAAAATAAAGATTTGAGGGAGATGTCATCTCTCTGCTGTGTGAGTTTTTCTCACTCCCTCTCCTCTCATCCATTCTTTCTCTCTCTCTCTCTCTCTCTCTCACCCACCCACTCTCTCTCTCTCTCTCTCTCTCTCTCTCTCACCCACTCTCTCTCTCTCTCTCTCTCACCCACCCACTCTCTCTCTCTCTCTCTCACCCACCCACTCTCTCTCTCTTCTCTTTCTCTGTCTGATTGATTTATCAGCCATGTCAAACACTCAAGCTACACCACCTGCTGCCCTGAAGCCAGACCCCCACCCGCTCACCCCATCGCACCCCAACCTGTGCAGCCCTCCTGCATGGCAGTGAAAGGCTTTTCCAATTACAGCTGTAATTAGCGTAGGGAGCAGTGAGGAGATGAGGGCAGCGTCTGGGTAAATTGACAGTCCTGTGGGCTCCTGTAATGGGAGAGAAGGAAGAGACCCTGGGTGGCAATCGAGCTGAGCCTCCACCCTTAATGACCCCTCTCTGCTGTTTAACAGCCAGTGTGAAGGGCCCCACTGTGGCTCTCCAAACACTCTACGCCACACACACAGGAGGCGGAGTCTGATTTCTCTGATGATTGTTGCACGCGTGCTTTTAATTGAGACGCTGTGGTAGCTGGGAAACTGTTTCCCTCTCTCCTCGTACGAGGAGCTTCACCTCATTAGGGACTGTGATCGCTTGCTTTTAAGCGGATGTTTGCCGAGTGGCTCGGCAGACGGAGAGCAGACCTGTATCTTCCCAGACATGCAGCAGATGGGCGTGAGTGTAGAACCTTGACTATGCTGTGGTGACAGCTGACGTTAACAGTCATGATGTTCATGTGTCCTTTATGAACAGGTGCGTTGGCTGAACGTGTGATGTTGGCTTCTGGAGGACTGGAGCAGGGTTCATGGTTCAAACCCATCCAGGTATTCGCAGCCCTAACTTTATCATGTAACACACGTGCAGGTGTATCTGTTCATATAGTAACACACGTGCAGGTGTATCTGTTCATATGGTAACACACGTGCAGGTGGGCAGTAGCACTGCAGGACTGGTGAGTAGAGGCTGCTAAGTATAACAGAACCAGTAGGAGGTTTCTTAAAATCTGTATTATTATAGTATAAAAATATTACGGTAAGATGACAATGCAATGAAGGATTTCTCCCTTCACCAGCAGCAGGTTTAACACCAGCGACAGATCTATTAGGGGGGTTAATAGCTCTATTAGGGAGGTTAGATGTTGGCATGGATTTAAGTACCTACTCAGTTTGAAAATGATCTGGTTTCCATCTCCAGCTGCAGAAGTCTTTGGGTTGCATGGCTAATCAAGAATCTTTGCCCAAATTGCTATATGGTTTCTGTACCACACTATATATTCTGTGTGTGTGTGTGTGTTTGTAAAATTGCACTCTTCAGGATGTTGTCATTCCTGGGCTCTGTTGGACTGACTCCTCCAGTTTAGGGGTCACAGCCCCAGGTCTCCCCGTCACCACTGGGACGACCTTGATGTTAAACCTTCCACATTTCCTCTAGTCGTTCTTTCTTTGTCTCATTGTTGTCTAACTTCTCATCCTCTGTCTTTTGTTGCCATAACTGCTACAGCTATTACCACTCTATTACCACTCTATTACCACTGCTGTTTGCATCCTATCTACTCACATGATGTCTAGTTACCTCACCATGACTTGTTCATCTGTCTGGACCTGGAGGTCCCACAGGAACACTGACGCGTTGTTCTCCACCGCTCTCTGCGGTTCCTCCCATTGGGACGCCAGCTCATATTCCTTGCATGTTGCTGTGAATGAACCCCTGCTGCTTCCTTGTGTCTTTTCCTCCTAGTGTCTGGCTCTCTGCTGCTGTGTGCAGGATTTGGATGAACCCTTTCATGGTCTTACTGACTTTATGCAGGACTTGGCATTAAGTCATATGTTTTCTTATAGTTAATCAAGGCAGTACTTAGGTTGGTGTGCCTGGTCAAACCAAATCCTGGTGGATGGCTCTGTCTGTCTGTAGGAGGCCCAGTGATCCTCTGGCATGGTTACCAATCCCCTTCTGAGTGGGTCCCATGTACTTGCACACATGCTCAGTCAGTTTGGTAGTTAATATTCCTGACAGGAGCTTCTGTGTTGTGGACGGGAGGTTATTGGTTGGATGGTGTTTGGCCCTTGTTTTACCAGTATTTCCTGGCTCCTGTTAGCCAGGCTGGATGGAAGCCGGTAGTTAGCAGCTGGTTCATTTGTTCTGCTAGGCGGTCATGAGTCTCTTTAGCCCGTAGGCGTGGATCAGGTCAGGGTTTGGTTCTGCCAGTTTATGTTTCTGACCCACTCTTGGACATCTGCTGTTGTAATGCTGACTGACTCCTGCTCTGGGTGACTGTGGTGCTCTGCTTTCAGATCTCTTAACTACTGAGCACTGGTGTTACGTGATGATTCATTCTGTCAAGTGCTCTTCCTCTAGTGTTCTGTTTCAACTATGGGTGGATCTACAGCTGGGTTCTGCTGAACTGGAACTGAGAGGGACAATTTGGATGGTTCTGCTGAACTGGAACTGAGAGGGACACTGGATGGTTCTTTGGTGAACTGAGAGGACACCATGGATGGTTCTTTGGTGAACTGAGAGGACACCATGGATGGTTCTTTGGTGAACTGAGAGGACACCATGGGTAGTTCTTTGGTGAACTGAGATCTTCTTTCCTGTGTCCCTGCAGACACCGCTGACCTGTTCAGGAGACTCCAGGGCCTCATTTATGGGCCACACATCATATTTCCTCTATAGCCAGGCACCGTCTTTGATCCTTTTACCATTCCTTTCAGCCAAGATATCTTATCAAAGATGCCCTGTGGCTTAGATTTTGTAGGTCGGGTTCTAAAGTGTGGCAACTGTAGTGATATGCACCAGTTTGTTGGTTTCAGTTCAGATTCAGATATACTTTATTCAGATATACTGGTTGTTGTGATTGTGCTGATTCATCCTGGAGCGAACAGTGTAGCTAATTCATACTGGAGTGTACAGTTTAGCTGATTCATACTGGAGCGTACAGTGGTGGCTGACAGGAGGGTCTACAGCATGTGTACATGTCTACAGCAGGGCCACAAACATCCATTAGATGCTTAAAACCCCTGAATCCAGGAAAGCCAATGTGTTTCTCTGTGCTTGTTTATGTGTGTGTATATATATATACACACATGTACTGCATAGAAAATGAAACCTTTGCGACATGTTTTTTTTATAATTTTTTTTAGCTGTTGCAGGGTGCCGGTGTGGTGGAAACGAGGAGCTGGCAGTTCCTGCTGGGTGTTAGTGATGGGGCGAGTGCAGGCTAATGCCCACTGAATGCCACAGCACTCTGTTCTGGATGCAAATGGCTTGACATTTAAGGCCGATGGGCAGGGCGTGATTAAAGCGATGGCCTTTAACGGCTCCCTCCCTCCCTCCCTCCCTCCCTCCCTCTCCCTCTCTCCTCCTCTCATTCTCTCTTTCTCTCCTCTCTTGTCAGAAGAGAGAAGTGGCCCAGCCACCTGCTCTCAGTCCACACTAACCAGCTCTCATCCAGGAGGAAATGGCTCTCAGTGTGTCCTGGACAAAGATGAAACGCAAAGTGGTTTTGTTTGTTTGTTTGGGGTTGTTTTTGTTGTTATTTTTTATTTTTAGATAAAATATACTTTACACAGCTGACGGCTATGCAAAGATCACACTCAACACTAGACCAGCACACTGATATACTGAGGTCAGAATACGACTATCACACTGATTCCAGAACAGAAGGCCTTATGCTCCTGTTACTGTTCAACTGGATTTTTAATAATAAGAAAACAGAAAAGAAAAATGTGATGTTTAATATATTTTTGTATCTTTATGTCTTCACTGTTGGATTGAGGTTCGCCGTGTATCACGATTGGATATTGAAAAACTCTTCTGTGTGTCGAACAGTTAATATTGGAAACTATATTAATATATAACATGATTTAAATGCATATTGACTTAGTGGCATTTCATGAAATCATGAGATGTGAGATGAGAGGTGTGCGTCAGAATGTCTGTGTTTTTATAGTGTTTTCTTTTATAAATCAGAAGGGAACCGTATTGTAGTTGTTTATAGTTTATTACATTTCTGGGGATATTTGCATTTTAATAATCATCATTTACACCATTTAGAATCTTTTTGGTGAATAACCAAACCTTTCAGAAAGAACCAGAGTTTGTTATTTGTTCACTCCCCCAGAATCACCACTGAAGGAGCCACAGCTGGTTGAGGGAAGATGCTGACTGCACATAAACATCTCCTTCTTAACCAATAACCTTCCATGGTTCAGGCTAAAGCATACCCTTCTTACCCTTCATACCCTTCATACCCTTCTTACCCTCCATACCCTTCATACCCTTCTTACCCTTCATACCCTTCTTACCCTCCATACCCTTCGTACCCTTCATACCCTTCATACCCTTCTTACCCTTCATACCCTTCGTACCCTTCATACCCTTCTTACCCTCCATACCCTTCATACCCTTCATACCCTTCGTACCCTTCTTACCCTTCATACCCTTCATAGCCTCACTCTACTGAACTTCGCTGACATTGTAAAACTGCATGGACAGATTGGTAAAGGCCAGACATCAGCCATAAAACAGTATATTCACGCTTGGTATTGCTTGTAAAATGCTAGAGAGGGAGAGATGGAAAGGGGGAGAGAGAGAGGGAGAGAGAGAGGGAGAGAGAGAGGGAGAGAAGGAGAAGGAGAGAGAGAGGTGGGAATATTCAGGATTGAGGAGGATATACTGCCCGTGTGATAAAGAAGACGTAGCATGTTTCTCTCGCTAACGCTGTGGGCAGCTGGCTGCTGTATATCAAGAGAAAATGTGAGAGGAGCCGAGTGACCCAATCAGAGACGAGGGCTCTGGGGAAGTGCCGTGCCTGCCATGTGATTGGTCAGGTTCAACTCTGGTTTATCCACAGTGAAGGTCACTGTGGCAGCTGGAAGCATGTCTTGTGCTCGGTCCCCAAGAGATGCCCCAGGGGCTGATGGGATGTGAGGAAACCCTAAAGTGGACTTTTACTCCAGGTGTCCTTTAGGCAGGATTATGTCACATCGATCTCTCAATATCTGAAACAGCAGTTTTTTCAGTGAATAATGTATGATGCATGTAGCGCATACATGTATCTCTGTCTCACTGTCTCTCTCTCACTGTCTCTCTCTCTCTCTGTCTCTTTCTCCTTGTCCCTCTCTGTCTCTCTCTATCAAATTCAACTTCACATTGCCTTATTAGCAAGAATTCATCCATCCATCCATCCATCCATCCATCTTCCACTGCTTATCCAGGTCTGGGTCACGGGGGCAGCAGCCTAAGCAAAGACATCCAGGCCTTCCTCTTCCCCACCACCTCCTCCAGCTTCTCCGGCGGGACACCAAGGCATTCCGATTGTGTCTTGGTTCTTCCAAGCCTTGAGGTACTCCGGGCGGACCTCATCCACCCCGGGTGGCCTGCCAACAAGGAGTTTTCCATCTACTCTGGCTACCTCTACCTGTGTGATGGGTGAACCCCCGCCTGGGTCTCTAAGTTCTGACTCCTCTGAGGAAGGGGCACTGGTGGGATTGAGAAGACCCTCAATGTATTTCTTCCACCACCCAATGACATCCCCAGTAGAAATCAGCAGCCCTCATCCTCACTGTATACAGTGTTGGTCGGGAACTACTTTCCTCTCCTGAGTTGCCTGACGGTTTGCCAGAACCAGTCAATAGTCTTTCTTAATGGCCTCATCAAACTCCTCCCCCACCCGAGTTTTGCCTCGGTAACAGTCGAAGCCTCCATGTGATTGGCCTTCAGTACCTACCAGCTGCATCTGGAGTCCTACAAGCCACCCAGGACCTTTTTTTCATCTTATTGGCCTCCTTCGAGTGCACCGACAACCCTGACAACACTTACTATGAAAGGACAGAATAATTCACATTAAAAAGTGCTCAAATTGTCTAGAAAGAAAAAAAGAAGAAATAAAATATATATAATAAAATTTTTACAGTATTTACACCTACTGTCTCTCTCTGTCTTTGTCTCTCTGTCTTTCTGTCTCTCTCTGTCTCTGTTTAGTTGAGTTTACAGTGTGACCTTATCAAGTTGAGTGTGTATGTGTAAGATATTAGACTGCTAGTGTGTGTGTGTGTGTGTGTGTGTGTGTGTGTGTGTGTGTGTGTGTGTGTGTGTGTGTGTGTGTGTGTGTGTGTGAGCTACAGGCCGCTACTCTCTTTGCTGTAGTTAATACAGCATGAAGGCTCCTCATCTGGCATAGATGGGTCATTTCCTCTGGGCGGGACTCAGTGTGAGGTTTATTAAACACTGCTCTCTGGAGGAGGAGACACACTGGTGCCACACCAGGCAGCCCCTCCCTTCCCAAGCCATGACTGGCTGACAGCTCTTTAAGGTGGTCTAGGTGAGTACGTGGAAATGCTCATTTAAATTCATATTGTGTTAGTTCCTGGTCTTTACATAATTTGTCCATCCACATCCACTTTAATACCCATTAGATCATCTAATTAGATCATCTTAGGGGGTTGGTCATGTGACCCTGGTGTGTGAATAGGGTTTTTAGGAAATGCTCTATGAACAGTCAATAGCTTGCAGCTGCTTCCTTCTGGAAAAGGCTTTTGGTTTCCATTAACCTGACCACATGCTTTTCCCTGCATAATTATGTGTTTAGATTATTATAATTCTGAATAACCTGTCAGTGCACAAATGTTCCCAGTACTTCTACAGCGTTCTACAGAGGACAATAGAAAAACATTCCAGCAGCCTCTAACACATTCCATTATAATGTGCATATCTCAAATGTAACATGAAACCATACCTTGAATTTTCCCAGATTATTGTTCACTCACTCCATGGAGGAGCTGCAGGTTATTGAAGTGTCCTGATGGAGTTGCTCTCTCTCCAGCTCCATAAAATATCCTCTGTTCGCCCCTGTAGCGCCCTCTTCTGGCTGCCACTTCATACTCGTTCCATGATGAATTAGCGGAGTAGGTCGAGGTCTCTGCTGCTTCCTGTATCGATCGTGGCTCCGCCCACTTGACAGCTTAATCGCAGGCTCCACCAGTCCAACGAACACCAGCCCAACAGTGCCGGCTTTCTGCTTCAAACCCCGCCCACCCGACCTGGACGTGCCTCGGGCCTCAGTGCTTCCTCAGCTCCTCCCCTCCACATCTGCTACTCTCTCCTCTTTCCTCCCTTCCTCCATCTCTCTCTCTCTCTCTCTCTTCATTTCTGTCCTGCTCTCTTCCTCTTCTCCATTCCTTCTGTTATTCTCTCTCTCTTTCTTCCTGTCTTTTGTGTCTTCTCGTTTCTTCTCCTCTTGTCTGGTCCTCCCAGCTGCCTCTTTAATTAGAGTGCTGGGTGTGTTGCTCTGATAAAAGCACTGGCTCTTTGAGGTTCTGATAGACCTGCAGTCCCCCAGATGGTAATCAACACTGGACTCTGATGGGAAGCAGGATAATGGTTTTGCTGTACGTATCCACTGATTAAAAATAATACAAACATGTGCTTGTTAAAATGCAGCATTTATCATAAAAAGCATTTTTCTCTTGTCTGTCACTGAGTTGTTTACCAAAGACTGACTTAAACTGTAAAACCCTTTTTTCTTCCCATACTCTCTCTCTCCCTCTCCCTCCCCCCCCTCTCCCTCCCTCTCTCTCCCTCTCTCTCTCTCTCCCTCCCTCTCTCTCCCTCTCTCTCTCTCCCTCTCCCCCCCCCTCTCTCTCTCTCTCCCTCCCTCCCTCCTTTGCATGGTAACCCAATCCAATCTCCCTTTATTGGGTGCACAGTGTGCAGTTAAGTAATTACTGCTTATTTGGGCTTTTGTTGGCACTGAGTGAATTTCACACCTGAGATGTCTAAACCCTTTAATGTGTTTGTGTTCTGGTTGATGGCACAATCTACCCTGGCTTACAGCCACAGAGCTCTGAGATGTTACATTTCCCTTGTTAGGCTATTGCAATTCCTTTTGGCCTGCAGGACGTCTGATTCCATGGAGAAACCCCAGATAGAGGAGGAGGTGTACACATACAGTCCAGATAGAGGAGGAGTTATATACACATACAGTCCAGATAGAGGAGGAGTTATATACACATACTGTCCAGATAGAGGAGGAGTTATATACACATACTGTCCAGATAGAGGAGGAGTTATATACACATACTGTCCAGATAGAGAAGGAGGTGTACACATACAGTCCAGATAGAGGAGGAGTTATATACACATACAGTCCAGATAGAGGAGGAGGTGTACACATACAGTCCAGATAGAGGAGGAGGTGTACACATACTGTCCAGATAGAGGAGGAGGTGTACACATACAGTCCAGATAGAGGAGGAGGTGTACACATACTGTCCAGATAGAGGAG
>JAOYMR010000014.1:1574143-1585826 GCA_025802075.1 Tenebrosternarchus preto | reverse complement strand
CCCCCCCCCCCCCCCCCCCCCCCCCCCCCCCCCCCCCCCCCCCCCCCCCCCCCCCCCCCCCCCCCCCCCCGCGGGCCCATAGAGCTCCCAGTGGGAAGAGCCTAGTCTCAACATTGGTTTTGTAGTAGAAAAAAAATTCTGTTATTTAATGACAAAGCAGTTTTTTTTGTTTTGCTGGCTATACATTTGGCTTGTGAATAAGACGTTTTGAGACCAGTAGAGTTCAGGTCAGTAGCAGATTGCAGTATAAACGCTGTCACTCTCTGTATTCCTTGGTGAAATGTGTCTTGGCATAATCTAATACAGACATGCACCATAATACCTTTGGGAGTATTTTTTTATAAAGAACTACACAGCAATTTGCTCTCCCTCCTTTGGGTACATCACGATACACCGCTGAGGGAAAATGGGTTCCCACGAACTAAAACACTCTCTCTCTCTCTGTATCTTTCTTTCTCTCTGTCTCTCTTTCTTTCTCTCTGTCTCTCTCTTTCTCTCTCTCTGTCTCTCTTTCTCTCTCTCTCTTTCTCTCTCTCTCTGTCTCTGTCTCTCTCCCATTCATTCCGAGGTGTCAGGGCCAAGCAGAAGTGGATAATTGCTGTTGTCACAGAACGCTTGTTTATCTTCCTGTTGTCGGAAAGCTCTTCTTGAGATCCTCCAGCAAATTACGCAGCCATTAAGCGCTCCTGTAGGCGCGAAGGGCTGTGGCTGCTAATGACTCCTGATTGGCTGGATGTGAGCAGAGAGACGGCCTTCTCGAGCTCATGCCGCCCGAGAACACAGCCGTGTCTCGTCAGGAGACACTGTCCTTGCCCTTATCACTTAAGGAAATGCTTTAAAAGTAAGAAGCTGGTATTGTTGTGATTAAAATTTTAGGGACGTCCAAATTTCAAAGACCTTGTTGTGTTCTCAATTAACAGTCAGGTTATTAACCAGACGTTTTAAACACATTAAGGAGAGTTGAGAGTAGGCAATTTGTACGGCTTTCTCACACACACAAACATAAGAAGAAACATTTTCTACCTTATTTCCCATTGTTGTTGCAGCTGTGCTGATGCTGCTCCTTTATCTGTGTGTCAGAGGAGCATACTCAGAACATACTCAGAACATACTCAGACGTCCAAATTTCAAAGACCTTGTTGTGTTCTCAATTAACAGTCAGGTTATTAACCAGACGTTTTAAACACATTAAGGAGAGTTGAGAGTAGGCAATTTGTACGGCTTTCTCACACACACAAACATAAGAAGAAACATTTTCTACCTTATTTCCCATTGTTGTTGCAGCTGTGCTGATGCTGCTCCTTTATCTGTGTGTCAGAGGAGCATACTCAGAACATACTCAGAACATACTCAGCTCCTAACCAATGATAACACATGAGTGTGTTTAACTGGAGCTCTTAACCAATGATAACACACAAGTGTGTTTTACCTGGAGCTGTTAACCAATGATAACACACAAGTGTGTTTTACCTGGAGCTCCTAACCAATGATAACACATGAGTGTGTTTACCAGGAGCTCCTAACCAATTATAACCATTAGTGTGTTTACAGGGAGCTCCTAACCAATGATAACACATGAGTGTGTTTACCAGGGGGGATGGAAATAAGCCTGGTGCATCTCTCACCTACACATACTCACCTCCCCCACTCACACAACAAACAACAACATTGACTGTTCTCAATATTTCTCATAAAGAAAAAGACCTTTTAGCTTTTTTTATAACTCACTGTGTTTGTGTGTAGATGGAGATTCACTCTCCTGTTTACTGTAGATGGAGATTCACTCTCCTGTTTATTGTGTGTGTAGATGGAGATTCACTCTCCTGTTTATTGTGTGTGTAGATGGAGATTCACTCTCCTGTTTACTGTAGATGGAGATTCACTCTCCTGTTTATTGTAGATGGAGATTCACTCTCCTGTTTATTATTTGTAGATGGAGATTCACTTTCCTTGCAGAACTCCAACCTCAGCTATTTGCTTATCAGCCTTTCACACACACACACACACACACACACACACACACACACACACACACTAAGACTCACTCACCCTCCAGTCTTGTGCCCTTGTGCTAATGGTCTTGCAGTTACTGAACCCTCAACACACCCTTTGTGGTGTGTAAGACAGGAAGCCAGGGGTTATAGACTTCCTGCTGTTACATAAACCTGTGACAAAGAAACCCCACAGCATTTCCACCAGCAGGCCAGACCCGTCCATCCCCCCCTCCCCACCCTCCCTGCACCCGGGGTGGATAAGAGCCTCCAGCTTCTGGCCTGTGGCCATGTCTATGAGAAACCATCCGCATCTGAGAGAAGAGCTGAAGTGCCTTCTGTTTTGTTTGTTAAATCATCACATCGCGTGGCAGCGATCCCACAATTGACCTGCAGTGTTGTGTCTTCATCTTACCGCCTGTAGACTGATCTTGCAATTATGATTCTGCATCAGCCTGCAGATGCGAAGTTTACTGAGCTATTATACGTATGATGTGTAGGAGAAAAGTTGGTTAATTCTGAAACACTGTAGCGCCATGAAAATATGAAAATACTTAACACCACATTAATCTTGCTGCTGGAAGAGATAGCGAAGCTCTGTTTTTTGAGATGTTCTGCTGCTTTTGTGAAGCTATACTTATAGTAAAAGTGATGGTTAGGAAAAGATTTGTTACAGCTCCAGTTTTTGATTGGATTTGGTCAGTGGGAAAACCTGTAGGTACAATAGCTCTCATACGCCATGTTACTGCATACATCTCTCTGTCTGTCATGGGGTAATTATCTGAAAAACTACTGCTCTCTGATCTCTTGAATCAATCTCTCTCTCTGTCTCTCTCACTCTCTGTTTCTCTCTTCTAGGTGTGTGTGTGTGTGTGTGTTATATCTCCTTCACAAAATGATCTCAGACAGGCGGACTCCAAATGGAGAGGTGATGGATTGCGTGTGCGAGCAGAAATAACAGGAGCAGAGAGGGTTTTGACAAGCCTCATATATTAATATCGCAGCAAATGATCTAACACTGTCCATTAATATCCCCTGTATGTGCGTAAATGCTTCGTGTCACAAAGATACATATCTTTGTCATAATCAAGATTTTATATCTTTGCACCGGTTTTACATAATTGTGCTTATGGTATTCAGACAAATGAGTATGAGAGACAGAAAGAGAGAGAGAGAGAGAGAGAGAGAGAGAGAGAGAGAGAGAGAGAATGTCATCCATAGACAGACATGCAGACACAAGCTTCAGAGAATCGTTTAGGAACAGCTACTAGATCTCTGTAGATGAAACCAGGTATTCCTTATCTAATCTCAGTCCTCTTTTGTCACGGTGTATGTACCCCTCGTAAAATAATGTTTTCTAAAAAAGTGAATCAGGTGTGACATTTATATCACTTAGGATGTAGGGATGACATTTGATATTCTTCATCCTTATTAAGGCTTTCATTTATTGGGAGAAAATTTATGGGGGGGAAAGAGCAGAAGAATAAAGAGTGTGTTGTTAGAGGCGACATCTCCATCAGCGAAAGACCATTTACCTCAATGTGTTACAGTCATGGAAAAGTGAGATCTGAATGAGGTCTGAATGAGATCTGAATGAGAGAGCTAGCTCTGCTAAGTGCATGTAAAGGTGGTTTGGGTAGAGGAGGACAGACTGAAGACGCTGGATTGTGACGCCTCTCCTGGCAGAGTGACTAAGAGTGAACTTTTCTCGCGTGTCACCTGGGCTTGTGCTGGATGAATGGCTGCTAATGTCGAGGAGCGTGTTCCTCCGTCTGGGTGCTGGTTGGTCCCTGAGCTGGTGAAAGGCTCTTCAGCTCGGCGGCTGTGTTGGGTTCGGCAGACCTGAGTATCGATACGAACAGCGGCCAGACTCTGTGTGTGTGTGTGTGTTTGCAAGAGACAAAGAGAGAAAGTGAAAGAGAGGTACAAATCAGATCAAATCAGGTTTATTACGTTCTGTGTCCATATACAGTATGTGTATTTTGTATGTATTTACATGTTATTCTGCAGAGATGGAAAAGCATGACTGATCTGAGAGCAGAGTGCTGAGTTTTTTTTTTTTTTATCTTTCCACCTCACGAGTGTAGGAGCTTTGCTCTGGTGCAGTGATTCCAGGCTAAATATACACAGGCCCTTGGAGCTTGCTCATTCTAGAACACCCTCACCACAGGGGCCTGGATTTCTAAACCGAGACTCATGCCACAATTAGATGGCTTTAATGCCGTTGCATATAGACTGAACACTCACGATGACCACTGAACAGGTGTGAGCGCATTTACACAAGAACATTAATCCAATGCAAAGCATTAACATAAGCATTTACCAGCAACCCCCCCCCAAACATAAGTGAATGTTGCAGGATGTTGGTGCAAGGTTTTGAACAAATTATAATGAACTCCATTCTGCCCCAGAATTATGTTTTCACTACAAGAAATTATGAACCACACAAATACAGTCCTCAAACACAAAAGACAAACTCAAATACAATTTTCAAACACAAAACACAAACTCAAATACAGTCCTCAAACACAAAACACAAACTCAAATACAGTCCTCAAACACAATGCATAAATTCAGAGTCAAATGGAATAGACACCCATAAGGTCCCTGCTAGTTCGATGGGGGTTAATAATGACCATTTATTGCTTAAAATGATTGTGATAATGAACTTAAATGCTCTATGGCTTGTTTGTTTGCTAAGTGCCAAATCATATAATAACTAACCAGGTTAGTTGGACAATTTTTCATCCATAATATCAAACTTTTATTGCACACAATTTCCAGTGATTCTCTGTTTCCCCCACAGTTTATCAAATGTGTTTTAAGAGATAATCAAACTGCCATAAAGGATAACCAAATCAATCTTGTCCATTGTAGGGTCATGGGTAACATTTGACAGAATGATTCACTCACTAGGAATAGAGGGTCTTGCTTTGATCCCTGTCACAACATCGATACACTCACTACAGATACACAGCTCCAAAATCATTAATGTAACTCTAGATCCACTGGTGGAAAGAATGAAAAATCTTTACAGCTAATGAAAGTGCAAACTGTGCGTTTGGCTAATCAGGGGGCAAGGACAATATCGGCAAGACGACAGGAGAATTAAGCAATGTGTGTTATTCGCTTAGATAATTATGGTTTTGAGAATCAATTTTATGACTGGAGAAACAGGCAGAGAGAGAAAGAGAGACGGGTGTAATGGGTGTCTGTCTGTCTGTCTGTCTGTCTGTCTGTCTTTCTTTCTCTTTCATTTCTTTCCCTCTGTTTCTCTCTCTCAGGAATGCAGATAATGTATCTCATGAGTCCATGAATCCATAGTGCTATTATTCACAAATGATAAGCGCATGGTTATGGATCTATGCATTGTATAAATATCTCTGGCCTTTCAGAGTGTGGTTCTTTCCCTCAAGAACACAGAGGATTAACTGAATGAATTACCCAGGCCACAGAAGCTCAGGTAACACGGGAAAATCCATATTATTGCTGGTCCGTGGTTAACATGGGTGGAAATTAGTGCAGGATGAGGCTTCCTTGATGTGTTGTGTCCTGTTTAATGAAGCAGCAGAGCCCTATGAAAAAACTGGTGAATGTGCTCTAGTGGAGCGTCAAAAAACCTGTTTATGTGACAGTGGATAATTGTTGCTAGTGTCAGCTTAAACTTAAACTTAAGGGAAAAAATCGACCTGTAGCACTGATCTAGATCGCAAAACAGATTTAACAAAAAAAAAATCACCACTGAACTGAATCTTATAAAAATCATCCCTGGCTTCAGTTTTTTGTGTCCCTTTTTACATGCCTTGCTGGAGAGTTGGTTGAAGCGGTGGGCTGTCACACACTGCTGCTGGCTCTCAACAGGTTGAAGCGGTGGAGAGTTGGTTGAAGCGGCGGACTGTCACACACTCTGCTGCTGGCTCTCAACAGGTTGAAGCGGTGGAGAGTTGGTTGAAGCGTCACACACTCTGCTGCTGGCTCTCAACAGGTTGAAGCGGTGGAGAGTTGGATGAAGCGGCGAGCTGTCACACACTCTGCTGCTGGTTCTCAGCTGTTCACCTCTGACATCCTGCTTTCGTCAGGCTTTCTGTCAAACAGTCTGAATGAATAAGCTGTCAGTCACTGCCAGGGGCCGCATTCCAGTCCCAGGCTATTCTCACCGCAGAGAAGAACAGACCTAACACACACACACACACTCAGAAGAACAGGTTCAACCTAGACAGAAGACCTGTCTGTGTTACTTAACACACACACAGCAGCACACACACGCACACACGCAGGTACGCACATGCACACATAAGCACACAAACACACAAATGCACACACATACACACACACAAACGTGCACATACGTAAACATACACACATGCGTGCACACAAAAATCATAAGCGGAATCATGAGAATATATATGATGTATTTTTGAGATCAAGAACTGAAAAATATAAACTGTGACTTTGTATATTATAGATGGACATAGGTATGAACAAAGTGTTGACCAAAATGAGAATTTAAAGAGCTGTTTATAGTTGATCCAAGCAAATTCCATTTCTGATTACTGAACTGGAGCCAGCTGGCTTAGTGACACCATTACGCTTAAGTACTGAAATGGTTTGCCTTTATTAAAAATCTATAAATGTGAGAGGTTTGGCTGCAAGCAAAATGAACTCCTAGAATAGCACTAACACCATCTCTGTAGCAGACTTCAAGTCGTCAAGACCTACAAACACTGAAAAAGTCTCACCAAAACAAACAATTAAACAATTTAAAACCCTCGTAATAATGTTGGTTTGATATTGTCATGTTCACCTTAAGTGTAACAGATTCGGTTATATTTCTGTACATAATGGACCGAATGTTTAGTAAAACGGGAAACATTTGGGATTTCTGGATTGTATTCCAAGTGCAGCACTACTTGTGCTGAGGAAGCGCAAAGCCTGTAAAGCGGCACTGCGGCAGTGCTGTATCAATGCGCCCGGTCCCCGCTCCGGGATCCACTAGCACGGACTGGGGAGAAGAGCGGCGTCGGGTCCTTGCAGAAATTATTTGTTTGTTGAAAATTTTCCCTTTTGTTTTCAGTGTTACAGAACATTGATTTCCGAATGTCGACGACTCCTACGGATGGTCCTCCACTCACAAGGGTTTGCATTTCTTGGTTTTGCATGACGTGTCTCGCAGGGTGAAAAGGCTGGCTTTGTGTGTTTGTGGATAGAAAGCGGGGAATGAGGCTGTGTCGGGCGCCGTTGTGGGCAGGACTGGCCACGGTGCGTGAGATTTACTGACGGAGAGACACAGACAAAAAAGGAGTCTTCGAAGCCAGCGAGAGAGCATGATATCCGGCGGACACGAGAGAAGGAGGTGGGGGGAGCGGGAAAATAGATTTAAAACGATTTTGTCAAAGCTATTTTGCATGTGTGACGTTACTCATCAGGTTAAAGATATGTGACCGAAAGCGGCTTTGGATGGTAAAGGGTGGAAATTGTATGTTGTTGATCATTCAGGACTATTGAGCGTTCTTCTTGAAATGTTCTTGAGATGAATATCTGATCAAGTAAGCCACATCTCCAGAGAAGACAGTATGCTGATATGCAACATTTATTTTACTTGCTAAATGTTTGTCAGTGGCAAATTCTGGAACTAGATCAAGGTTTGGGTATCTCCACTACACAGCGCAACTCCAGTCTGTCACCTCGTGAAGTTGTGCTAGATGGTTCATAGGCTATGATGTCATAGCTTGAGGATCGTGGGTGCTCGAGAAGGTGTTCCCGTGAGGTGTGTGGAGCCGCTACTGGGATTCCGGAGGGGGGGGGGGTGGATGTGGAGGGTGGAATTGCTGATGAAATTTGGAGTGACACGTTCCATGGCATGACAAACGTCTACACACCAATGCTGCTTGCGCGTGGATTGATTATTATTGTTATTATGTTAACACTTACCAGCCCTAATCTTCATCCTGTCATTATCTTTGCGTTTATTCGTTGATTGACGTGTGCATGGTTTTAGATAATAAGGGGATTAGAAGATATGCAGAGAAATGACTGCAACGATCAGACAGCGTTTCAGCACGTTGTTGTGTGTCTGGAGGCTGCAATTCAGTAGAAACTCTACAAAGTAGAACTGCGAACTATAAACCAAAGGAGTGTAGGCCTTTTAGAATTACTTTGCTGTGTATTGTAATTGCAGTAAGTCTTCTTTAACAGACTGCTGAGCGCTTCATGCGGCAGGGATAAGAAATAACCGGAATTATTTTCAACAAAAAAATATTTATTTTTGTTGGAACACGTGGATGCCGTGATTCACCCAAACGCACACAGAACACTCATCTGGAAAGATTGGGCATGACGCTCACAGCGCACTAAAAGTGATTTATTACCGGGTTAATTTGCATATTGCTGCAGTATCAGTTATGAAAGGCCAATATTGTCATAACAATAACTAAAAGGCTACGCAATCAACAGCGCTTTGTCTGCGGTAATCTGAGCAGTTATGAAAAAATGATCAGCCCGTTGTGAGAAGGTCAAAGGGCAATACGAACCGAAGACTGATAACCGTTTTCAAATCCTGCAGTGGTGTTGAGGAGGTGGAGCGCGAGAAGTAACTGCTGATGTCAAAGATCAATAATGAAAACATCGCCATAACAGCACTGGTAGTGGAATTAAGAGCTGCTGAAATGTGCGCTCCTGTTCACGCTGTCGCCTGTGCCGTCACAGAAACAACGAAGATCTTATTTTATATGAAATCGGATGATAAAAAAAAACAAAAACAAGTGGTGACGTGATTAAAACGGGAGTCGAGAAAGACGGCCGTGAGATTGTCGAGATGCTGCGCGGTCTGACGGTCCTTGTGTTTGGTACTGAACGCTGACTGTCAGCATCCACACCACGAGCTGTTAAATGACACCAGTCAGTTTTAATTTAATGCTGATTTGATCATGAGGTTGTGTGTTACCATGTGCGTGTGGCATATCGTAGTCAGGTCTGATCAGATCACATTGTTGGATATTGCTTTGGCGGAACAGAAAAAAGTACGACCGTCAAACATGGTAATCGTAACAATTTATACTCTATATAAACTAAAAAGGTATTCAAGCTAACGAAATTTATACGACCCATTAATCTATAGTACTAGACGGTTTTTTTGGGGTGGGGGGTGTAGGGCTGCTGTAAAGTTTGGTCGTGTCTAATATAACATGATTACGAAAACGTGCTGCTGCGTTGCCTTTTCTTAAATCGGTCTTCTGATCCATCTAAAAACGGATCTTTGCTATTGGCGCTAGGCGACCGCGCTCATGGCTGGTTATCAGGGCAAAGATTTTGTTGGCAAGACACTTTGAACAGCTGTGACTGCTCGTGTCATCCGGACAAGCCTGCTGTACATCATTACTGCGACGTGACAGCGCTTGAATCGTTTCCCTAGGGCCGCCGGCTCTAAGCCGGAATAAGGCCATAACTACAACACTAAAAACAAAACATCTGCTCAACAGAAATCACATCTACGTGACGCTGCGCAATAAGCAAGATTTCTAATTTGCTTTAAACACGAAGCGTTTACTAATCTTCCTTATATCCCACTGAATACTTAAGACATTCTGTAATACAGTATAATAATAGATTTATTATTATAAAGCCTACAGCCGGGGCGCCGTAAACGTGATGCTGTGGACTAATGACGGCGCACTCCACAACTCGGCAATTTTACACGTCATCAACCATAACTTGTTTTGAGTGGACTGTTCTCCGTTTAATTATGTGTGGTTTGAACATAAAATTCCTCCTTAAGTGTAATATAAATGTATGGTTCATGGTGATCTCTTTCACAAAGTACATGGTGTTCTCTGAAACGACTGTAGAATCCTGATTTGACTACACATGACCTAACCTAGCCTTGGACTAGATCCCACTGCTAATGTGATACTGATAATATGATATTGCTTCGGAAAATCCTCTGTAGTCTTGTACTAGTCATAATCTGCTCCAAAATGCGAGAGGCAGTCGTGTTTTTGCAGTGCATGATTTAAATAACGGAAAACTGAAATGCATGTCCATATTTTTCTCAGCAAGTGATCCTGTTGCAAATCTAGATTTTTCTCTTGTTTTTCAGGAGGGGCAGGTGGCGGGTCTGCCTGTGGGTTCCGTCAGACCAGCCATGCTGAGGTGTATTACAATACAGTCTCAGTGGCAGGAAACAAATGACCTGCCTGTCAGCTGCGTGTAAATACTGGACTGGATTTGACTCTGGATACCTGCTAGACTACAGTCAGCAGAGTTGGATTTGGATATATTTCACCGTGGATCTATCAGTCTGGAATCTGCTGTGAATCCCATATGATCCCCTCGCTGAATCTGCAGCCCTTGGATCCTGGATGCTCTCACTGATAGAGTACTGATACAGAGTGTAGCAGTAGGGTTGGTGGTGGATAACTGTGAGCGTTGGAGTGTTGTTCAGTGGAAGCGTAGTTCACGCCTGCGAGCAGGACACAGCGTAGATCACCGTGAAATGGATGGTTCACAGAGCGGCGGTATCCGGAAAAAACGGAAGTCTCGGTCGGAGCGGGACCGCGAGAGGAGGTCTAATGGGATCAGGAGTAACCATGTCCGGGACTCTGTGCTCCGATTCTCTTCGGATTCTGAGCGGGAACACAGCACCAATCCCTCCTCCTCAAGACCAAGACCGCCGAGGAGGAAGAAGAAGGAGTCTTCCTCAACAGAAGAGGACATCATTGACGGCTTCTCTATAGCAGGATTTATGACCCTGGAAGCTCTTGAGGTAGGTACTTAAGTCCGAAGTGCTCTAGAGTGGCGCTCTGTGGACGCTCTGGGAAGCAGAGCAGCACGCTTCACACTTGGCCCTTCCACACACTCGTCTGCTCTGGAGGGGCGGTCCTTGATGACGGTGTAATAACGAGGTCGTTCTTGTTTGTTGACCCGATACTCACTGTGTGTCTTTCGTAGGCTCAGCGAGGCATTTTTGTTAGTTCCTGTGTTTGGATGTGTGTGTGTGTGTGTGTGTGTGTGTGTGTGTGTGTGTGTGTGTGTGTATAATTCCAGCAGATGTGGTTTTGACCATGACTGCCCTGCCCAAGGCCTGCTTTGCTGCTGGAATGTAAATGTTTTGCCTCTTTGGATTGAAACAGTCTAATAAACTAGGATAGAAATAGCATGTTGAATGTTTCCAACATAACCTTTGTTAAGCAAACACATTTTATATATCAAAAACAGTTCACCGCATAATAGTGAGACGTGAACAGGCTGAATTAGAAGTTGCATTCATATCTTTGATACTGTTTTTTTATGGAATGATGAAATGCTCCATTAACTATGGCAGTTGTGCAGATTACAGGATTTATTAGCATAAACACACATTTCCTGATAACTCTGAAGAACTGAATAATTAAAGATAATGTTAATATTGAGTGTTTGCTGTTAGATTGGCCTAGTGCTGAAGTTGCTAAATAGCTACGGCTGACATTTTTATCTGAACCATGTGTAAATGTGTAAAATCCTGTTATTAAGCAGAACATCTCCCTCTGTGAAGGAGTTTGTGGTACGTTTCAGCGGGTGCCCTGAGGAGTGTGTGTCAGTGACTCTCTTTCTGACAACCCAGCACTGCGACACACTCTAGCCTGAAGGTGTTCATCCCACACAGTTGCTTGTGCTGTTCACAGAATGTGTGCGGAAAGGCTCCAGCGCTTGGGGGG
>JAOYMR010000014.1:1543738-1557218 GCA_025802075.1 Tenebrosternarchus preto | reverse complement strand
CCTCTCTATCCCTCGCTCTTCTCTCTCTCTCTCTCTCTCTCTCTCTCTATATATATATATATATATATATATATATACATATGAAGAGTGAAGAGTGTTCTGGGAGAAGTATCTCACTACACTTTAAAACTCTTCAGGAGTGTTACAGAGTAGAGCAATTGTTTATAATCATGTACTGAAAAACTGCATGAAGTACACCTGAGTACCATTTTTGAATGATTTTGGCATTTTATTTGTTGAGTTAGAATTGGACATTGGAATCTGAGACATTTAGCAGTGCAGTTTTGTAGAACCGTTCAGATGGAGACGGGAACTTTCTGATCTGGTGCTTTGATGTTGGTATTTTCTGGCTGCTGAATGTTTGACACTCCTTTAATATGTTTGCATCGTTCTAATATTTTCATCCTGCTGTAAGTGGCCTCTCTCCACTCAATTAAATACAATCCGACTTTACTGTCATTAGTTCTATACAGTGTAGATCAGTAATAATGACACACTGTCGGGCTTCATCTCCAGTGCAGTGATAAAAAAAAAGATGTGGGGGAAAAAAACAATAGTGTGAAGACAACCGACAAAAACGCAGAGACTGGTGTCTAACATACAACAAATACATACAGAACAAGCACATACTGAACAAATACAGAGACAGGTATCTAACATACAACAAACATATACTGAACAAACACATAATGAACAAACATATACTGAAAAACACATACTGAACAAATACAGAGACTGGTGTCTAACATACAACAAACACATACTGAATAAACACATACTGAACAATGTTGTAACCAGATCAGGCATATTTTAGTAATGTTGTAACTAGATCAGTTGTGGGTATTTTAGTAATGTTGTAACCAGATCAGGTGTATTTTAGTAATGTTGTAACTAGATCAGGTGTATTTTAGTAATGTTGTAACCAGATCAAGTGTGGGTATTTTAGTAATGTTATAACCAGATAAGGTGTATTTTATAATGTTGTAACCAGATCAGGTGTTAGTAATGTTGTTAACAGCATCTTAGATGTTGTTATACTCATAAAGAGTACACTGGGTTAGTGCTTTCAGCTTTCAACTACAGTGAATGTTAGATGTGTGTATATTACCAGTATAGAGATTTTGCAGTAGATCAATTATGTGTATGGTGTGTGTGTGTATTAGGTATAGAGAGTGTTAGATGTGTGTATTTTGCAGGTATAGGGAGTGTGTTAGATGTGTATATGTTGCAGGTATAGGGAGTGTGTTAGATGTGTATATGTTGCAGGTATAGGGAGTGTGTGTTAAATGTGTATGTGTGTATTTTGCAGGTATAGTGAGTGTGTATTAGATGTGTGTATTTTGCAGGTATAGTGAGTGTGTATTAGATGTGTGTATAACTCAGTGTATAATGCACCCTAAGGCACGTGTTTAGTGCGTAAGTGAACTAGTCATGTTGTTCCCACTGGTTTATCTAATAGTCTGCTGTGCTCCATTTGACATGTGTGCCCTTTCCTTCGTGAGACGAGTGAATTTGCTCAAATTTCATAAAGCATTTGTGCTGCGATGGTTCTGCCTGTGTGCCTCTGGGGAAGTGAGGCGCTCACCCGGTTAAATCCGCTCGCTCTCCTGCCTAGCACACGGGACCACATATACTGCTCCGCCATTTTGAGGCGAGCCAGAGAGAGAGAGAAGATGGGGTGTGGGTGGGGGTTGGTGGGGGGGGGTGGGTGGGGAGCCCCAACCTGAATTGCGCTGCTCAACATTCTCCATCTTCTTTACAGCTCCACTTTATTGTGTAGCGGGGGGGGGACAGGCCTCTCTCCCTGCTGGATGCATTTGTTTATCATATTACCGCCACACATGCACCGTGCACAAGGCCTGACCTGGTGTTAAGTGTCTGTGCTAAATTTCATTGCCTCCATCTACTGGAAGGCCTGCCAATATGCGGGCAGTGAATTCCTAAAGGAAAATAAATGGCAATAAAAGAGAGAAATGATAGTCCCAGAAAACTGAGAAGGGAGGGTTTTTCCCCTCTTTATCTCTCCACCTCTCTCTCTCTCTCTCTCTCTCTCACACACACACACACACACACATTCTTTATTAGGGCTAGCTGGAGTGGGGAGATGTGACTTGGCACAGAGAAGAAAGCTTAGTGAGACAGCGAGCTTGGAAAGCTGATAGCCACATATACCAGCTCTTCTATGGCCGGGATTTAGAACATAACGGCTTTATGGTTGGGATTTGGGAACTTGGGAATAATGTAATTAATTGCATATAAATGTCTTGCTCTATAGTTATGCGCTAATATGTCTGAGGGGTCTGTGCAGCTGTTACGTTCTGGAAGGTCTCTTCTGACCTAAATATGGATGTGTGTGTGTGTGTGTGTGTGTGTGTGTGTGTGTGTGTGTGTGTGTGTGTGCCTCAGTTCAGTCAGGGGGTCTTTTTCCTTTATTGTCATTCTGGGCATCAGAAGTCCATGTTCCATCATGATATGATCCAAGAGTATTGAAGTCTCTGGTTACTCATAACGTCCCACTTCCCCTCTCCACTCTCAGTTCATTATTAAATCTGGGAATTGCCACCATACATCATGATTGTGGAGCACAGGAGTACACAGCCATTTGCTGGAGAGGACCAGAAGGCTGGTAGCTGCACCCATGTGGAGGATGGATGTTAAAAGCATATTGATTTGTCTGTAATGTCATCGTATATCTGGCTGTTTTATCTGGATATGAATGTGCCCTGAGGTTTGTCTCCAGGCTGAAGGGAGGAGAAGCAGCTTCTTAACCATGAAGGTTTGCTCTGGGCTGGGCACATTCTTGTCTTCTTGCCCTCGTTTTCCGTTTTTTCTCAGTCTCACCCTTTCTTCACCTTCACCACTCATCCACTGTTTTTCTTGTACAGCGCTCATACAGTCTCTTTTCCTGTCTCTTTTCAAACACTCATCACAGAAGGTCTGCCGTTCTGCATTATAAAGGTGTACTGTTCCTTTTCTTCTATGGTTGTCTGCTTTTTACACATTCAGGAATAATCAGCAGTTTAGAAATGTTTTGTTTTATTAATTGCAAAACAGAAACAGATTTGCATGGCCTTATCTGCTTAAATGCAGCAGTATATTTTTTCTGCGTAGAACAGACCATAATTCTTCAGAGAGAAAGCAAGGAGAAGCCTGCAGCAGAAACAAATCATAACTATAGCATGTGGGAAATGAATAAAGTTAAAAATGTTTTTAAGGTTCTTGCAGGCTACACTCCAAGGACGTGATTCACACTGGGCTTGTTGCTAATAGAGTTATTAGATGAAAAGGTTCTGTCCTGGTTTTGATGGTGTACCCTAATTTGAACCCCCATAGTCCCTTGCAAGAATGAAGGCCAATTCAGGTGATGATTGTTGTGGAAGATGATCTCTGTAGAAACACCAATAGAAATTAAAACAGTAGTGCAGCGTGCTCTGATCAACATGGATCACAGAGGATTCTGGGAAGGAAATGTACTGCCACTCGTTAAGTAGTGAAGGTGTTACGTTGCATAATAAAGGGTTAGGAAGGGAAGGATTATGTAGAGTGGTACATGTGGAAGAGTTCCATAGGAAAGGGTTATACACAGAAGGGTTCTGTATGGAGGGGTTACTTACGGAGGTGTTACGTACGGAGGCGTTACGTACCGAGGTGTTATGTACGGAGAGGTTACTTACAGAGGGGTTACTTACGGAGGCGTTACGTACGGAGGGGTTACTTACAGAGGGTTACTTACAGAGGGTTACTTACAGAGGCGTTATGTACGGAGGCGTTATGTACAGAGGCGTTACGTACGGAGGGGTTACGTACGGAGGGTTTATTTATGGAGGCGTTACGTACGGAGGGGTTACATAAGGAGGGGTTACGTACGGAGGGTTTATTTACGGAGGCGTTACATAAGGAGGGGTTAGGTAAGGAGGGTTTATTTACGGAGGCGTTACGTACGGAGGGTTTATTTACGGAGGCGTTACATAAGGAGGGGTTATGTACGGAGGGTTTATTTACGGAGGCGTTACATAAGGAGGGGTTACGTAAGGAGGGGTTACGTACGGAGGGAACACTGGATGGAAACACTGTAATGCCCGGTGTAGAGAGTGCAGTTGCATGAGACTTCACTACCCTGGACCTGCTGACCTGTTGGCTGTGAAGGAGAAGTGAATTACAACCTCTGTCAGGACGTTTGTCAGTAATTTAAAACTCAAAAGAGGTGAGGTCACACAGTATGATGGTGAGCAAAAAACAGGAGAAAGTCAACAGCAGTGTGTCTATATGGCATAATAAATAGGGAATAAAAGCGTAATAAATAGTGCATTTTAAAATAAAAGTCCTTCCCTGTGAGTCCCACTGAAATACTGAGGCATGATCAAAAACGGCTGTTCAAGCAAAAGTGTTCCAGAAATATGGGTGAAGTGAAACGGTGAGAGTCGAGGAATGAGCAGGTCGAGCTCCTGATCCAGAGAAGCAGCTGTGGAAAACCTTCACCTAGAGCATTCGCTTAGAGTATTACCCTAGTGCTTTCACCTAGAGCGTTCGCTTAGAGTATTACCCTAGTGCTTTCACCTAGAGCATTCACTTAGAGTATTACCCTAGTGCTTTCACCTAGAGCGTTCACTTAGAGCATTCGCTTAGAGTATTACCCTAGTGTTTTCACCTAGAGCGTTCACTTAGAGCATTCGCTTAGAGTATTACCCTAGTGCTTTCACCTAGAGCATTCACTTAGAGCGTCCACTTAGAGCATTCACCTAGAGCTGTTGCCAGTGAAAGAGCCTCCACAAGTTACTAAATATAAAGTCCAAGCTTCTGTCAGTGGAATTCCTTCCTTCAGACACTTGTTTAATAAAGATATAAAGTGTAAAACCAACAGTAAAAGTGTTGTTCATTTTGTTAGTTAAAGCTCAGTGTAAACTGTATTAGTTTACCATGTAGAGCTCCTTGGTTTCTAGTATTAATCTGCAATGTCCTGATTTTTATTTTTATTTAAGTCGGAACAGTAATTATTCTGTACTGATATATATTTCTCCAATATTAACAACAACGATGATGATGATGATGATGATAACCAAAATTATTGAGTATTGTTGTATATTATTGAGTATTGTTGTATATTATTGAGTAGTGTTGTTACTGTCACTTGAAATCTTCAACCAGGCGATGATGTTTTAGTCTCTTCTGTCTGGGGGAACCGGAGGTGATTACATGCCCATTTCCTTTTACCACACAAATCTGTCAGTTATCATCACATTACCCAACATTCCCTGGTCAAATGAATGCAGCTCAAATGTGCTTAACACTGTCTTTATATATTAGTCTGACTTACATGAAGTCCAAATCCCGTTTTAAGAAGAAATTTGAAAATTCAGCTATTTCCAAAGGGTTCACGAACTCTCAGACGATGTCTTGCTCTGTGGTACTGTCGTCCTATAGATGCTGAGAGGGAGTTCTTTGCAGTGTTTTGTAAGAAAGTGTGAATTTAGCTGTCGTTAGCAAACAGCCAAGTGTCCTGTGAGTTAACATTTATTCACTTTGAGTGTTAAATTATGGGTGAGAATAAGGCAGATATTCTGTTCTCCTCTAGAGTGAATACAGTGGGAATTAGTCACACATACACACACACACACACACACATATACACACACACACACACATACACACACATATACACACACATACACACACACACATACACACACATATACACACACACACACACACATATACACATACACACATATACACACACACACACATACACATACACACGCATATACATACACACACACACACACACACACACACATATACATGCATGGAGGCCACCATCTTGCTGGGTAAGTAAAATGTTTACATGTATAGCAAAAATAATAATATAGTTTAACAATACAAGGGCACCTGTTCCTTAACAGGTATAGGCTCTAGAGTGAGCTAGTCTTTAAGGCTGAATTAATATCCTGAATCTGGCATCTCCACGGTAACTGAAGGTCATTAGAGGTCATGCGACATCACTTGAGCTTAATGACGTGGGTCGTTGTCCATGGCAACCACACCTGAGGGTAACAGGAGTGCAGGACTGTCACATTAGCGAGGCTGCAGGGCTTTCAGTGGGGCGAGGGGGTGTGGCAGGGCCACTGGAAAGGACCGGATCCTTTCAGCACTTGAGCATGTGACCCTAATCAGAATAAACGAGCATGTGGAGCTGTCCGGCCCGGCCCGGCCCGGCCCGGGAGCCTGGCTGAGGCGCTTCTGGGCCCCAGCAGCTGTGCAGAAGGTCATGGAGGGGTTTGGCGCTTGGTTGAGCGGAGATGGAGAAATTCCTCACCATGCTGCGTTGGAACCTACGTCCTATACTCAGGCGTTCACATGAACTGCACGCAACGGCTTTCAAACTACCTCAGTCTGCCAGACACTTAGAGCAGCCTGATTGGCCCCTGGGGGACGTCCATGGAAGCTCAGACTCGTTCAGCAATGATTTTGAAATTCTGGGTTCCAGTTTCTGCACAGTTATTCTTCAACTGTTTACACAGAAAAATCTGTCATGTGGCTCTGCCTTGTGAAGACGTAAGAGTGGAGTTTAAGCAGAAGAGAGCTGTGTCCACATGTACTCCAGACTGTCCTCAGTTACGCAGGTAACCAGATTATTCCTCTCTGTGGTCTCCTGTCTGCTCCAGCAGTTAAATGCCTTTATATAAGGCTGTGTGGAGATGGCTGAACAGGGGCTGTTTTAGAGTGTATCCACTGTAAAGTGAGGGATTTTACTCCACAGCAGGAAATACACAATTTATTCACAGCAGCCTAGCACACTAGTGGATTATCTATAAAACCTTCATGGCTGTCCCACAGTGACAGGCAGTCATAAAGCTTACCCGAACGAGGAACTTGTTAATTTACTTGTTACAGCAAATTAAGAATTTATAAGCGCTTTTAGGTAAATGAGCTCCTCTTTCGTTGCCACTCTTGTGGGATTCTCTCTCTCTCTCTCCGTGGGACAGGCTAGCTGAGCTGAAACGCCGCAGTAGAACAGTAAAAGTCACAATCATTCCAGGTTTTGATGAGCTCCGTTAGGCTGCTGCTGTGCTGTTGGAGGGAGGACCAGAATCTCGTGGCTCAGGATCAGGTTGTCTGGGCGACGGGACCCAGGTTGTCTTTCTAGATCGGGAGAAGCAGTGCTCTTAGCTGAGACACGCTGGCACTGCAAAGTTGCTATGCCAACCTTTAAGGTTCAGTCACTGGACTTGTAAAACACCCCCATAACACCAGCAAGGCACTTTCCAGTGAGAGGGATGAAAAACAGGGGACTACATGTGTTAACGATAATCCAATAAAAGCTTTATAGGTGGCTTTAAGAGTCTCGTCAGACACACACTGCATAGTAACGCTGTCCTCATTATATCAACACTACACTCATTGTTAAAGAAACATTGGGAGAGAAACAACACACACAAATCAACACAAACACAAAAACACCATCACAGATCAACACTAACACAAACACTATCACAAAGAACATTAACACCGATCAACACTAACAAAGCAAACACCATCACTGATCAACACTAACACAGTAAACAACACTCACAGATCAACACTGACACAAACATCATCACAGATCAACACTAGCAAAAACACTATCACAAAGAACATTAACACAGATCAACACTAACACAGCAAACACTATCGCAGGCCAACACTAACACAGCAAACACTATCGCAGACCAACACTAACACAGCAAACACCATCATAGATCAACACTAGCAAAAACACTATCACAAAGAACATTAACACAGACCAACACTAACACAGCAAACACTATCGCAGACCAACACTAACACAGCAAACACTATCGCAGACCAACACTAACACAGCAAACACCATCATAGATCAACACTAACAAAATCACTATCACAAAGAACATTAACACAGATCAACACTAACACAGCAAACACGCACAGATCAACGCTAACACAACAAACACCACCATCACTGATCAACACTAACACAGCAAACACTATTATGGATCAATACTAATGCAGAACAATAACAAAGAACACTAATGACTGTAAGAACACACTAACACTAACACACAGAACACACTAATGACTGTAAGGTTTTTCTCCAGGCTACATTAGCTCTTTGATGACTTTTTAAGGACGTGCTTCTCATATCTTGCCATGAGTTGTAATGACTTCTACCTTCTTCGAGCAATTCCCATTTTTCAATTAAGTAATATGTTTTTTTTTATAGCCAGGTTCTTTAATGATGCTGGTGTTATTTAAGTCTAAAAGACTCCTCATCTCACTCCAAGTGTAGCTGAGACCGGCGGTGCATCGTTCTCGTTTAAGCAAACAGTAAAACTGTCCATTGTGTAGAGGCACTAAGCCTGTGCATGCCGCGCCGTTGAGACACTTCTCATAAAACACAGTTTGCTTACGCACTGGTGCTGCCGTGTTTAATAGCGGCCTGGGCTTCTTACTCCTGAAGCCTGAATGGAATCACAGTAAATCTAAATATAGACAACAGTGCATCGTGTCTGAAGAGGCTGTGTATGGGATTGAAGCGCCATTGTGAATTAAATTGATGCTCGAAGGGTTTTTGCTATAGACATGAATCTGGATTTCATAACAGGCGGTGGGATGGAAAACATTACAGACATGTTTGAAATGCGGTCAGACGCTGGTGTTATGCTTGGATGTTCTTGATCCAGCCTGTGGATCACTCTGGTCCTCTCTCTCCGTTCCTCTGCTTCACGTACTGTGCTGAGAGCTCCGTGGTTGTCTCTACCTGCGAGGTTAACACTGCATGTACCTTTATGTTCGTTTCAGCCATTTAAGGCAAAGTCATAACGAGCGGTTCTTTTCATTAGTGTCATAGATCAAAGGCTTGGCTGTGTAATTGAATCTTTAACAGTACGGAGGCTTTCGGCCTGCTGCATGGCAGAGAATCACGCTGACTGCTTATTGAAAACAGTTGTTAATTCTATACTTCAATAAACTCGTGCCTAACAGGGAACAGATTGAGGCAAACCAAGACCTTACTGTGTTGAAATGAAACACAGATGCACTTACGAGGAGTTTAAATGTTTCATTAGATGCTAATGTCTTGCTGTGCTTTTAATTGTTGCGAGCTTTAGCTGCTGGAAAAGGAACTCCATCTGTTGTGTGTCTTCCTGGAGGGAGAATCTCCACCCAGGCTCTGTGCTCGGTGTCCTTAAAGGAGTTGATTCTGATGTTCAAACCTGATAGAGCTGTCAGTCCTAATTAATGTCTTTGTGATTACTCAAGCAACAGCTCAGATCTGCACACGTACGCTCACCGGGCACGGACGTTCTCTCGCACGCCCGTTCACACGTACGCTCACCGGGCACGGACGTTCTCTCGCACGCCCATTCACACGTACGCTCACCGGGCACGGACATTCTCTTGCACAGAGATTAAAGCAATGGCACATAGAAACTAACTAACATATAAACTAACTAACATAAACTAATATAAACTAACATATAAACTAACGCCTACACTAATGAAAGATTAGCAGTAAGTACATCACTGATTGAGTAATCCGAACGAAGACTCAGCCGTTACAGACATGTCAGGTTTATGTCCCTGATTTATCCTTCCTGGATGTGAGGATGGTCTCTCCTGCACCTTTGATGAGGGTTATTTATTGGGACCACTAGCAATTCTCTCCGCCATTTTACCCTGCTATAATTCAGAGCACTAAAAAATGATTCCTGTATCACAAACAGAAGACATTTGAACACCACTGCAGAAGAAGAGACGAAGAAGAAGAGAAGGCTCTCCAAAACAGTTTCAGAACCCTTAAGAGTAACAAAACATAAGTGAGAGATACATGTGTGAAGATACATGTGTGGCTCGCTACAGGCTCAGACCGTGAACTCAGATGGTCTGTGAAGATGAAGTGTTTACTGCACCAGTTTGTGCTTTACTGTGGGTGTAATCTAGGAATATAATTGCATAATTACGTTGCCATATGCCTGACCTGAAATACCAGATCATAGTCTGAGAGTCGATTGTTTTTGTTTTTAAATGTACATGAAGGAGAGCAGGATCAGAGGTGCTTTACAGCTGAGGCCTGATGTAGGTTCAGGTCTTCTTCCTTCGTTCACGTCTTCTTCACATCCTGCCTTCCCTTTGTGTCCCGAGTGGTTGTAGTGCTTCGTATCGCGGTTGCCTGGAGTGGTGTAGTGCCTGGTATCGCGGCTGCCTCCTGGCAGGCAGCGGCCTCTGCCTCCCCGCTGTGGGTTCTCCCGTGGAGAGAGATCTTTTCACGTAGCTAATGGCTACAGAAAGGGAACAGTTTTCATTTTAATTATGTGCTTTACTCAAGAGCTCTCTACCCAACAGTCTCCATTCGTCTGATGCTTTAACAACCCACAGCCTGCGCCAGAGAGAAGAGGCATTCTCTCATTCTCTCAGGCTCATCTTACACTGCCTTTGTGCAGACTGATTTGAAAAAGGCTGTTTTTAGTGCAGTGGGTTGAGAAGAGGGTAAGTGTATATACGTGTGTGTGTGTGTGTGTGTGTCTGAAAAAGAAATAAGGGGGAAAGAGAGCAAGATCTATCTCTCCATCTCAGTAAACAACCCCCCAGTGCACTGTGGCCCACTCTGCTTTTCCTATTCGGCACCATTGCAGCTGTTTACTGCAGTACTCCATTTTGGCTCGTAAAGCCCTGTTTTATGTGCTGGGAGATGAAGACGGCGGCTTGGGAAGAGCCTGACTGACTCAGGAAGCTTCAGACCACATAAATTGCAGACCCGTACGGTGGTTGCCGGGGCCCCAGGAGTCCGACATTGTTCTCCAGACTTTAGTGGGGCTCAGATGTTTCTGGACGGCACGTCTTTTTGTACCCCCTCCCCTCTGGGTTTGATCCCACGAGATGGAGCTCATCTTTCATTAGGATTTTCTGAAGGGGGGAGAAGGACACCTGCTGAGACACTGTGAGTGTGTGGTGGTGGAAACCAAAAGACCTTTTTGATGTTTTGGAAAAGTGTGTGTGGGGGGGGGGGTCATTTTACTCTGCTGCTCTGATAGGAACAATTGCTTGTCTAGTTGCAGAATCAGAGACAGCCTCTCTTCACAGGGGCCACAGGAAGATTAGATGCTCTAATTTGCTGCTCTTGTTTGTTGTCCGTTTATGACTCATCTCCTTCAAATGCCAGAGATTTCCGTCAGAAACACAGGACGCTTCATTTAAAGTTGATTTGATATTTATAAGATTCATAGCCGTTGTCTGGCTTGAGCTGTCAGTGGCTTGAGATTCATTTATGGCTCTTGTTATGATGTTTCTCTCATGTTCTGTTTGTGTGTGTGTGTGTGTGTGTGTGTGATGTACAGCTAAAGCCTGGGTCCAGCGACAGTGAGAGTGTGAGTGGGGATTCCAGACCGTCCATCAGGAGCAGTTCCAGAGACAGACTGACAGATGTAAGTCACCAGTCAGGTCTTAATTAACTCACAACACACACACGTCACTCAGACACAGCTTCTGTTTTACACAACTGAAGCAGGCATGCGAAACAAAGGCAGATCACCACATCTGATCATCCTGACCAATCACAACACAGCAGCCGTATAAACACTGACCAATCACAACACAGCAAAAGTATAAACACAGACCAATCACAACACACAGCAGTATAAACACTGACCAGTCACAACACAGCAGCTGTATAAACACTGACCAATCACAATGCAAAACGGTATAAACACCGACCAGTTACAACACACATTATCACCAAATTTAACCCCTTACACGCCAGTGTTCTCTAGACATCCCAGATACCAGTCATATCTAGAACCATTACACACTTCTAGTTCTTTCAGTCTCTTTAAAACATTTGTTATTTGTTTAAACTTCTCTGTTTATACACTAATATTTTCTACTATACCAGTTAGGCTTTCCAAGGGACTAGATATGGTCTGTAAAACATTATCAGAGCAGAACTGTAGTATCATGGTAGTTTGGGACTAAGTTTAACACACCAGACCGTTGTAGAAAACACAGTACGTCTTTCACTGGCTCTGGCTTTGTGCTGTTAAACAAACAGAAAGGGCCAAGACTGACAGTTACAGCTTTACTCCAAATGTAAATACACACAGGTCCAGCAAAGAAGGATGAGGTCTGATACGTGAAACACATTTTTTTGGTTCTCTGTCAGCACCTTGGCATGCTTCTGTGTTTTATATCTGCTGTTCAAACAACATCTTAAAACTCCAGACTACACTGGAACGGCATATCAAGGTAAGTGTAGGTTAGTGGTTTCTTGCTCTAGTTGTGTCCTGCCTTCTCCAGAATCATCATCAAACAGTCAGTTGGTACCACTTTACATATCTCCTCCCTTATGGAGCAAGAAGTGGTTCAATATTGGACCAGCCGTTTGTAGCTTTAGTTATCCCTCCATTCATCTCAACGGACGTGGTTCTGTGCCAGTTGAAACAACACACCAGTATATCCTCTGTGTGTGTATGTGTACACGTGTGTGTGTGTGTGTGTGTATGTGTGTATGTGTGTGTGTGTGATTCTGTGTCATCTACACACTAAAGTCTGACTCCAGGGTCTGGTGCCTGTGTGTGTGTGTGTGTGTGTGTGTGTGTGTGTGTGTGTGTGTGCTGCAGTGATGATAAGAACATCCTATTTACTCAGCCTGCTGCTTCAGTAGATCCTGCATGTTGGCTGGACTCACAGCCGTTTAGCAGAGATCTGCAGCCACACACTTAATCTTCCACTGCTCCCACCTACACTTGAAATACCCTCATTATATTTTGTTATTAGGAAAATTAGCAATTTTGTGGAAATTCAAAATACATTGTTGTGACGCTTTACATAAAAATGGGGGCAATTTGTGAAACATGAACACGAGGCCATGGGTAAAAACTGAGATGGAGGAAGGAGGTGCTGTGTGGAAGGAGGTGCTGTGTGGAAGGAGGTGCTGTGTGGAAACTGGCAGTGTTTGAGCCACAGAAATGGAGATGGTGGGAGAACTGTGGAAATAAAAGCAGTGGGTATCTCACAGTACATATAAAATGTGAAAAACAGCAGCAGGTCCGTGTGTGTGTGTGTGTGTGTGTGTGTGGCTGCTTCTGCTCCAGTGCGGAAGTGTGCGGAGCTGCTATCAGATAGTGGGTGTAATTAGAGCTGTCAGCTGGAGGGGGAGGTGAGTCAGGGGAACAGACACAGTGGAACGAGGCAAGAACGACCCGCTCTGCCGTGTATCTGTAGGACGCTTGGGCAGGCATGAAATGAAATAAGTAATTTGATGTTGACATCAGAAATTGAAATGATACCTGCAGCTCTGCGTCAGGGAGAAATGTGTGTGCTACGTGTGTGTGCGTGTTTGTGTGTGTGTGTGTGTGTGTGGGGGGGGGGGGGGGGGGGGGAAGATAAAGCATGTTGGTTAAGTGAAAATGCAAAAACAAGGATTTCTGCCATTTTTATTAAACCTTTTGCTAAATCCGTAAATAACACAAAT
>JAOYMR010000014.1:1532342-1543638 GCA_025802075.1 Tenebrosternarchus preto | reverse complement strand
CCACACTGTAAAGATCACACTGTAACGATCACACTGTAAGGACCACACTGTAAAGATCACACTGTAAAGATCACACTGTAAGGACCACACTGTAAAGATCACACTGTAAGGACCACACTGTAAAGACCACACTGTAAAGATCACACTGTAACGATCACACTGTAAGGACCACACTGTAAAGATCACACTGTAAAGATCACACTATAAGGACCACACTGTAAAGATCACACTGTAAAGACCACACTGTACAGATCACACTTTAAGGACCACACTGTAAGGCTGTTTTGAGACAAAATGGGGAAATAGCTGCAAATAGTATACAGACCAGATACAGTGTCTCACAAAAGTAAGTACACCCCTTGCATTATTGTAAATATTTTATTATATCTTTTCATGGGACAACAATGAAGATGTGACACTTTGATACAAGTTTGAGGGCACAGCAAATTTACAGTTACACAAGCTGTACACTGACTACTTTAAATTGTATCAATGTGTCATATCTTCAGTGTTGTATACCCTGAAATGATATAATAAAATATTTACAAAAATATGAGGGATGTACTCACTTTTGTGACATACTGTAGTTCCTGTTCTTTATAATATTTATATATTTTATGAGATGATTTTTTTTCCCGGAAAAATTGCCACTTCATCTTTGTTTGAAATTAAAATCTTTTCTCTTCATCAAAACCTTTTATTTGTTATTGCAGTCACTTTTGACCTCGGTCACTGTTGTGCCATATGAAGCAATGAAGATAAATGTCTTTTGATAACTGCATAATTATATCAGCAGGAGAACAGCTTCCAGGGAAAAAACGCTTCCCCCGATCGGTAGTGGCAAGTTGCCGTGAGTGTCCCTGTGATGGAATGTTCCAGAAGCCCTGGGGTGTCCTGAAGTGAAAGGGCTGGAAGCTTTGCTGTTGGAGGGCTCTCCTTTTGTGTCTGACTGCTCTCTCTGTTACTCTTTAAGTGGTTGATCTGAGCCCTCAGGCCCTGGGACAGCTCCCCCTGGAACACGGCGCCAGAATCCACTTCACACGTGTGCGAGTCACTTAGCCCTCTCTGCGCCCGCTCTCCCCCGAGCCCGTTAGAGAGGTGAACTGGAAAAGACAGAGGGAGAGTTTGACAAGGATGATCATGCAAAGAGATGGGAAGGGAGTGAACACGTTCCCGTTCAGAACTGTTGAATGAAAGCGGTTGTGATCAGCATTCTGTTCACTCAGCGTCTGAGAACGGTTCTGTTGGTAAGGTGAACGAGGTAAGTGTGTACTGGTGCAGCGTAATTGTGGCTCACGCACATTTTGGTTCACTTCTCAGTTCAGAATTCTGACTGCACAATCTCTGTGGGATTATTGATTTGTTACAAAATCCAGACTGATCTCTTGTGAATAAACTAAGATGCTGGATGCAGTTTTGTTGTACTGAGCGATCTGAAAGGCTTTCAGAAAACATTTCATCTGACATCCACACACTTGTACGCATGCACACGTGTACACACACACAATCACACATACACATACAGAGCGTGTTTCGAGCTGAATGAAAAACAGGGCTGAGTCACTGAGCATGTGCAGGCCTTGGTCACAGGGAGCCACATCGGTCGTTAGAAACTGCCAGACACAGAGTGCTAATGATCTCCGCTACACTTGAGCTTTCTGTCCTGAATCTTTCTGTCCTGAATCTTTCTGTCCTGATTCTTTTTCTATCCTGAATCTTTCTGTCCTGATTCTTTCTATCCTGAATCTTTCTGTCCTGAATCTTTCTGTCCTTATTCTTTTTCTATCCTGATTCCTTGGTGTGTTTTCCTTTGTCATCCTCCTACTCTCTTCCTCTGTTTTCCGTTATGCTCAGATGAAAGGAGCAGAGCCCAGCGTTGGTCTCTGCCTGGCTGGTGGAGAGCAGGGGTCAGGTGAGGTCGTGCTGTTCTTTCTCTCCCTCTTCCTCTCACTCTCCCTCTCTCTTTCCCTTGCTACCACCCTCCTCTTCCTCTCTCCGTGCCCTGCCAGCTCATTAAGCTACAAATCGTGCATCGGCCCCTCTCCCACCAGCAATAACCCCAAACCTCGGCTAAATTGGCAGTCGTGCCATATTTGCTCCAGTGCCCCGGGTCCCCTTTCAGCAGTGTTTGAAGCCAGCGTGGCATCGCGGTTTCCCCAGGCAGGGTGGCAGGAGTCCTGGGCAGAGTGAGGAGGAGGAGGAGGAGGTGGGGGGGTGCGTGGAGGAGAGGGGATGAATCACACACACGTGTTTAGTCTCTGCGGTAGGGGCGAAATGCCATCATTACCCAGCTGCCTATCAAATAAATTGGCAATTACAGGGGCCCTGGATTCCAGTAAACAGCGTTAGAGATTTTTGGGGGAGTGTGTTTGTGTGTGTGTGTGAGAGAGAGAATGTTTGTGTATGTGTGCGTGGGGCGTAGTGCATGTGTGTGTGTGGTGGGGGCTGTGTGTACGTGCGTGTGTGAGATGAGACTGCTGAGGGATGGGTGTGTGTGTGTGTGAGATGGGACTGCTGAGGGATGGGTGTGTGTGTGTGTGTGAGATGGGCGTCTCATCATCCCTGAGTGTTGCTGTCTTCACCTGTCATTTGTCGACTTCCTGATGAGAAACAAAGAAGGAGGTAATAATAAATTCTACCAATACTAAACACACACACTAAACACACACACATATAAATAAGTAATAGCCAAAATATGACGGTTAATTTACCATCATTTGACGTGCAGAGTCCTGCTGCCTCTAGCAGGATTTTCACTCACAGCTGCTTATTAGCCAGAGCAGAGAGACAGACAGAGATAGACAACACGCAACAGAGAAGGTGAGACAGAGAGAGACACAGCACATGACAGAGAGACAGCACATGACAGAGAGAGAGACAGCACATGACAGAGAGAGACAGCACATGACGGAGAGAGAGACACAGCACATGACTGACAGAGAGACAGCACATGACGGAGAGAGAGACAGCACATGACAGACAGAGAGACAGAGCACCAGCGATGACGTCACCTGAGAGCAGAGCTGGATAGTGACAGCAAGGATTTCTGGGTAATGCAAGTTATTAGACATTGTGATGTGGAAGACCCAGACTGTTCAGACAGTGTGAGGAATGATGTGGTGGGAAATCGAGATGAATTCATTCATTACTATCAGTCACAGCAATCAGTGATGCTGAACTTTGATGTTAAAAAGTGCTTTAAATTTATAAAAGAGAATATAGACTCTTTTTTGCAGCTCAGGCTTGTGTGTAAGTTTCTGGAGAGCCGAGCTGTGGTGTGGAATTGGAGTGGCATTTCCACTGTGGGTATAGCATAGCTGACTTCAGATCAGTAGTTAGTGGTTGGGGGTTATTAGTTCTCCTCTGCACAGGAGATTCTTTGAAAATGTGGTGAAACAATCTCTAGTCTATTATTACGGCTGCTGGAACAGATTTCTGTCATATAATATAGATGTTGTTGTTAATGATTACAGTTATTCCATGACGTCTGGGTGGTACAGGAGAGCTCAGTGTTTTTGGTGGGGTGAGCTTGGTTCTCTCGCCTGGTCTGGATGTGACAGGAGGAAATGTGGGGCCCAGTGAAGTCCAAACAGATGATGGAAGTCTGGCTCAGAGTGGGCAGCCTTGTGCACACCTTTGTTCAGTCTGCACATTACTCACGATGAGGTGGGAGCCCTGGTCCACGCTGATACCACGACCAATTTGCTCTTACATGGAACTTCTAATTGGTTGCATCAATTATCTAGTAGAGTTCATTCTAAATCTGTTCATCTCTTTTTCTCTCTCTCACACGTTTTCTCTCTCTCTCTCTCTCTCTCTCTCTCCCTCATTTGTAATGGTTCTTATTAGAGATGAGCATTTGGATATGGGAGCCACAGTGTTAAACCTATAATTATCTCATTATGCAGCTATCATAGTGGCAGGGACTGTGACCATGTGTGCGTGCATGCATGCACTTGTCAGTATGTTAGGAGACGTCGGAGGTGTGTGTGTGTGTGTGTGTGTGTAAGAGAGAGAGAGGCATGCCATTGGTGTGCAGGGAACAATGACAGTTGTGATTGCTCTAGAGGCCTAACAGCCTTGTTCTAAATCAGCTGTCAGTCATTTTGACCTAAAACAGAGCCGGCGGCAGCAGCTCCATGACTCTTCCTTGCTCCAGCCTCCAGGCTGCTGTCAAGGCTCAGCCGACCTGACGGTGTGTGTGTGCAGGCAGGTGGAGGCGTGTGCGCAGGCAGGTGGAGGCGCGAGCGCGCTCACACTCCTCCATCTGAGTGGGCATTTCCGCCCGATCAGGACCCGGCCCCGTTAGGTCTCTCGGCTCTCTGTTTAAACCCGCCCCCGTCGGGATCGGCCAGTTACATGACGCGGCTCTTATCCCTGCCCTCGTCGGGACCCGCCCTCTGCCCTCCTGTCTTAGCCTGTGTCAGGGTGTTTTGCTGGAGATGCTGCTAGGCCTCTAACTAGCTGAAGGAGTGAAACTCCAGGCTCCTTGTTTCCTCCTGCGGACGTTGTTCTGTGCTTTACTCGGCTCTGTTGTGTCTGGTTATGTCTTTCAGGGGGGAAATCAGGAGTGTGTGTGTGCAACCGTCTGTGTTATTGTGTGTGTGGGTGTGTGTGTGTGTGTGCGTGTGTGTGAACAGATTGTAAGGCTAAGTGACAGAGTGGTCTGGTTGTGTTACGGTCCTTCTGTGCTGTGCTGTTATTAGCTGACAGCTCACTGTCCATCAGGATTCTCAGACAGCTCGGAGGAACATCTCTCCCTGCACAGAAGCAGAAACTGCCTCCACTCATTCACCTTTTCTAAAATAAACTTCTTCTCCAGCAGGTTAAGTGGGAGATTGAGAGAACACTGACATACACTCATATTTCACCAGTATGTGGTGAAGGTATATGGCATATAAATGGTATACATTTGACTCTAGAGGTTTGTTTACAGCTGCATGAATTTGTTCAGTCAGGCTGTGAAGAGCAGATCTTGTGTAACCCGCTTCTACACCCTCATTGAACCGGTTTCTCAGCACAAGATAAATAATCAAATAAAGCCTTTTCTTCCTGCTGCACACTGGTCAAACCTTTCAGCTGTAATTACAAATTCCCATTTCTTTCTTCAGAATGTAGAGATGTGGAATCTGTTTTGTGTCCTTGCTGGTTCAGAGATGTGTATTGTAATACATTACTTCTGTGTTTTTTGCCAGACTTTAAGACATATAGCTTCATATAGCTTTTCCTCTCTGTCTCTCTGTCTTTTTCTCTTCCTCTCTCTCTCTCTCTCCCTCCCTCCCTCTCTCTCTATCTCTCTCTCTATCTTTCTCTATCTCTCTCTCTCTATCTTCTGTTGAGGTCAGTTCATTGTGGTGGGTTGAATAAGTGGCGCCTGGGGGAATCTTAGCAAAGGTCGCATTCTGATTGGACGCTAAAAGGACCCAAGGAGAGAGAACCGGTTGCCATAGCAATAAGAGAGCAATGCGTTAAGCATATTCTGTGTGTGACAGAGAGAAACAATGAAATGGAGGAAAGGAAGTGTTCTTTTGGTCATGGAACACCTGAACAAGGACTGCATTGAAGCTAATAGCTAATACTCACTACACTCTCTCCTCAGTAACACACAGCACACACACTATATCTAATATTCACTATACTCTCTCCTCAGTAACGCACAGCACACACACTATATCTAATACTACACTCTCTCCTCAGTAACACACAGCACACACACTATATCTAATACTCACTACACTCTCTCCTCAGTAACACACAGCACACACACTATATCTAATACTCACTACACTCTCTCCTCAGTTACACACAGCACACACACTTGTATCTAATACTATGCTCTCTCCTCAGTAACTCACAGCACACACACTTATATCTAAGACATGTGCCTAACCTCTGGTTTTCCAGAGGGAGTTTTCATCGAGTTGCATGTGACTGACTGACTATGGAGATTCTTCAGGTAAATAACTAGAACGGTTTGAAAATGTGAATGTTTGTAGTGTTGCTGGAATATTCCTGCCGCTGTGTTTACCAGGAGACGCGATTCAGCTCTTTCTCTTAGTGTAGTTACTGTACCCTCTGCCTGAGGCCTACAGATTACCTCAACATGGTGATGGAGAAAGAGGGAGTGTGTGTATGTGTGTGTGTGTGTGTGTGTGTTATTAGCGCATCATACTAAGCAGAAAAAAATTAATGCTGTTCTTTTGTTTATGTGCTGCATTCATCCACATCTCCCATCCTCATCCTCCATGAGCATCTCTCGTGCTGTGTGTGTGTGTGTGCCATTTTAAAATGTTTTTCTCTGTCAAATCAGTTCATCCGACTTGTCTTTTCATTTGTTTGTTTTCAGAACATTTGGAAGCCCCCTGTTCTCATTACAGTGTGTTTCTGAGCTGGTCTCCTTGTTGATGTCCCTACATGAACACTATGAGGCCTTCTTCAGCTAAATCCCCACTGATATGATCTGTTATTCTACAATCAGGATCTTGTGTTTTCTTTTCTTAATATGAAAAGAGGGCAAAAAAAGAAAAAAAAAGTAGTTCCTGTGTTTCCACTTCAGTGCTTTATTGTAATTGTCTGTCCAGCTAATCAAGATGTTGGTAGAAGTGAATCCCCAGTGGACGTTCTGATTTAGGACACGGGCCCAGAACGTTCTGTCAGGGTTTGACCGAGACTTTTCCCAGAAAATGAAGTCCACACAGTGTGCTAATAAAGGAACGACCACTGAAGACCACGTTTGTCATAATCCTCTGCAGTCACTTGCTTGAGCCAGCACCTACATGTCATGACAGAATTGCAGTATGACGAGTCATTGGGTGTTCCATTATAATGCATGTCATTAGGTGTTACGTTATAATACGCGTCTTTAGGTGTTACACTATAACGCACGTCATTAGGTGTTACATTATAATACGCATCATTCGATGTTACGTTACAATGCACGTCATTAGGTGTTACGTTGTAATGCACATCATTAGAAGTTACATTAGAATGTACACGTCATTGGCATGTTCATGTCCGCCGTTTGTGTGCTTGGTGCGGGGCGACTCCTGCCTCTCTCACGGCTCTGTGTTTGTGTGCCTTGCTTGGGGGCGCGATGCCTCACTCACGGTCACTGAGAGGATTTACGGAGGAAGGCGACCGCGTGTCACTTCCCTCTGGGTTCAGAGAGCACTGCCGTCTTCCTAAAATGACAGGCAAACAAATAAATAAATAATTGAGTACATATGAATCATATGAAGAGGAACATCAGGCCCTGCAGTTGTCGTTTCAGTAAGATTATTTTGGAGCCACTATTTCCCCCCAGTCACAGTCTTAAGTCAGATTTAGAAGGAGAATGATATTGTATCAGAAGGGAAAAGGTAGAGTTCATGAGGAGAGAAATAACATTTTCATTAGTTTGAGGCTCACAGGAGAGATGGGCCCTGCCAGTAAATAGATGCAGTTATGAGAATTTCTTTTCCTTTCTGCCTCTCGTGGAGGGATGTGGTTTTAAAGCCTTCAGAACCATCAGTGATCTACATGTCAGACCGCAGGACTCCGGAGCAGCACTGAGACTCCGCAGTCGTAATGACTCGCAGACGTGCGTCTCGCTCCGAGCCTCCCTCTCTTATGTTACCGCTCTCGTGCAGAGACTCGGGTTTTACTCTTTGATGTCTGTCTGTTCTCTCCCGCTCAATCGCGGCGCGTTTAAATTGGCCGTCCGAATTACCTTCAAACGCTGCAGATTTTGCGTCTGGTTCGACAGAGATCCAGAGATGAAGAGCGAGAGGCTCAGTTGTCACTTTGAAACTGTGCTTTCTCCGCTCTTTCTGTGAGATGTGCGGAGTTTAGGGGTGTTGAGTCTTTGCTTTCCTACATGTAGGCCGTGGTTCTGTGTGTTTTGGCATCTCTCCATCCTGGTCATCTTTTACCTGTGAACGTCAGAAACTATTCTGAACACAAAACAACCAATTCCAGACTGTTTTTTACTCTGTTTTTGACTTGGTGAGTGAGATTTGATGTGTTCATAGCTCCATGGATGCGTTCATAGTTGTTGGTCTTTTGGTCCACCTACAAAGAGTCCCCAAAAAAGAAAACCTGGAAATATTGGTTTACGCACAAAATATAGGAAAAATTACCTTGAAAAGACTTTGCAGCAGATGATAAGGTGATCATTTTAAGGATTTTAAGCATTTCACTTTTTGTTGAAATATCATTTTCTTCACACTTCACAGCACATAATCTGAACTTCACTCCCTGCTAGTCATCATCCCAATCAGAAACAATAGAGCACATCTAACAGCTCATCAAAGGCTTCACGACCCTTTCATCTGCAAAGCAAACTGCTTTTTTTTTCTCTCGTAACTTACACTTTTCTTGGTGCTACAAAGGATATGAGATGCTTTTTCACCTAAACATGAAAGTGACATAATCTCAACAAAAGCTGAGAGAACCGAGAGCAGGATTCATTATACATTGTAACACACACTTTTGTTTGATAAATAATTGAATTCACGTATCCCACGGTGTGGTTACAGACGAGATGCTGTGAAGCTGAATCACCTAGGGTGTTTGACTGTGTGTTATTGACAGTGGTAAGAGAACGATGTTCTCAAGGACGTCTGTCTGCTCTCGTTCTCCCTGATGAGACTGCATGGATGTTCTCTCCAGTGCTCCATGGAGGAGGGAAGAAAGAAGGATGCAACACAGTGCACTACCCCCAGATATGAACACACCCACAGATATGAACACACCCCCAGATATGAATATACCCCCAGATATGAACACACCCCCAGATATGAACACACCCCCAGATATGAACACACCACAGATATGAACACACCCCCAGATATGAACACACCCCCAGATATGAACACACCCACAGATATGAACACACCACAGATATGAACACACCCCCAGATATGAATATACCCACAGATATGAACATACCCACAGATATGTCTATGGAGTTTAATTAGGCAAAAGCAGTCAGAAAATGACTGAAATGTTTCCACACAAACTTCACGCTCACAGTACACCTCTTGCTTCACGCCTTCAAGACTTTTTTCCCGAGGGCCAGAGTAGGTAATGGTAACTTCAGCCACTCGTTAGAGTTTCCATGTCCATCTTCATAACCGTCTCCCGTGTTGAACTGGTCTGCAAAGGTACCCAGAAATACATCACACAGAAACAGGCTGAGGTACAGTGAGGCGTGTTCCTGGAGGTTACAGGACCAGCTAGCAAGCTGGCAAAGTTTCCTGAAGGTGGAGTATTGCCTGATCCTCCACCAAGGGTTGATCTGAAGCTAACATGAGCAATTGGTGGTTCTTTCGTTTGGACACGGTCTAATCTAGCCCTCCTGTCGTTAGAAAGCAAACACTGGTGCTGAATTAATGTCTGTGGTTACAGTCGTACGCGAGCCAGTAGTTGTGGTAGGTGTGGTAGTTGTGGTACAACGTGCTTCGGCCCTGAAATATTTCGACGTGGTCCTCTCCAGCAGACAGCTGGGATAATCAGCACTGCCATGCGCCAGATCACGATTTTACAATTACCATCCTGGCGCAGGGTGAAGCGAGCTGGGGTCTGCTCTCCAAGACTCTGTGACTGAGAGCCAGGGCTGAAAGTGAGGAGAGGAGCGAGAGGTGGAACTCTGCCCAGCCGAGGTTACCGCTGGCTGGGGTGATCGGGCAGGATTAACCCCCTGCAGTTGTGGGCCTGGCCTTTCTACTGAGGCTGGTGGGCGAGAATAGAATTAGCCATGTAGGTCCATCTGATTCCAAGCATCATCCAATTATAGTCTTATCTCCTCTGTAAATGAGATCAGTGCTCGGGGAACGTGGAGCAGTGCCACCGTGGCGTAGGTGTGATGATCAAGGGTAGAGCAGCTCAGGTGAGGGAGAGACCACGTGGCCTCCGAGCAGGTCAGTGTAAACACACCCCCCTGGAGCCGGCAGGAGGCGAGCGAGGTGAGAGAGGTAAAGAAAGGGATTAGTATTGATTAAACTTTGGAAGCTTCTTTGGTCATAGAGCAGTGGATGCTCTCTGCTTTGTTCCGAGGTGCTCGCCGTACACGTATCTGGATTTAATTTACTTTATTGGCTTTCATGGTCCTGGCTGAAGCTCGGAGGGTTGGTGGATACTGAGCGCAATTACGTTTCTTCCTCTTATCTGTGATGAATTTGTGTGCCACTTTCAAATCGTTTAAAAGCCTGCAGAGGGTAACAACAGCACTGTAATTGCTTTTCATACATTCAGCACATAGGAGCAGGCGCTCATAAGGATTTTACAGTGCAGCCGAGAGCAACCCACAGCAGCTAATGCAGTGCACAGTTAATTTTCCTGTCAATTAGGGAGGAAAAAAAACAAATGTTTGACATTTCTTGATGTAATTAGGAAAATAATTAACCTCTACGTGCACCCTTTAAGGCCGACAATTTCCATTTTTTTCCCCTCCTTTTCCCAAGTCACTTCCTGCGTGCCTGCAGTCGATATGCCATGCTGTTGGGGTTAGAGGCTTGTTTTGACTCAGCGTTCTGCCTTTAAGTGGTAGTGCAGTTTTCGAGCATTCTTTTGACTTGCAGCAGTTCACATAATTTAATTACATTTCTCTGCACTTAACACACTGTTAAAGTATCTGTCGCCAGCTCTGAATGTCTCCTGTGCTTAAACGTGATAGAAATAATTACAAATGTTCAACCGGCTCTCGATTCTCCCCTTCAGTGCAATAACTAGCAATTTTATGTCAAAGAATCATTCCTGAAACCACCATTCCTGAGTGGTTACATAGGTGTGGAGATGGAGATGGATGTGCTTAAACCTCTCGCATCTAAACAGAAGTTGATCATAGAGGCTGTTTTCTCAGTAGACTATGCAGTATTTCAAATGGGGGAAATCTGGGGCTCTTTCCTGTTCAGTGCGGGGCGAGTTCCAGGCTGGGTCTCTAATGCCACTGCTCTGTGCAGTAGCCATCTGGAGAGAGGCACACCGCCTGCCTGCTATGACTGGACAGGGAGCAGTCTCTCTGGATTTATGTCTGCCCATTTCTGCCTGTATGAGTTTTCTGGATGCAATCAGCCGCCAGAGTGTCACAGAGGGCCTTAAAGAGAGTCCTTTAGTCACTACATCTCTCTCTCTCTCTCTCTCTCTCTCTCGCTCTGAAATAATACCCCTCAATCTCCCACTTTCTCTTCATCACTGCTCTTCTCTCTCATACGCATATACATATATGAGAGTGAATGAGTGAGAGAGAGAGAGAGAGAGAGAGAAGAGAGAGAGAGCGAGAGCGCATAGATTGTTTAACAGCTCCACATAGTGGCCA
>JAOYMR010000014.1:1452081-1457081 GCA_025802075.1 Tenebrosternarchus preto | reverse complement strand
TGGCAGGTCGGTGTGTTGGCTTGCTCTGGACGAAGGGCTGGGTCAGGTAAGGACACGCACGTTCTGTTGTTGAGAACCTGAGGTTGTTTCGAATGCTGAGGGGGTGTGCAGGGAGGGTCTCTAGGGATGTTTCCGTCTGCCATGAAATGAGAGTGTGGCGACAGACCCACGGAGAATAAGAACCAGCAGTGTGGCGGGAGACGGGGGAGGTTTCAGGAGGGACCAGGCTGAGAAAGCATGGACGTTATTGGACATTAAAACCTGCATTGGTTAGTCTGTCTCCAACACCTGAGGAAGCCAATCAGCACCACCAATCAGGCCTTTGTCAGGCTCAGTGAGGCTGAAATCAGAACACATTGTTCGGGAGTGAAGATGATAAGGGCCTCGGCACCATGTCAAGCTCCCTCTATTATCCCCTTATGATTTCAAAGGCCAGTGAAGCACTGGGCTCCGCCCACCACTGCCGCCCGACCCTGATCCCGCCGCTCCCCTCACCACACTGTCCGTTGGTGGAGGTGTGGGCCACGGGGGGGCAGGACAGGCGTTCCTCCACCACACGGCCTCCCATTAACCTTCTTTCTCTTGGTTTCTCTCGGTCTGGGTTTTCCCCCATGGTTTCATGATCTGCCCTGAAATACATTCAGTGATGAATGAGGAAGATGATGAACAAGGGTATGTGTGTGTGTGTGTGTGTGTGTGTGTGTGTGAGTAGGGTTAGTGTCCCATCCAGGGAGGGAGGGGGTGGGCACATGGCCCCTGGGTCTCTCTTTGCTGGGAGTCAGAGCAGCAGACTAATGATCTGTGTCCTGTACATCAGGACAGACCCCCAGCATAGTGCCACCCACCCAGTTCAGGCACGGCAGGGCAGCTAGAACTCACCCACGGGTTTGTGCAGGGATGTGTGAGGGATGAGAGCACGTCAAAGACGTGGGGAGAAACACGTGAGAAACCCTGGCAGGAGTGCAGACAGAGTGCGAGCGCTGGACGGATAAGGGAGAGAAATGCTTTTTTTTGGTGGTTAGATCTCACGGAGAGAATGAATCTCCCTTACGTCTCAGCGGAGGGCCTCAGCTTCTCCTCCTCCCTCTGCGGTTTTGAAGGATGCGCTAAGATTGATTAATCTCTCCTATCTGCACCTCCATAAATCCTATTATGGTCGTAATGAAATGTCTGTGTGTGGGACAGCAGCAGAAGATGGTGGTGAGGGCGACCATAAGTCACCCTTGAACCATCACAGTGAAAAAGCCACAAATGAAGGTTAGTGGGACGGTGAAAAATATCATCATTCTGCTGGAAAATGGAGTCCATGCTGATGGACGGAGGAGAGAGTTGTGGGGGCTCTGAAGTGTTGGAGGCTAACAGTCCTTAGCTGAGCTGCCCATATTGAAATCTGGAGTGGAGCTGCTTTCAGATCAGTGTTCAAATCAGCGTGCGAGAGCAGGAGCCCACGCTTTCTTCTGTCCTCAGGCTGGTCGGTCCTGGCTGCAGGCTCTGCTGTCAGCCTCTCCCAGCTGTGCTCCCTCCATCTGTTCCTCCTGGCAGGCCGAACTCCACCTCACCTCCACGTTTGAGGCCCGGCACTCAAAAAATGAGGCCAGGATCCCTGAAAGGTAGCCATATGGTTGTGTTACAGCTGTTTGAGTGTGTGTGTGTGTGTGTGTGTATGTTTAGACATTTTCAGGACAAAAATGTCCAGACTATATAGGAAAACTAGAGAAAACAGGTAACCTACATCAGGGACAAGAAAATGGTCCTGGTAAAATAAAATGCAAAAGGACATTGTTTGCATATAAAAAGCTACAAATATAGCAGATGTGTGTGTGTGTGTGTGTGTGTGTGTGTGTGTGTGTGTGTGTGTGTGTGTGTGTGGATGTGTATGTATGTATGTATGTATGTATATATGTGTGTGTGTGTGTGTGTATGTTTGTGTGTGTGTGTATGTATATGTGTGTGTGTGTGTATGTATGTATGTATACATGTATGTGTGTATGTCCCCAAACCCTGATGAGCTATTAAAGCCTGTGTGTGTGTGTGCATCAGTGTGTGTGTGGGTGTGTGCGTGTGATGGCGGGAGGGTCGGAGAGAGAGAGAGAGAAATGACCCACTATTGTAGGTTTGTCTGCCTATTGGTGAGTGTAGACTATAGATATATACAGTGTAGATTATATAGAGTGTAGATATATAGAGTGTAGACTATATACACACCAAGGCTCCTGGAAAAGTGCTCATGTTTAAAGTCAGGAAGAGATGAACCACTGATCATTACTGGGTGTGTAATTACAAACTGATTATTACTGTGAGTAATTACATACTCTGATCTTTACTGTTTGTGTGATTACATACTTTGATTATTACTGTGTAATTACATACTCTGAGCATTACTGGGTGTGTAATTACAAACTCTGATTATTACTGTGTGTAATTACATACTCTGATCGTTACTGTGTGTAATTACAAACTGATTATTACTGTGTGTAATTACATACTCTGATCATTACTTTGTGTAATTACAAACTGATTATTACTGTGTGTAATTACATACTCTGATCATTACTGTGTGTGTAATTACATACTCTGCCATACTCCTATCAGTGGCTAATACTAGATGATAAATTGTACGTGGTAAAATTATACTTCTTTGTTAGTTTTTTTTTATTAGAATACATATGATGTATTCTGCTATGCTGGCTGGTTTAGTGATAAAGATCAACATCTACAAGAACCCCATTAATAAATGATCTTAACACAGTCAACACACAAACCCAAGCATTAACACCACCAACATGCAAACCCAAGCTTAATACTGCCAACACACAAACTGTCAGCCTTATGAGTCAGGGGCTTTGAGCATTGGTGAGCGCTGGCTGGCTAATTTGTAGGTTAATTTGATAGGAACCGTGTTGATCTGGTTAATCTGCAGTACGTTTTATCGGCTGTTTACGAACATGAGACCCTGCATGAGGAGCAAGCTGTGCTCTGGCACAGATGGATCTGTTGTTTAGTCTGTCGTCTGTGTCTGTTTTATAGTCTGTCATTTAGGTCTGTTGTTTAGTCTGATGTTTGAGTCTGTCGTTTAGTTTGTCGTTTAGCCTGTCGTTTGTGTCTGTTGTTTAGCCTGTCGTTTGTCTGTCGTTTAGCCTGTCGTTTGTGTCTGTCGTTTGTGTCTGTTGTTTTTATCTACACTGAGGCTTTAATTAAATGTCCCATGTCATCTTCCACAACATGAACATGTAATTGCTGAGTAAAATGGAATTTCTTTGGAAGACAAAATATCAAGAACACTTAATTTTATTTTTTTCTTTCTTTCAGGTAAAATATATAAAAACAATTTTGTGCTCATTTCAGATAAATAAGGGTCAAGAAAAATGGTTCTGTACTTAAGATCACAGTTACTTATATCACATATGATCATATATACTTTAAAATCATGTATCCTTTAAAATATTTTTATATGCCATACAAGTACAACAACATTTGTTATACATGTACAACAACTTAAATGTTATCACATACATGTACAACAACTTAATAATGTTATCACATACATGTACAACAACTTAAATGTTATCACATACATGTACAACAACTTAATAATGTTATCACATACATGTACAACAACTTAAATGTTATCACATACATGTACAACAACTTAATAATGTTATCACATACATGAATTGTATTTTTATCAGCCTTACTGTACTTATATCTAGCTGTTATATCTAACTGTTGTTATACTCATGACTTGAGATAATCTTTTGTATAAAAGGTTAAATTGGTACTTAGACAGAATTTCATAAGGAACCTTTATACTAGTATTTGTGTGTGTTCATTTTGATTTTGATTTACATTTTCAAGAATAAACACAGGAGTGTTTCACAATCACCATCACACTCTTGAAAGGATATAAGTCACTGTATAAGTGTGTGTGTGTGTGTGTGTGTGTGTATATATACATACATACATACATACATCCTGTGTTTTGTCCATGCCTCTTGCCTGTTTGATTTGACTTTCCCCACTTGCGCTTCTGTAAAAAGCTGTTAGTTGTTAGTGACGATCAGTGTGCTTCTGTCTGTCTGTCTGTCTGTCTGTTTATTATTTGGTCCCTGCTCTGAGCTGTGTTCCACAGAGAGACTGTGGTCTGATCAAGCACTCTCTCCCAGCAGCAGGCGGCACAGCACACGTCTCTTCTCCCCGTCTCCCCTCTCCTCTCTCTCTATCTGCAGCTCCCCTCCACCCCCCACTGTAACGTCTAAATCCTCCATACAAATCGCAGTGTTTCTGTTCTCCCAGTGGAGCCTATTACTGGCTGTGGGGCATTAAAGATCATTAATAGTGCTGTCAGATAGAGAGCGAGGAGCGGAGCAGTGGCAGAAATTCTCTTAGCTGCTCATAAATGGGAAATTAATACATCTGCCTCATTAATGCTGCCTTAGTGTTTGATGTTTGTTAGCTGGCAACTTTAATGATGTAGGTCTGAGCCGATGGGGCGCTCGACTAAATCTGATTCCTCCAATTAAGTAGTCAGAGTTCTTTTCTTTTGGGAGGAAAATGAAAAGGCAGCGAGAGAGAGAGAGAGAGAGAAAGAGAGAGAGAGAGAGAAATAAGCAAAAGTAAAAAAAAAAACAGTCATTCTAACATCTCCTGTCTCCCTGTTCTTGTGGCACTTATCCCAGTGTCTTTTAATACTCATCCTGACACGCTTCAGCACTCATCCTGCCGTCTCTCTTTCTTTCTTGGATTCTTACCCTTTTTCCTCAGTCGGAGTTTGATTGCAGTTGCTCGTTCATCAGCCCTGTTTACTGCTCTATAATCAGAGATAAATATTTGAATCAGAGTCTACAACTGCCTTAATCACTAACATTAGCGAGCCATGTATGTTAATAGCGAGCCATGTATATTAATTATGTATGTTAATTACAGTGTAAAGTGAGGTGATGATTGAGTACAAAGGATGAAATTACATATTGAACATTGACATGAGCACACTCACTAATCAC
>JAOYMR010000014.1:1440182-1451981 GCA_025802075.1 Tenebrosternarchus preto | reverse complement strand
ATCTCTGACATGAACACACACTCACTAATCACATCTCTGACATGAACACACACTCACTAATCACATCTCTGACATGAACACACACTCACTAATCACATCTCTGACATGAGCACACACTCACTAATCACATCTCTGACATGAACACACACACACACTAATCACATCTCTACATATCGAACATTGACATGAACACACTCACTAATCACATCACTACATATCTATTATTGATATGAACACACACATACACCAATCACATCTCTTATCTGAAAATGCTACATGTGTTTTGTTTGAATAAAGTCAATCATAAGGGAAACAATTTAATAATTGATTTATTTTTCACTTACGTGCTGCTTAACACCCTCAGTTTATTTAGTCCGGTCCGTTATTACGTAGAACCCTAGCGAGTTCTGGACTGTTTAGTACCAACGGTTGAGAAGAATTCTGGTTTGAGACCTGTATAAGCAAATATGAGGTGAATATGAACAAGATGCTTAAAACTCCTATGCAGCTTCCTATTAGAACGCTTTTTAATCTAAAAGTTTCATTCATTCTGGGGCTTAAACTGGTGACGGGACAGGTTACTGGTGTGACGGGACAGGTTACTGGTGTGACGGGACAGGTTACTGGTGTGACGGGACAGGTTACTGGTATGACGGGACAGGTTACTGGCTGGTGGACTGTTCTTCCACATCCACACGTAAAGGCAAAGTGAACTCTAACATGCAGTATTTAGTGAGCTGGAAAAGAATTCCACATCAGCTGATTTTACTGGTCCTCAGGGGATGTGTTCATCTTCAAAAGATGATGAAACAATGCCTGTAAGGTTTAGTCCATGCCTGTTAGGCCCAGGCTGTCACTGATGACCTCTGGAAGCCTGATATTCTCCCTGGGACAAGTCTCCTTCTCATTTCAACCCTGCCTTATATACGTATTTGGTTTGAAAGCAGCTTGTGACAGGACTGACTGAAAAGGAGTGGATGCAGGAATGCTGGGATGATGCCTCAGAGGTGCAGAAGTACAGAGAGATTTGGACTGAGTAGTCAGGATGGACTGAGTAGTCAGGATGCACTATACAACACAACATTTAAACGGGAGTGTGGCTTGTGTCTGTGCGTGTGTGTGTTATTGTACAACACTTAGTATTGTGATCGATGGGGTCTTGCATATCAGTTATACATAACATATGGTTTTTGTACTGCTGTGCTGCACCTGAGAGAGAGAGAGAGAGAGAGACGATGAATCCCTTCCCGATGGAGGCACGTCTGAGCTACTCTTCCCCACTGCCTCTTTCTCTAGCTTTACATTAATAATGCATGACCCCAATCATTGCTGCTATTACACCAGAAGAACTGGCTTGTTTCTGAGCAGGTATCACAGTGGCTTCAGCCGTACAGCTCCAGCTGTGCTGCTCCCCAAGGACTCCACAGCACAGAGGGAGGTGATGGATGTTCGAGGGTGGATGACACTGCCAGCCATTTCCCTGCACGGGAAGGTTCTTCTTACTGCTGCTTTATCCACTACGTGAGACAAAATGGGGGAATTTGAGCTGGAGAGAGAGAGATTATATATAAAGAGAGAGGCTTTTTTAACTAAGGGTCAAAAAATGCCCCATGCAGCTGAACATGGGGCATCTGATGAGGCATAATGACGAAGGTGAAGACATTTTGTTAATATTATAAATGTAATATTATTATTTTGAACTTGACCTGGGAAAATTCAGGGTTTTTTTTTTAAATGCATGTGCTTTTGTTACCTAACCCTGTTGTAAACATGTAATTGTGTTTACATACTAAAGAACTGAACTGAATTGAGTTAAACCCAAATGAACTGGATTGAATGCACTGAATCGATTGAGTATGAAGGTAGGGCTACTGTGCCTAGATGTGCTTCAGCAGAATAATGTGAACACTGATGTAAAATGACTGCACACACAAACTTGTAAGAAGTTTTCACAAATGCCTTTCATAAATACCCCTTTATCCTCTTCCTCTGAAGACATGGCCTCCCTTAGGTGATGTTTTCACCACACCACCTTTTTTAGGCATTTTTATCGTTTGTGTTTTCTCTTTGAAATCATGCAGCAGGAGCAGGGAGGAGACTGGCAGGGCCCAGCATAGTGGGAGGACGTGGGCTTTGTTTACTGGTTTGGGAGGCTGGGGTGCCACTGCCTTCTCTTCACGTTCCTCCGCAAAGCCCCTATTGCCCTGTGTGCATTCTGCTGCTCTCTTCCCCTCCCTGTCACTCAGTGTACTCTCTCTGCTCCCTCTCTCTCTCTCTCTCTCTACTCTCTCTCTGTCTCATACACACACACACACACACTCTCTCACTTTCTCTCGCTCTACCCACTGGTGTTTTGCGTCCTGCCATCTGGCAGGACCTGTTGGCTTGTTTGTTTTCCAGAGCAAACAGCAAATCAGTGCTTTCCTCTTTCTGCTTTTACCATATGCCTCAGCCTGGGTATCAGAGTGTGGCATGTTTATTAATGAAGCTAATCAAAGGAGAGCACACAGTCATGCACACACGTGTGCTCATGTGAACACCCCGCACGTTTACACACACACACGTGTGCTCATGTGAACACCCCGCACGTTTACACACACACACGTGTGCTCATGTGAACACCCCGCACGTTTACACACACACACGTGCACACATATCTCCACATATTTACACACACACACACACACACACACGCACGTGTGCACACATGAATACTTTGTGTATGTACACACACACACACACACTCAAACCTCTGTCAGTATGCTTTAACAAATCACCTTCTGTGACTTTGTAATGACAATTACAGTTATGATCCACCTCTATCCCTTCAATATCAAAACACAGTACAGTTACATCAGTAAATATTAATATTTAAAAGAAGAACATTAATAAATTAAAAGAACATTAATGAATAATAATATGAATACAGGTGTCACAATTTTTCCATTATCATTATCTACTGCAGGATCTTCCATATATGGTCATGGTATCCTGCACAGTCATATTAGTTTACAAATGTCAGGTGCTCCATTAAAAATGAACACAACCTTACTAAGATGAAGGAAACAGGCAACAGCCCTGTTAAGGCAGTGGGAGAGACGAGTGCATGAGACGGTGAGACATGGAGATTGAGAAGGATAGGAGGAGACCCAGGGCTGTCTTGGGAGGTGAGCAGACCTAGGGGAGCCCTGGAGCCTGCTAGCACAGCGCTAATCCAGGGCAAGGGTGCTTTAAATAATGCATCAGGCACAGATGGCAGGCTGCAGACGAGAGCACTGCACAGCTTCTGCTCTCTGCAGACGGGGCCAGGAGTTAGGGCAGGGCAGCTGTTTTCAGATCAGCTTTATCTTTTAGCCTGGAGTGCCTGTGGTCAGTACGCTCATGCAGAGAGGTCTGATTCAGGATCAGTGTTCCGACAGGGTGGATTCTGGGCCAGGTAGGATGTGTGCCGGAGCAGTAAACAGACCGGTGTATCAACCTGAACGCTGCTGGAGTGAACGTAGTGGTTTACGTTATGCCAAGGAGCAGGGGTCAAAAGGTCAAAACTAGTCTTCATCCAATATCTGCTTGGCGTTTGTAATGAGACCTGGTCTTGTTATTGCTTTGTTTTGTTTTCACATGTTTTACAGACTATTAATATTTCTAAATTAATCTCCAGCCTTTGAGAAAATGAGCCTTAAATGGATATGACTCAGCATGAAAATTATATTCTTGGTTTACCTGTGGTAAACTAATCAAGTGCTTGTCATTAATATATTTATGAATCAGATTGGATTTTTGCATCATCCTGTTTGTACAGCTCAGTGTTTTCATTGTGCTTTATCAGACTGTAAATTCGAACCCTAACCCTGATATATGAGATGTACATGTTTTGTACATTAGTGTAAGTAATGAGTGAAGTTTGTGGGTTTGTGTTGTATTCATGTGTGTGTAGTTTTTATACTGCTAGTGTAATACTCAATATACTGTGTAGTTTAACCGTCATGCTAGTGAAATACTCAATATACTGTGTAGTTTAACCGTCATGCTAGTGAAATACTCAATATACTGTGTAGTTTAACCGTCATGCTAGTGAAATACTCAGTATACTGTGTAGTTTAACTGTCATGCTAGTGAAATACTCAGTATACTGTGTAGTTTAACTGTCATGCTAGTGAAATACTCAGTATACTGTAGAAACTCTGAGTTATGTTGTGTGTCATCATAACACCTGTTCTATACAGAAAGTTGTTTAATGGTTGACCCTGTTTTCTGTTCTTCTTTACAGACTAATGGCTTTTAAATGGCTTTAAATTATTTAACTTTTTACTGATATATGGTGACCAATTTGGAGTTGTGTACTTAAGTTATGTTACTATACCATACCACGCCCCCGTGGCCCAACAGAATTAGCAAACTCTGAAAATTCAGATTTTTACACCTGTTTCAGGTAATGCAGCTTTAAAGGTAACATAGGCAGTATTGTTATAAACTGATTAACAGAAGTCTTGCGGGTACTAAAGTGTTACAAGCTTATGCTGTTACACCTCTCCCAGCTCTCAGGCAGGATGGTGTTGGTCAGTTTGGTTTCCACTCTCAGGCTTTGTTACATCTCCTGGCTGTAGTTCAGGTGATGGTGTTCGAGTGCCAGAACCTAATTGTTGTTGTTTTTTTTTCTCTTTTGGCTGTTCAAGACCGTAATGAAAGCACAGGAGCACCAGATTGTACATGAGGGCACAGAATATCCTTCAGAGGAAAACATGGTGGAATATGCTGGATATTTTTAGTATTTGTCTCTCAAGGACAAAAAAAAGGATGAATATGACTTATTGTGCTCTATAGATTAGTTCAGAGCTAACAGTGACTGTCTAGAGTTGCATGGTCTGTCTTCTCTCAGTGGATCAGATTCTGTCTGTACCAACTGGTGATGAATGTAATTTCGAAAATATATTTAATATTGATCTTTTACTGTAGCATTAAGAATTGTCTCTGTGTGCCCTTGACATGCTGTCCTGATTGAGATCATTTGCTCAAATCCAGTTTCAGACGTGCACCAGACAGCGCTGTATTTAACAGCATGGACCAACTGCTTTGCCAGCTAATCACAGCTGTATCAGTCTGCCTGAGCACTGACTTATCTGTCTCTATATATTATATATACATATATAATGAGACATATATAACATGCACGTATGACACAGAGAATATAATATATACAGTATGTGCATATGTAATGAGACGGAGTATACTGTATAATACATATACATTTGAGACAGGGAATATATTATATATGTGCATATGTAATGAGACAGGGTATATAATACATATGTATTTGTGTACCTGTATGTTCTCTATTATTTGAGGCTGCCTCTAAGATTTAGTTGGGTGAGTCACCATTGTTTGCATTGTTTGGTATTGCAGTTATCATTGTTTGATGTAGGACTTTCCTTCACGTATTTGTACATTTACATCGGCTTATGTAACAGTATTCTAGATCAATGGCATCTTGTATATCAGTATTCTAGATCAACGGCATCTTGTATATCAGTATTCTAGATCAATGGCATCTTTGACTCTGGCTAGGATGTACCCTATAGAGCATAGTAGATGACAAAGCACTTTTCTAAGTCACTCTGGATAAGAGCATCTGCTAGATAGCAAAAAGTTTAAAGGTAAATTAAGCACAGCTCAGAGCAAAGTTTATTCCCAACATGGTCGGATCAATAGCAGAAAAAGAAGGAAATTGCAGATTGCACAGCACTAAAGAGTCCGACAACCTGCCTTGTACTGGAGCTTTTCCTCCTGCCTGAGCTACTCTGATTCAGCAGAAAGTGGTTAATTACACACACAATCAGGGTGTAGTGGTTAAGTCAACCGACCTACACACACAACACACTGGGGGTTGATTCTAGGATCAGACAAAAATCACTACTAATGCCATTAAGAGAGCTTGGGCAAAACTCACTGTTCTGCAGTTCCCCCACCTCTGAAACGGGGAGCAGGTCCTCGGTGAGTCATGCTGGTTCAAACATTGCCTGGATTAACAAGACCGACGTTGAATGTTGATGAACCAGGACAGTTCAAGGGGCTACTGGAGGTATTGGACATGTTGGGTTTTTGGATCTAATGTTGTGCTAGTAAAGTAGAAAGCCTAATGGAATTGTGTAAAGATACTGTCAGACACAGCTGGAGAGTCTGTGACTGAGTGGTAAGATACCAGTAAGCATCATGCTAGCAGACGTGAATGCAACAATCAGCACAATTTCAAGAACCAGTATAACTGAAACCAACAAAGTGGTATCAGTACAGTACATCAGTCCTCCTACTGTCCCACTGGAAACAAAAGCTGGAAACTAAGAAAAAGATGAAAGTCAGTAAGTTGACGGAGCACCAGAATGGCGTAAGGATCAAAGACGGTGCCTGGCTACAGAGGAAATATGATTTGTGGCCCATAAATGAGGCCCTGGAGTCTCTGGAACAGGTCAACAGCTCTGTCACGGTGTCTGCAGAGACACAGGAAAGAAGTTCTCAGTTCACCGAAGAACCATCCATGGTGTTCTCTCAGTTCACCAAAGAACCATCCAGAATGTCCCTCTCAGTTCACTAAAGAACCATCCATGGTGTCCTCTCAGTTCACCAAAGAACCATCCAGTGTCCCTCTCAGTTCCAGTTCAGCAGTACCACCCAGATTGTCCCTCTCAGTTCCAGTTCAGCAGAACCATCCAGTGTCCCTCTGGATGGAGGAACAGCAGAGGAACAGCACTTGACAGAATGCATCATCATGTAACACCAGTGCTCAGTGGTTAAGAGTACATGACAGAATGAATCATCACGTAACACCAGTGCTCAGTAGTTAATAGCACATGACAGAATGAATCATCACGTAACACCAGTGCTCAGTAGTTAAGAGATCTGAAAGCAGAGCACCACAGTCACCCAGAGCAGGAGTCAGTCAGCATTACAACAGCAGATGTCCAAGTGTGGGTCAGAAACATGAACTGGCAGAACCAAACCCTGACCTGATCCACGCCTACGGGCTAAAGAGACTCAGCATGACCGCCTAGCAGAACAAATGAACCAGCTGCTAACTACCGGCTTCCATCCAGCCTGGCTAACAGGAGCCAGGACAGTAAAATACAGTAGCACTTTATTAATCCTCAAAGGGAAATTAGAGTGTTCCAAGAGCATAAATACAGGACAAACATAGAATCCACATGGGTAATATAAGCATAATAAAATGGAATAAAAGTGTTCAGCATGAAATACTGTGTGTGTGTGTGTGTGTGTGTGTGTGTGTGTGTGTGTGTGTGTGTCCGTGTCCATACAAATATATACGTACACTGAATGGTCATTTTATTAGAGACATATTCACTTGCATGATTGGAGTTTCACTGGAAATGAGTCATGTGACCCCAGCATGCAACACAACATCAGGAAAGCAAGTTTTACATGGATTGGTTTCAGTGGATCGGTTTCAGTGTGAACACACAATAGAATTGGAAAATCGAGTAATCTGAGCAACTTCGAACAAGGTATGGTCATCGGTGCTAGACTAGCTGGGGCCAACCTTGTAGGGTTTTCTCAAGCAACGTTGTGCAGAATGGTGTGAATGAGAGAAAACGTACAGCTAAACGGTATCCAGTGGATATAAACAACTTGTCGACAAAATGGTGTCAGAATAGGATCAAAAGCTGTTCTGATGAACACGCGATGAACAGTCTAGCAAAGTACAGCCGAATACAGTGCTGGCGCTCTAACTGTACTACTACTGTAGTACACCCAGTCAGATGCATCCAGATCTCTGTAGCACCACACTGATGGGAGGGTCAGAATTTGGCATAAGCGCCATGAATCGATAAACTTGACTTGTCAGGTATGAACAGTTCAGGCAGATGGAGGGGGAGAAATGGTGTGCGGAATGTTTTATTGGAATATGCTGGGTCCTGTGATATCCGTGGATGGATATTTGGACAATAGGACTTATCTAAGCATTGTCGCTAACTAAATCCATGCTTTCAGGAACGATTTACTGTTTATCCAGTGTCAGAGGGACATTTTTAGCAGGACAATCCACCATATTACAAGGGTCATGTGGTCATAGATTGGTTCCAGGAACATGGAAGCAAGTTTTCCTTGATTTCCTGGCCTTTACAGCCCCAGATCATAATCCTGTAGAGATACAGAAACAGGCTGTTCAGAGAATTTCAGTAATTCCATCAAATTTGTGGGAGCTGTGAGAAGCTATCCTGTCCACATGGGCCAAGATTCCTGCTGAATGATTTCAACACGTTTCAGTACCAGTTGCTACTGTTCTGAAAGTCAAAGGAGGTCTTTTACACTACTGATAAAGTGTTCTTTCAGTGGATATGCTAAGGTACAAGAAATATCATGTAGGTGGTACAGTCATTATACATACTTCTATAGCACTTTATATCCCTTTGTACCATCTTCACCGTGTCCAGTTTAGGCTGCCAGGACTGAACAGGCCTTCCTAATGATTCAGTCTGTCATTGCCCGTTACTCTAACGTCACTGCACCAGCACACCACAGCGTTAGAGATGGAAAGCTCTTCATCAGTTGTGTTGGGTCATGGTCTGTTTCCCATTGATGGAAGTGCAGTATATGCCTCCCTAACCTTTGCCATATAGCATGTCCAGTGTCCTGTTGCCCCTGGTGGGGCTGATTGAAAGTGGGCAGAATGCAGAAGAGACTGGTATGATTAAAATCCCCCTGAGTGATGAAAGGGATTGTGGGTGGTGGCTGTGTGGTCCCATCATGTGTGGACTTGCCTACAGGAGACAGGATGTGCACCATTGATAACGTGAACATTCCCTAGTTAAACAGGTCGAATGCTGGAATGCTGACTTCTAATAGCTCAATGTCCAGAACTGTGCCTTTACCATAATGTAACCCAAATTGTATCACTTACTCTTCACAAATATTGCTGACCAACCTCCTCTGTTGTTCTGGTTCACCCCTCACCAGTTGGAAACCCTCAATGTTAGCAGTTGCATCAGGAATCAGTTCATATAGCCATGTCTCAGTGAAGCACGTGCAACTATACTCCCTGCATCTGATTCTGAGCTAATGCTCTTAGCTCATCCATTTTGTTGGAGTGGCATCTCACATTTCCCATTATCACAGAGGTGCAGGACATGGTACCGCCCTGCTCAGGGAGATATGGTGCTACTATGATATTAGGCCTCTTAACCACTGAACATTTGATATTATGAGATAATTCTTTCCCCCTTATGCTTTTCCAGTAGTATTCATTTCAAGCTCTTGGTGGATTGACAGGAGATGTCATTTTTCACTGTAACGGAGAGCAGAGATCTTCACAGAGAATCAAAAAGAAATCCTTGAGTTCAAGACAGACTCAAGTTTTGAGGCAGAGTCTTTAAATTTCAGCTGGATTCCGCTTTGAAGTATCTGAGGGATGAGTCACTGTCAGTTCCTAAGTGCAAGAGGACATTTTTTTTTCTTTCGTTGCATGAAAATTCTGTCATAATGCTTTAGAAACCATGGCATTAGCAGCACCTAAAGGAAATGTCCTAACTTTTGTGAGGCCTTGTATGTAAACTAGCATATGGTGTTCTGTTTCTCAGTAATGTAACATTTGTCCTTCTAACGTCTCACATCTAAATTAGCGTGAGGTCTTCTACTGCTCATTAGTATAACAGTCTCAGTGGTGGCGTTCAGCCATTAGCAATTTTGAGCTATACACGCTTTTTCATTTGGCATCAAGACAATGAAGCAAATCAAAGATTATGTTTCTCTTGCTGTAATAGACTATTTTGTGCAAAAAGCAGAGACTGACTGGGAGTCACACACTACAATGCTTCCACAGTGCTAGGTTAGCAAATATCACTGTCAGACTCTTAGACGTATAGCATTACTGTGATCCAGGAAGGTTGGGGTGGAGTTACAAAATATTAAATAAATCAGTAGTACTGCCAGTGGCAATGTTTAAAAGACTATAGTCATTTTTCAGCTGACTCAGAGGTCATTTAAGGTTAAGATCTAAGTTGAGTTTGCCTATTCTCTTTTAATCCATCACTGCAGGCTTCCAGTGGTGTTGACCTGTGTTGACCTTTTGGCCTTACCTATAGGCATTCCTCTGTATCACTGTAGCAAGACTGTCCTTGACCCAACCATCTTGACATATGGGGTCCCCCAAGGCTTCATTCTCAGGCCCCTCCCTTTTGCCCTTCACATGCTCTCATTAGGCCAAATTTGTAATATAGCCAAACTGTGCATCATAGCCAAGCAAATTACATCCACATCTACATAGTGTTCTTGCACTATATAGATGAACTAAAATGTCCTTCACCTAAATAAAGACAAAATAGATTGTTTTATTTGGTACCAAATAGGCAAGATTATGGTATGTTTAAAGTAAATACCAACATGTGTGCTTTGAATGTTTTAACATTGGTTTTCTAGTGAGAGTAGATGAATATTTTCTTTATCCATAGTTCTCTCCTGTGTTTCATATAGCAACACTCATTGGATGATTCATCCTCTCTGTAGCCCTCTCATTGGATGATTCATCCTCTCTGTAGCCCTCTCATTGGATGATTCATCCTCTCTGTAGCCCTCTCATTGGATGATTCATCCTCTCTGTAGCCCTCTCTCTGTCTCAGGGCATTTCTCTGATCTACATAAACACATACATATATACATAAAAACATACATACATATATACACAAACACACATACATAAACACATATATGCACATATACATAAATGCATATATACATATATACATAAACACATACATATATATATACATACACACATATACATAAAAACATACATATATACACAAACACACATACATAAACACATATATACATATATACATAAACACATACATATATATATACATATACACACATATACATAAAAACATACATATATACACAAACACACATACATACACATATACATAAACACATACACATATATATATACAAACACACACATGCACATATACATAAACACACATACATATATACACAAACACATACATACATATATACACATACATACATATATACACAAACACATACATACATATATACACATACATACATATATAAACATACACATAAACAGTAGTATATGTATTGCAAGCTGTAGCTTTATGTATTTAACGTATTTATACTACATCAAAGTGGAGTACATGGAGAAGTCACACCTGTATATAGTCCAATACATTAAAACATTAAGCATTTTATAGTTATCTCTAAGGAATATGTTTGATGTTTGCAAAGAAGTGCCTGGTAATTGTATTAGAGTTTTTGATTTTGCCCTGTGGCAGGACATGTTTATGACTATAGCAATATTATTATGGCTTTTGTTGATTTCCTAATGAAGCCATTGCTGAATAAAGCCTGTTAAAGTGCACAGATGGCTCTCTCTAGTGATGCCGTTATAATAACATGCACTTTAGTTGCGATTATCCTTCAGAGCCTTGCGTGGGGGCCTTGGCCTCTTTGTGTCGGCTACCCCCATTTGATGCTCCTAGCACAATAATAAGCTCTCACCAGCTGAGGCTGTAGCAATGGGAATGACCTCTGACCCCAGCAGCTCCTGTTTACATTCAGTAAATTGCAAGTATTTTGTAAAAGCAGTATTGGATGACTTGATTAGATCAACTTGATCAGTCATATGTATATACACACAGTCTCCACTTCCTGTGTTTTGATCAGTCATATGTATATACACACATTCTCCACTTCCTGTGTTTTGATCAGTCATATGTATATACACACAGTCTCCACTTCCTGTGTTTTGATCAGTCATATGTATATACA
>JAOYMR010000014.1:1402329-1413142 GCA_025802075.1 Tenebrosternarchus preto | reverse complement strand
TATTAGTATGAAACATCCTAGTACAGTTATTAGTATGAAACATCCTAGTACAGTTATTAGTATGAAACATCCTAGTATCAGTTGTGCAGATTCTGCACTAGTAATTAAACTTTCTCCCAGTGCCTCTGAAGATGCGTAATTGAGAAGCATAGACTGAAATTGAGCCTATTTGGCAGAATAAACTAATGGCTATAAAATAACGTTATTATTTCCATATCATCTGAAGCGTTAATAACACTGTCCTTTTAAAAATGCACCAAACTGGTCTATTTTTTACAGATATTTGGTCTGTTTTACACATATTTGGTCTACGTTTTACACATATTTGGTCTACGTTTTACACATATTTGCAGGCTGCTTTGAAAACCTGTTGCACATGTTTCAGCTTGATTGATCCTGGCGTTATATTCATTAGCTAGTTTCATAAAACTGGCTAAAAATTGCTTAAAATTCCAGCCCATTGTGTAAACACTTTTTATGTCACATCGGTTTGTAATCGTGGATACCTGTTCATGTACAGTCAGTAAAATATAAAGATGTTAACCTGGTAGTTATTCCTTGTCAGCACAATAACAAAATTTCATTACTAGCAAGATTTTTATAAAGCCATGTTATACCTTCGTGTTTCTTTACATTATAGTTTACATGCCATATCTGATTTTTCAGTTGTATGTCGATTCTTGCATATATTAATTCAATATAATCCCATACCAGATCAATTTAGCAGGTCTAAACACATATTAGAAAAAACTAATCACATTATGTGCAAGTGTTGTTTTTTTTTCCATGGTTCTATTGTTGCAGCTTTGGACAGAAAATATTTTATGAATCAAATGCAATAGTACAGAATAAAAACCGCATGGTGCTGGGGAGCTCTGGCCCTGTTTGAACAGGTGGCCGAAAGGCTTTGAGTCAGATCAATAGCACCCGATCGCGTCAACACTGTTGCTTTGCATTCAAGCGCTGACATCCAAGTCAAGCACAGTTCAGCCGCTGGAGCACCGGAAAAATGTCATCCGCAATAGAAAACCCATTACTGAAAATGTGGTGTGGATAAAAAGCTGCATGTCCTTCCTTATATTTATGGCTTTGTGTTGATTTATGTGAATTTCTGTGTGTAGAAACTCTTGAGTTTCTGGGTTTGTTTGCAGAGATGTTAACACTAACACTTGATGTGTTCAGGTCATCCAGGTTATTTGAATAACTCAACTCGCTACTCCACAGCACAATTAATTGGTCACAAAAGAGTACAATTTGAGAAACAGAGTACAATATTCTTGTTGTTAGTGTGCCTGTACTAGATGTGCAGGTGAAAAAGCCAATTGCCATGACTGTGGATAAACAGTATGATGGTAAGTGCTTTCATAATTAAAACAATTAATAACATGATTCCTTCATGACATAATCCTTCACTCACCTTTTGCTTCTTATCCTATAACATCATGAACATTTGTGCTTCTGAGCACATCTCACCCAGTCGGGTCCTTGTTAATGCCCAGGGCACGACACGAGTGTGTTCTGAGTGTGAGAGGCAGTTCATCTCAGGGTGAAAATGAGAGGAAAGAGAGGAGCGGGAGTAGCAGGTTTAGATGGAAGGAGAGAAAATAATTAGAGACAAAAAAAGCACGATGAGATTTTTTGCTTGTTTAATTATGTGAGAACGTCTGGTAGAGAGGAGGACCTTTGCTACTGTACAAACCATCTGACACGTGTGAACATCTGCTCTGAAAATTAAAACTGCTTCAGACAGAACTCCAACAGGACAACACACAGACTGGAACTCAAGCAACAGCAATAATGGGTTCTGCTTTTTTAGACGACTGAGTAATGATCCTTGGCTGTAGTGTAGACGACGTGCTCTCAGTCCTCTCAGTCTGGATCCTGCATCTGTGCGTTTCTATTCATGCCCTTCTTGTCGTTCTCCAAAGCGTCCCAGACCACGAGTGCTCCTCAACATCCCTGCTACACTTCATTAACAGTTATTAGAGTTAGCACACAGCATGGTGCAAGATGTTGAAAATCATCAGCTCTCTAGGTGCTGTTATAGCAATTAAGAGCCCTATCACACCTAGCTACCCCCCCCCCAATCCCCCCAAATCCACCATGCCTACATTCACACTTCCAGGTTTACTTTTTTTAAATGCTGAGTGAACTAATCAAATTATTTCAAGTTTTAATGATATTAAGTTCTATATTATCACCCCTCCCACCCAAAAGGATATCAGCAGTGGTAGTGGTGAGTTCTGAAAAAACTATGAAATGGATACAAATTCAACTTTAGACATTTCTTGCCATTTGTCACCACCACCACAGGACAAATGTCTTGGGCAATACCTGCTCTCCAGGAACAATACTTGCTCTCCAAGAACAATACCTTCTCTCCAAGAACAATGCCTGCTCTCCAGGAACAATACCTGCTCTCCAGGAACAATACCCGCTCTCCAGGAACAATGTCTGTTCTCTAGGAACAATACCTGCTCTCCAGGAACAATTCCTGCTCTCCAGGAACAATGCCTGCTCTCCAAGAACAATGCCTGTTCTCCAGGAACAATGTCTGTTCTCCTGGAACAATGCCTGCTCTCCAGGAACAATTCCTACTCTCCAGGAACAATGCCTGCTCTCCAGGAACAATGCCTGCAATCCAGGAACAATGTCTGTTCTTGAGGAAAATCTTTTAACATTGTAGACCATGTATCTCTAGAACTCTTTCCATAGCTAAACAGCAAAATTATAACCAGTACCACTTCTCTTCCAGGTACCACTTCTCTGTTATACTCTGTTATCTTTAATCGAAAGAGACAGGAGTTCTCGTTTCCCTTGACTGCAGAAAGTTTATCTGCAGCTCTGAGAAACACGACTGCAAAGCAAGTATGAGAACGACCATAAAGAACGAGCAGCTGTTAGTGGTAACGCCTGCCACTCCGTTAAAATAGTGACACATGCTGCTGCCAGCCCCCTCCCCCCATCTACACTTACTTTCTGTGACATATAGCCAGGTGTTCAGCTCTGATGAGAGAGGAAGTTTACCTTTGACCTCCTACCTGTGCCCAGTCTAGTGCCTGGTGTCTGTGGTCTGCTCCCATTTGTCAGGTGTTAAAGGAGAGTCCTACACCTGTTTGCCCTGACACCACACCTTGGGGCACCAGGGTCTGCCAGCTAAGCCGAGACAGGGGACACGTGCCTGGGCAGAGTGGCCCAACAGCATGGGCAGGAGGAGAGAAAGACCAGGCTGAATGCTCAGGGCCATGAGGGTTTTCTGCTGTATCCACAGCTCCAGCCAATTTGGGTCCTGTATACTAAAGTTAATGATTTCATCTTTTTAGTAGCCAAAAAAAAAAGATTGAAACCAATTTATTTATAAAGGTAAGATTTTTTTTAATTGGTAAATATTTTTAAATGGTCAGTTCAAATCAGTTCTGCATTACAAAATGCACTTATTAATGGAATTTTGAACACCAAAAAAATCTGTTTAATTTCATATAGTCATTGTTAATGCAGGAAATTAATGGGTTGCACAGCTGAAAACATTTCAACATTCGATTATAAATTTAGAGAAGAAAATAATGAAGTAAAATAATGTCTATAATAATATTTTATTGTTTTTTTTATTATCAGTTTTATTTAAAATCACTTCTTCCTGATCCTGCATAATTTAATTGTTTTTTACTTTTACGTTCTGCTGTTATGTTTTACACGCAGGTGCAATTCAAGGCAATGAATGCTATTGACAAAATCAGTCAATCACCTGGAAGGCATGTAAACAAACAAAGAGAAAGACTGAAGTAGTTTAGAAGGGTAAGTCAGTAGCTCGGCTCCTGACCTGAGAGAACTAAACCAACTCCATTTTCTACTTCACAGAACCACCAGATTCCCCCCATCCCCCGGTTCTGTACTCCTCAATACTCGTGATTTACCAGCCTTGGTTGTGAACGTTAGCAGCAGTAGCTCATTCTGGACCGATCCAAGACGACCAGTTGCAGCAGTGCTGAGGTTAGTTAAGGCCGTGACGCTCGTCCACAAAACGCAGCTCAATGAAATATCCGGTCGGGACGGAGAATTCTGAGACTCTTCCAAGAACAGGAAGCTCTGAGCAGAACCAGGCTAGTTTTGGACAGCTCAAGGTTTATCTTGCAGGTGTGACGACTTAAATATCTACCATCTCCTGCTACTGAACAACCCCACAGTTCTCTCACTATGAAGCATTGAAAATGTTCCTACACATGCGTTCATATCTTATTTGGTTTGGTTAGATCTTCATCCCACTAGTGGCGAGTGAGAGAGAGTTTGACAATCAGGTTTCTCCCATATTTGAAGTACCGATAAATTGCTAAACAACAAACATTTTTCTTGACCTTTATTTGTAGTGACAGCAGTTATTTCAGAATGTTTTGTTCATGCTTTCTCTAAATACAGTGCATTAGGTCTTAGCCGTATTCACACTTGAAATAGGTGAGTGTTTTCTTATTTGCATAAACTCAACAGTGGACAAATCAGCATGCGTGACACGTCTGCCATTCACCCACGGACTGTCCACCAGCCGTATATTAACGAGCAGGATCAACAGAATTCCATCACACCTTTGACATGGTCCCTGTGTTATCAGTCTCCATGCCAGGACAGAGAACTTCATTGTGATTCATAGTTTCTGATTGAACGATTATTTAAAAGTAGTTAGCCAGAGCGTTGATTGATATGTGTCATTTGGAATATGCCATTGAAATGTATTTGTTAATTTGCTATTAGTGGAGTTTTGTGCTTTGATGAAACGTTTGATAAATGTTAAATGAGAGGAAAAGTGTAACGGTCCTGCAGTGCTTTTGTTCAACACAGAGGAGCACAGTGTTCTCATTCAACACAGAGAAGCACAGTGTTCTCGTTCAACACAGAGAAGCACAGTGTTCTCGTTCAACACAGAGAAGCAGTGTTCTCCTTCAACACCAAGGAGCACAATGTTCTCATTCAACACAGAGGAGCACAGTGTTCTCATTCAGCACAGGGGAGCACAGTGTTCTCGTTCATCACAGGGGAGCACAGTGTTCTCGTTCAACACAGGGGATCACAGTGTTCTCATTCAGCATACAGAAACAGTCAATGACCCAGGACACCTTCGTTTAGAAATGGATGTACTCCGATGATCATTTCAGTTGGCAGTGGGTCTCCCTCTTTCTCTCCCCTACCCATGTCTCGTTCTGTCTGTCATTGTCTGGAACAGGAAAATAATCCTGAACCCCTTGATAGCATAAATAGACATTTTTGTCAGAAGAGTCGTCTGTTCTAGTGCCTGAGAGAGGAGTAAACAGGAGGGGCGTCTTTGTACTCTGTACACTCATACGTCTTCGACATAGAGGTGTGTGCTAATGAATGTATGTGTTCGAGTGACTCTTTGAGGTGTATGTGTGTCAGCATGTCGAGTCATAATAGAGTCACAATAGAATTAAGGTATCTCTTAACCAGAGTCTAGTGTGACTGCTAAACATCTCAGAGTGACAGTTTAACCCCATGGGAGTACAGAGAAAGATGGCTGACACTTCTCAGAATAATATCAGTGGCATTCATCTGCAGTCAGATACAGTGTTGACCCCTTCTCAAGTGTGTTGGTTTCACACTGCAGCTTCTGCTGAATCAATGTTGTGTTTTCTTAGACAACGTAAACAGCCCATTTATCAATTAAACACGGTGCTGCTGGTGAGGGAGGACGCACTGGCTGTGTAGGAGGGAGATGATTCTGTTCATCAGACATCTTCATGCACCATCTCTTCTCTTCTGAGTGGCTCTGTCTTCATCTCCAAGCCTCTTCCCAGCATGGCTCCTAGATGAATTCGTGAAGGCTAAAAGAATCCATGTTGTCTTTTGAATGTTTTGCACGCAGCAGAACCCACTGTTTTATTTGGGTCTTTTTTTTTTTGTAATGTAACCTTCGATTCAACATAAGCTTGTAATCCTGGGAGAGCTGGAGAGCTTTGGAATACCATGTTCACCACGTTCAGTGCATTTCTGGTAAAGAATGAACAGAGATGCATCGAGCAAATCCGATAAGATTGCAGCAATTGAAGAGAACAAGGCATTAGGCCCAGAGAGGCTGAGAAAAGCACCACAGTTACCACACGGCCTAAATGAGGATCTACAGGGGCAGGGAAGTAGTGTGTGTGTGTGTGTGTGTGTGTGTGCATGCATATTTAGGCATTTGTGTAGCAAAATAGGATTTAAAATCTAGTTATCCTGTATAGTATATCATTTGGTAGTCATTATTGCAGTGTTAGCTCTCTTTTTTGTGTGTGCCATGTTCATCGTGACCAATCTCTGACATCTGGAATTAACTCTGTTCCAAGAGCCATACATACTTCTTGTAATCTATGTCACATGTAAACACGGAAACTAAAAATTATGCAAATATTATACAGTGAGGCCTCAGAACCTCATTACACGCTGTTAAACCCTCGCAGATGCATTAGTTTACATAATAAAACCCAAGGTTTTTATGCTTCTGGAAGAGCACAACTACCTTGGACCAAATATCCAAATATCTGTAATGTGCGATACCCGAGGATATACATTTCTCTCAGTATCTACCACTATCAGTGCTGAGATTAATCACTGACACAATGTAACTAAACAAGGTGGTTATGATCTCCTATAACCCTCCCAACTGCTTGACATTTGTGTCAAATTTGTTCCCCTGCTACACAATTAATGACTTCATTGTTCTTGATTAAAGGGATCCACCAAGATGAGAAATGAATTACGTTAAAATAAATATATTACATTAAAAACTCAATTGCTCTTTCTCTGTCCTTGTGCAGTGCAGATAGGAGGCCAGAGCAGCCCCTCTCAGAGCCTTCAGTATTCACACCCAACAGATGATCCTTACCAGGCTCATTACCAACAAAATGCACAGTACACATCAGCATAGCAGGAGATGCGCTCCAAACACAGGAGATGCTCTCCAAACACAGGAGATGCGCTCCAGACACAGGAGATACTCTCCAAACACAGGAGATGCTCTCCAAACACAGGAGGTGCGCTCCAAACACAGGAGACGCGCTCCAAACACAGGAGGTGTGCTCCAAACACAGGAGACGCGCTCCAAACACAGGAGGTGCGCTCCAAACACAGGAGGTGCGCTCCAAACATAGGAGGTGCGCTCCAAACACAGGAGGTACGCTCCAAACACAGGAGGTGCGCTCCAAACACAAAGCAGTTCTGCAGACAAAGGAAAGGATACAGTGCACGTCTGAGTCTGGGCTTCATGGGGCAAATAGCAAACCAGCTGGTGCAGACTTCAGTTCGTTATTCACAGAGTTCAAAACAACTGAGGAAGGTGATAAATGCATGAACATGCACGGTACTGTTTAGATTTCAGCCGGGTTCATTTCCACGTGTAAAGTGTTATCAGGTGTAACTGTTTAAACCACAAGCCTATGACAACGCTGCCAGTCCAGGCACCTCTGTGTGGTTCTCCAGCATCTTAGCTACAGCTAAAATGACTTGTGCAGAAATAGGGTTGTGTTTGTCATCTCCTCTATGTGTCACTGATAACAACAGGTTTTTTTTCTAGGCACAATCACAGTATTGCTGTGGATTAAAACATTGCAGTCAAATTATTCCCACAACTTGGTGGTGAAGAGTATGTGTAGGTACTCAGCAATACTGGGAAGAGTATGTGTAGGTACTCAGCAATACTGGGAAGAGTATGTGTAGGTACTCAGCAATACTGGGAAGAGTATGTGTAGGTACTCAGCAATACTGGGAAGAAAATTCTTAATATAAAATCTCTTAATATAAATGAATTCAACACTTGAGTAAGAGATTGTTTAAATGTCTGAGTTTTATATTCTCTCTAGTTAGCAAGAGGTGTTTGTACTATATATAGCTGTGTATGTATATAATGTTTGTGTCTGTGCATAATGTGTGAGTGCACAAAAATATCATTTCTGTGTGTACGAAACACAGCGCAGGTACGGTTTTATTTAAGTCTTACACACCATTTCTGGCAGTAATTGAGCCTGCTAGTCAGTGTGAGCATCTTGTTTCCGTTGTCGTCGGCAACGCAGCTCTGACACACTTTGCTTATCAGTAATTGTTGTAATTGCAGCGTGTGTGATGAGGTGCTGTGATGGAGAGTGTGGAGGGGAAGCCAAGCTCCCTGCCCAACGTAGCTCTGCGAGTCGTTACTACGAATTTAATCAAAGGCTACTGGAGGCACAAACATGCGCCTCTCCAGAGAAGGACTCAAGACAGGCCTGAAATATTGAAACACCGGAGGCTTCAGAGTGGACTCCCTGTTTGGCTTTGTGCTCTCAGTAGCCTGAAGCCTTAACTAACCCCCCTGTTTTTACTTGTTTCTTCCTACTGAGCTGCTGCCTTTTACATGCGTACACACTGGTTATGGTTTAGTGCTTATCGTCAGCTAAAGGGTTAGGATTTCTTGAGAGGTTCTCTCTCTCTCTCTCTCTCTCTCTCTCTCTCTCTCTCTCTCTCTCTCTCTCTCTCTCTTTGTCTCAGATTCTTCTTTGTGACTAGCAGTTTCTCTCATTCATTCACAGTGTTCCTCCATTACCCAGAGGAACATCTGACCTCACCCTCACTTTCTTCCTCTCTGTGTGTACCTCTGTGGGGGGGTTGACATGTTAAAGCCTTCTACCACACAAGGAAAGCTACCCCCCCCTCCACCTCTATCTGGGTCTATCGCTCCATCTCTTACCCGGCCCCCCCACCCCCCCCCTCCTGCAGGGCCGCTGCAACAGTGAGAACAAGGCTTTTATTTAGAGCTCCACTCCCTGTGACACTCAATTAGATGGCTCTTTAAGGCCAGCAGGGGCGTGGGCTGGAGCGGAGGGAAACGGAGGGGTAACAGAATCGTGTGACTACCCCCTGTCAGTCTGCTCCACTTCTGAAGTCAGGGCCCATCCCATTTCTTCCAGAGAGCCTGTCAGTAACTCTCTGCATTTCAGCTCAGTAGAAGCTATAGTGACAAGGCTGCAGAAAGGTGAGTGGAGGGGACTGGTGATGCTACAGTGGTGCCCCAGCAGAGGGGTCTGGAGTGGGTCATATACGTTTTTATGCCGTTTCGTGTTGATTACTTGTCACGATTGGTCTTAAAGTCACAGGAAGGCTGTGTCTCTGTTTCCTTCCCTCATCACCATGTTACTGCCTCCCCTTTCTCTCCATCGTTCTCTATCACTTCACTACTCCTCTGCTCAGATCTCTCTATCATTGCAGAACATAGCAACAGGGAGAAGCATCATCTTTCTCCAAGCTAAATTTGCTCCCAAACGAGTGGAACCATTATTTATTTCTGCTTCTGTCTGTCTTGCTCTCTCTCTCTCTCTCTCTCTCTCTCTCTCTCTCACACACACACACACACACTTCCTCGTCAGTAAAGTTTGTCCCCTGCCCCACTTGAGTCTTCTGTCTTTTAATGAGACAGACTGAGAGAGGACATGTTTCTGAGGCCAGCTCTCCAGTGCACACCTACAATCCCAGGGTGCTCCCAGTGGGGTGTTTAGTCCACCGTTTCCATGACGTTCCTCTAGTCCTACACCAGTCTTATTATGAAACCAGACCTGTTGTAAGCAGAATGCTTTGATGTACTGCACTGCATATTGTCAAATACCATTAACATATCATATATTTAACATATACAGTAAGCACTGAATTATCTTTTCATTTTCCTGGTGAGGTTTGCAGTGGTAGCAGGATGAGAAGATCAGCCCAGACTTTTCTATTCCCTGTGACAGATTCCAGCTCCTCCTGTGGGGTACCGAGACACTCCCAGGCCAGCTGTGGGACATAATCCCTCCAGTGAGTCCTGGATCTATCTCTGGGCTTCCTTCCAGTGGGACTAGCCTGGAACAACTGTAGTGGCAGCTGATCGTTGGGAATCCTTGTGAGATGCCCAAACCAACTCAGTTGGTTCATCTCAATCTTGAGGTTCTATTCTGCTCTGAGGCCTTCCCAGTTGTCAGAGCTCCACACCTTATCACAAAATGACAGCCCAGCAGCCCTGTGGAGAAACCTTATTTCCACCACTTATATTCATGATCTTATTCGTTCAGTCACAGCCCATATGTCAGGACTAAAGGTGAGGGTGCTGACATAGATTGATTGGTACCCAGCTTGTACAGAGTCCTTGCTTTGCCAACACAAACTGATTCAGAGACAGCAACACTGTTACAGCTGACTTTTCCCACCACTCGTGAACAAAATCCCTACATGCTTAAACTCCTCCACAAAGGGCTCTCCTCTCACCTGAAGGGAGCATTCCATTCTTCTATTTCATTCTTCTGTTCCATTCTTCTATTCCATTCTTCTGTTCCATTCTTCTGCTCCATTCTTCTATTTAATTCTTCTGTTCCATTCTTCTGTTCCATTCTTCTATTCCATTCTTCTTCCATTTTGTTCTTTCACTCTGTTCTTCCACTCCATTCATCCAGGAAAGTAGGCAAGACAAGATAAGGCAGGTTTATTTGCATAGCACTTTTCATGCACAGTTGCAAAGTGTTTTACGTAGAAATAGAAGATTAATAAAGATGATTACATCCTGAGATCTATCCATTCTGGAAGGTTTTTACCATAAGTGAAAAAAAAGATGTTAAACATATGTTGTTTAAATAGAAAACAAATTAAGATATATTTTTAAAAATACTCTTTGAAGCTTTGAAGTGTTTAAGCATAAACCTCTGAGTCTGGTTAGAAGACGGCATCAGGTTAGCACCTCCCCATTCCTGCTCACAACAGCATCAGGTTAGCACCTCCCCATTCCTGCTCACAACAGCATCAGGTTAGCACCTCCCCATTCCTGCTCACAACAGCA
>JAOYMR010000014.1:1392043-1402229 GCA_025802075.1 Tenebrosternarchus preto | reverse complement strand
TCAGGTTAGCACCTCCCCATTCCTGCTCACAACAGCTTGGGTGATGTTGCGTCTCCCTGAGAGTTTGCCCAAACATCTCTGGGGTGACACAGAGGTTCTTTAGAAATTACTTAGACAGCCTCCTTCTTCAACTTGACTGTGTTGGACTGAATAATATATAAAAATTAAGTTTCAGCGTTATTCATGTTACGGTGGACTAATTTGCAGTCCTTGCTTGGAAGGTGCAGCTTATGCTTTTACTCGTTTACCCTGGGACGTTTACCTACGTGCCAGTCTTGAAGAAGCATTTCTTTACCTGTGTGTGTGTGTGTGTGTGTGTGTGTGTGTTCCTCACAAAGCCTCCATGTGTGGCTGCATGAAGCCCCTCCTGCATCTGTTCCTAAATCTCTTATGTGCAGTTTACATGCAGTTTACATGTAGTTTACATGCAGTTTACATGCAGCTTCATGATTTTTCCCCCAGTCCTCTGTGATGAACATACAAGTACATCCAGTCTAGCTAATACGTACTGATCAATAGAGGCTTCTGCAAAATATCAGGAGGTCATCATTTTGGTACTGATCCTACACGTATCCTACACTTGTGCATACATTGATTTGCATATTTTTGGTTACATTTACATTTATAGCATTTAGCAGACACTCTTATCCAGAGCAACTTGCTCTGCCATCCACTCCCAGAATGCACCCGAGCCAGTACAGTAGGTCAGAGTCCATTGAACTGGGATACTGCTAGATACAGGAGTCAATGCTATTGAATATAACGAAGTACAAAATAAGCGGTACAATACTGAACAATAATAACTGCAATACCAAACAAGAGTGTTCAATTAATCAATAGTACAATATAATATTTCCATAAGTGCAGGGTTAGTGGAAATCTAAAATACTCCACAAATCTACGAGTCCTTAAACAGCAAAAGAGCACTGATGTTCGGACGGTTCCTCCCTCCAGGAGCTTAGACAACAAAGAGTTTGGATGCTTGTCTTTCATGAGTGTAAATGTATACATGTACACACACAATGTTCTTCTTTGTCCATCTCCATCTGTATCTGTCCATACTGTCCCCTGTGTGAGAGACTGTTGTTCTAAGCATGGATGGTATGAAACAGAGAGGTGGTTTAAGAACAGTGCATCAGGACAGAGAAAGATTAGGAAGGTTGTTACAGACCGTACTTACGGCTTTGTTGATGCATTTTAAAAATGCATTCACTCACTGGAAGTTCTATTTCATCCAGCAGTTTTATACTAAATGAAAAGGACTATATGGCTGCTGTCTCGTCTTAAACGAAAGAGGTGAGAGCAGAGAAGCCTGTGTGAACTTCACCCTGTCAGACACTCCTCTGCCTTGGCATGGCTGCCCTAGAGTTCAAAACTGCACCAACCCAAAGCTGGAAGTCATGCCAGCTGGCTAGAGGAGATGACTCCTGTGGTCTTGCGCCTGATACAGACCTGGGTGTCACGGGATATGCGCCTCTCCGGTTCAGTGTTTACTTTGCTTGCTGGAAAGCGCCACATGAATAGAAGGACAATTCTGGAAAGGGCAAACCCAGGAACTTATTAAGCAGATTATATGCACTGCTCTTCTGTTACACTCATCGCTACATAGTCTAGTTTACATAGTGAGAAAGAGAGATGTGGAGGGACGGTTTCCCAGCAGGCACTGCAGAGGCCATAACAGAGTGCTCATTTCCTGCGACTACAGTTCAGGCACAATTCATGTAAAATAAAGCCTTGCATTAAATGTCAAATAAACCATTGTTTTTTTGTGTGTGGGACAGAAATAAAATACCTCTTTTGATACCTTTGCATCTAAAAAAACAAAACATGATAAATATCAGCACAGTGATTGGTGTTGAAGGCTTCATTTTACAAGCATATAGACACACAGTGTGTAAAGTGTTCAAAGTCTCGACAGGTTCACTGTAGGAGCAGCTGTGTGGATCTGACGCAGCAAGCATGACTTCCTCTAGGAGTCGATGTAACGGCACTGACGTGATTAGAAATCAGCCTCTGAAAGTGTCTCATCACAGCCTGTCTCTGTTTGATGGTTCAGTGGTAGCTGTGTTTGATACACCCCGCATGGTTTTGCTTACTTAGCAATGCGTGTAACACCGAGGGGAGGGTTGACTCTGTACCTGTTCTCTTGCCATTTTGTTAGGCACATCTACAGGTGCCAATCAGGCTACATCTGATGACCTGGGCAGTTCTTCAGTAATTCTAAACACAGGACTACTGCTGATGGTATTAGGGAGCTTGTATAGATTTAGATGCCGAAGAGGAAGATTACCTCGTGAAATAATGAACCAATTTTTTGTAAACCATAAAAGAGTCCCTTTCCACTTCTTCAGGTCAATGCTTTCTCAGCATCTAATAAAATGAGGACTTCAGGGAATGGTCCAGGGGGAACTGGAAGAGTCATGTAATTGTCCGTTAAAAATAGAATATCTTTTTAAATAAATTATCTTTGATCAGGAGTTATCAAAAATGGTGGAATGTTTTCTAGTCATAGAACCAAGGATTTAGTTCATATTTTTACATCCACACTGGGGAGATTTATTGAACTGTATGATTTACAGTTTAGGGGATCGTTTTCTTTTTTCAGGAGCTGAGATATTGATTCCTGTAAGGCAACAAAATGCAATGTCAGTGGAAGATGAGAAGATGTGAGCCTATCATTAAACATCACTACATGTAAAAAGACAGGCTTTGAGGGAACCTCTTACAAAAGTCAGGGGTCAGACTGTCGGGTTCTAGGGATTTTACCTCTCCCCATCAAATGTTAAATGCCAAGTCCCTGGAAGAAGCAGGACCAATATAAATTTGTCTAAAGTGGTGAGCTGTACCTCTGCAGGCTTTGTCCTCATGTTCAGATGTCGTATGATGTACCTGGTCTGCTTCGCCTGTCCAGCAGAAGGTAAATCCAATAAACTGCACTCATTTCCTGTAGAAGCCTGGAGTGCGGTTTGAAGAATGTAAGTTCTTCAGCTTATGAATATGGTTCGATGATTCAGAAATTTCCCACAATAAATGACAACAAACTACTCAAAATACATCAGTCTGGTACTCAAAAAACTCCTTTGCCTCTACTCAGGTCTTCCAGTAATGTCAAGCTCTTTGATGAATGATACATGCTTACAAATGAGAACACTATTTTGTTTGCAGGATGTTCTATTGGACAATATGATTTGTCCAGTGAAGAATAAATATGTGAATATGTATAAGATGCAGATGGAAAGGAAAATTCCTTCCTAGTTGGATTGTACAAAAACCCCCACAGATCACAAAAGCATACGAATCAAGAAAGTAATGTCATCTAGCCATTACAGAGCTAAATGGAGACTTGGTTGATCTCCAAGGGTTAAGGACAGTTAAATCCATAAGCAAGTATTACATTTTGGGTTTACAGAAATGGCAGAAATAATGGAAGAAAAATTATGAATAGATTCAGAGTTGTCCCAGTTTGGAGAAAAAAAAACTCAGAATAATATTACATTTGGATTATGTTACATCACAACCAGCCCTCATTAGATGTAAGAACAAAATGCTTATCACTGGTGATCAGAACTTCTGCTTCCCTGACCAAACCGCAAATTAAAAATCTGACCAACCCCAGCTTTGCTTTAGTGTAATGTGATCAGACTTCTCTGTTAGAAAGGCCATATTTGTCTTGAGATGAGGAAACTGTTCCAGAATGGTCAGGTCTGTACGTGAGGGCCACACCATGGTCAGGTCTGTACGTGAGGGCCACACCATGGTCAGGTCTGTACATGAGAGCCACACCATGGTCAGGTCTGTACATGAGAGCCACACCATGGTCAGGTCTGTACGTGAGGGCCACACCATGGTCAGGTCTGTACGTGAGGGCCACACCATGGTCAGGTCTGTACGTGAGGGCCACAGCATGGTCAGGTCTGTACGTGAGGGCCACAGCATGGTCCTGAATTCAGCAGTTAAGAATATAGTGAATTTTACTTTATGCCACTCCCTTCTTAAGTATCTTCGGTTGAAAACCTGGGAAGAGAAATGACCACCGCCCTTGGATGGCTTTACAGGGTGGATCGTCCATCTGAACAGTGAACTCTCCATCATTGTGCTATTTCGTCCTCTTTCCCCCGATGCTAAAGAAGATGCCATTTTTGAGTCCTCAAACTAACTCAACAGTATCCATGTTCTGTTAGTTGCGTCAGGTTTGTGATCTTGTTAGCCTGCCTTACGCAATGTACAGGCCTCATGTGCTTCAGTTCACTTCAGGAGTGAATTTATCCAAAATTAAGTTAAACGTATGAATAAGAATTACAACTGATTGTAAGTGGGATGCAGTTGCAGAGTGGTGGACGACTCACATCACAACATTCAAGCTGATGTTCCAGAGAGTGTTGTTATATATATATATATAGGTAAAACAAACTGTGTCAGCAGACCGGATACGGCTACATCAGTTATAAGCTTGACGACAGTAATGAACTCTTTCTTCATCTGTACCTCTCTCGTTTTAGGACTGGTAATAAGCAAATAGGATTAATTTAACTAGTCGAGATAAATAATGTGTGTTTCTATAGGATAAACCATCTGGTTGTGATAGACTGTGAGGGTTGAACTTGGGGTTAAATGTGTTTTATTTGTAATTCCCACTGGTTTGGCAGAAGTATATGTTAGAGATTTAGATGGTGCTATTGACAGAGAAATGCTTTGCGCTTTCCAACCATAAAAAAAATCAGATTAAGATCAGATGTTAAAATCAGATTATTCCTGGCAGCAGCAAAGATCAGATGCGTGCGGCTTGTTCTGCACTGAAGGTTAATTCTTGCTTGCCAAGACCAAGAACCATGGGTCAGGCCTCTGAGTTAACCAGTTAAGGTTTTTCAGAAATGCCTAGGAATAGCTGACTGTCCGATTGTTTTGTGTCCATACTCTTGAGGTTCGTGAGTAGATCGAGGAAGGAAGCCAGAGTTATTTTTACTCAAAAATAAAGCACCGGCTTTATCTTTGAGTAAGGGGTTATAGCCTCGGAGACTAGGCTGTTTAGTAACGATGCACATAAAACCATATGTGCATCAGGGCCGAGCGATTTGTTCGGTTTTTGATTGATTAATTCGGTTTTTGCTCGCTGCTATTCTGTTGTTTCATACACATACTGAATCAGTACCCTCACCCACACCTAATCAATGCTGTTTAAACATTTGCGGTTTCTCTCAACACTCTGTTTATTGATATGCCACAGCTTCATAAAAGACACACTATTGCTGGAGCGAGTGTATCTGTAGCCCTTTACAAGTGTTTATTCGATTTAACTGAGACTGAGTCTTTGGCAGGCGTTTGCTGAGGCTCTGACAAGAAAAGAATTCTCTCGTCTCTCGGAGCTGCCGTTCAATCGGTCTCCGTAGTCTTGGGTTGGACTCCGTGATCGTAATCCCGCGATCGCTAGAGTGCTAATGCAGGTTTGGGCGTGGGGTGCTAACAGGAAGGCAGTGGGTGAGAGAGTGTCTCGTGCTGTTTATAATGAGCATTTTGTTTCCCGCCCCTCACGGTAGCGACACCCTACTGGCAAATTCATTAGTAGCTGACATCATCACAAAAATGCAAGAATATCATCCAATGTTCCCTTTGCATGCTTACGCCCACCCCCAGCGCGCGCGTTCGCACACACACACACACACACCTTTTTGCTATGTCCACTGTCAGTATCTCTCAGTGAGAACCGTGCAGACGCTCGGGCAAACGCTTCGACACCCCCTTATGCGATATCAGTCTGTCAGAGCTCACGCTCTGGGGAAAACGCTGCTCAAACTTCTGCGCGCGAGCGAGTGAGCGCGCGCGCGAGAGTGTGTGTATGCGTGTATGTGTGTGTGTCGGGAGAAGGGCACGGGGTAGGAGTTGAATGAAGTCAGGTTAGAATCAGGAAGTGGGAGGACCCGGTCGCGAGGAAGAACGCTGAGACAAACCGTTGGATGAATTGAGAGCTTGTGTGCAGTAGGAGCACGGGACCGACTGGAATCAGCTACACGAGCCACACGCGAGCAAGTTTACCTGCGAAAATATTGAAAACACGACGAACCCGCTTTAGCTTGTGTCGATTTAATTGCGGTGCTGTTCTACCCTCGATGGCGGAAGGGGAACTCTCTACGCTGATGGATTTTCTGCTCTTCGAGAGCGACCGGGAGCAAGCGCACGGGAGATAGGCGAGTCTTGAACGTCGTTTGGATGGTTTCTTACTAAGCGCAGCCTCTTCGCCTTTGCTTTAGAGGTGGCGTGTCCTAATACGCGCAATCACGAGCGTCAGTATAACAGCGATTTGCAAGGATTTTTATTCGGCGAATTCACGAGATAAGTCGTTTTCTGTGTGGAAGAAGTGGAAACGCGATTTGAAGGATTTCCTGACTTCTTTTGCTGCTCTTCCACGCAGGACACATGGCTGCCTTTGTCCGAGAGGCACGGTAGCTTTGTGCTTTGCTTGCAACTGTCACTGGGTTTTTTTCCCCTTCTTGGAAAGGCATCTTCTTTCATATGGCTGTCCTCAATTTATACGGAGTGGAAATTGCTGGGTATTTGTGGATTACATTGTTGTGCAAGCAGAATGTGAAACGCGGCCATATTTACTAGACCGCGAAAGTGATTTTTGACTTGGCATTTCCCTCGGTGCCAACCTCGCCACATCAAAAGGTAGATACAAGAAACCGTATTTTCTAAAATTTTCTGACCAGTGCAACACCACCCCTGTGTTTTCCGTCATGTTGTTTAACTAATTTATCTGTATTTATTTGTATTGTATGTGTTGCCGTGCTAAATGCTCTGAAACGATGTTTTTCTGGTCGTGGTGATCGCAGGCAGTCTTAGCCTTGAACGTGCCCAGATGTTGGAGTTTCTGGTTCGGTAAAATCATATTGCATCTATGCGTCGTTGTGTGAACGGTTTGTCTCTATGTCAAAGAAACAAGAGAGGAAGGGAATATTGAAGCGTATTGTTTGTATTGCACTGCAGAACAAAACGCGCGGTGGAGTACAATAATTCAAAAAACAATATTTCAGCTACCACTACAGCTCCTCCTGAAAGGGATTTTTCCCTTCTAACTGGGAAGTTTTCGAAGCTTTTGTGTTGTCGGGCTGCGTTCAGTCGTGAAGTATTCTTTGGTGAAGTATTGTTTGATGGGTGTGTGGGAGTAGTATACTCTTCGTTCAGTTTAGTGCGTTTTGTTTGTTTTTACCTTTTATATTTTGAAGGAATTTGTGTACACAATTATTGTGTTGGTGAGAGATTGTGAATTCTGCATATTAATTAGTTTTTTAGTCTCGTAACTACAGATGAATTGCATGCAAGTGTTTTCCATGAAAGAACAAGCTCAAATCAGCCTACCTATAGTCTTGCATATATAGATTACAGATGGGTAGGAATAGGTCGATCTTTCGATGTTGATCGTTTTGAATTAGCCAATGCCTTTTGACACTACATTGTCACCTAAATAGGCTTTCATTACCTAAATGCTGTTTAAATGCCAACACTGCGTGTTTGCACAATAACGCAGCAACGTTAATACGCTCAGCCGAATTCCGTGCGGAGAAACCTGGTTTTTTTTTCTTCCTATGGACCAACAGTGCCATCAAGTGGCCAATTTGTGAACTGCGGGAAATTCATTAGTGTTGTGTGGGTACTTTGATGAAGCCTGCCTGGTTCGGTCTGAAGCAGATGTACTAAAAAAAAAAACTGTCTTTCTCTCTGTCTCTCAGGGCTCAGATGCCGGCTCTGAGAAATTCTTCAGAACAGCTGCAGCTAAAGGTACGTCTCCTCTCTTTCAATGTTTGTTTTATCCATTTTCAGCACTGCAGGGTGCTGTTTGTTTGTTATACCTTGTACCTTTGGTGTTTTCTGAGTGTTTTGACGCAGCGTGTATAATGGAGTTGGGTTATGGAGAAGTCTGTCGTCTGTAAAACTGCTTCTGCTGGTTCTTATTGTCTGTGTTGATGGGTGCTTTTGTTCGACTGATGTTTCGTTGGGCTAGGCGAGGCCGTAGCTTCTGTGCTGCGGGAGAGAGCGCGGTGTCTGTCATTGCTGTGTGTGACTGTAATGTGTTTCTTGATGGCTGTCTTTCTGCAGCGAGACAGTGTGAAATATTCTTCTGTGTTCTTTCACTATGAGATGTGAAGGAGAAATCCATCTCTGGGGCTTTATTAGATAGACTTCAGCATTGCTCATTGTGATGGATGAGAAAATCCATACGATTTCCAAAGCGTGTGTAAACTATACACTTAAGAAGCTGGCGTGAGCTAGCGGCTGCTCAGTGCTGTATAAATAAACACACAATGACAGATTTGTGCAGTATACAGTAAAGAAGAAAATAAGGGAACTGACTGTACTGAGTTTACGGATTTGTTTTGGAAGTAGGATGAGGGTCTGCTGTAGCAGGATAGTGAAGTTTTGCAGTGTGTCTGTAGAAACTCCACCGAGAGACAATAGAGGATTAGACTGTTGAGAGAACGAGCAGACGCTTTGTGAGCCTACAGTATCTTAAGACATTATGAACCCCCTTTCTTCATGCCACTAATTTGCTGTTAAAGCCTTTGGAATTCGAGCTGCTCCATTTTCTCCAGCCTCGAGCCGCCTCCCTTAACGGACCCCAGCCTTGGGGATACACGTTCTGCATTACCAGGATGGAGAGTGGTGTGGTGGAGGGTGGGGGCTGGGAAGGGGTGGCAGCTGGAAGGGATCGGACCCCAGGGAAGGCCTTCGAAAGAGGGACTGATTGATGCTGACAAGCGCCTTGTTCCACTTCTTCCTTCACCCTGCTCCCTCTGGGCTGGAGCCCATTTCCCACATTCTGCTCTTTGATGGCCTCCAGGGCTTGATTTGTAGGCTTGGGCAGGCAGCTGAATGGCAGTGCTTGACAGAGAGGTTTTTCCTCCAGGAGACGTACACCTTGCAGTGACGATTACGCCCCCTCTGAAGGGATTAACCCCCCTCCACCCCCACCCCCCCTTTGTGTTGCTTAAATCAACACAGGGCCGCCTTCCTGCCCCCTGAAAGAGTCTAGCTTGGGAAACGGTACACAGATAGGCTGTTTCTTCTTGGAGGCTGCCAGGCTGCTACTTCTGTCTTGGAGTTCATTTCCATTTAAATGTGGATCTTTTCTTTTTTTTTTTTTTTTTTTGTCTGCCTCTCATAAGCCTCCTCCAGGCTCCCCCCAAATGCTAATGTGCGTTGGAGAAGTGAGTGGTGTGGAAGATGTGCTCTTCCCTCAGTGTAGGTGCAGCGAACGCCTGTTCTGTTGGTGTTGTTTCCTGGGGTGGCTCAGAGAGATGAAAGACCGCGTGTGTGTGCGTGTGCGTGTTAAAGGGGTTTACCAGCTGCTTTGACTTTTAGCCCTTGGGACAAAGAGGGAAGAAGTCCAGCATTAGAGAGCAGTGCTGCTGGATTGTGTGCGGATAAAAGTGTGCGTTTGGCTCCAGGCAGGAGGAGGTGAAAGGTTTGCTTTGTCTGTTTACAGTGCGCTGTGTGTGCTGCTCGTTGGTACACATCAAACACGTTAAAGCCTCGCTGAAAGATTAAAGTGCTTCTGTGGAAATGTGCGAGTGTGTGTAAGGGTGTGCGGGTGCAGGAGTGATACACACACACACGGAGCACTTAGACTTCTGACCCAACACACAGAGCAGCACTGAAGGATGCTCAGTTTAGTTTAAATTCAACTGCAGTGGCACTTTTGAATTATTATTAATTCATATAACTCGGTTTTACATTCTAAAGTGGCTCTCAGGGGTCAAGATGTCCTTCAGATAGTACAGTACAAAAGTTCAAATAAATGAACACGTTGTATCATGATGGCTGATGAATGTATATTATATAACAGATTATGAGAGTATCTGAAGCGTTTCTCTTTTCAGAAAACTCTCCCTTTCTTAACCCTTATTTCATGTGTCCTTAATTAGCGCCTTGCTGTCAGTCAAAGACGTCGGCTGGGGTTATTACCCATGTTACTGTCTGCTCTCTCGCCTCCTGTACCCTTCCATTCAACCCCAGTCTGATTAACTGGAGTCATTACATCTTGGCCTTTAATTAGTGTTTTGTCACTTATCCTGACAGCAGTGAAGTCCCTCTGTTAGTTTATTTCATTACCTCTGGGACGTGTGTGTGTGTGTGTGTGTGTGTGTGTGTGTGTGTGTGTGTGTGTGTGTGTGTGTGTGTGTGTGTGTGTGTG
>JAOYMR010000014.1:1345786-1357702 GCA_025802075.1 Tenebrosternarchus preto | reverse complement strand
TGAGCTGAACTGTGGTAAACAGTAAAGCCGTTTCTTTCCACTTTGTACATCATGTGCACACACTCATTTAAATGTGTTCAGGTTGTACAGCTCCTAAGTCATTATCAATTACGTTATTCATGAACTGTTCTCACAACCCACCATGAACTATTTAGACATTTTCATTCTGAAAAGCCGTATGAGATGTGAAGCAACTTACTGTTAAGTGTAAAAGTTCGCTGACAGGCCATCGTGTGGTTCACACTTTTCTTCATATTTGGAGGCTGCAACAAATTTCATCTGCTGGGAAAGTGCTCTCAGGTACAGAATCAAATCTTAATGTGCAGTTCAACGTGGTGCCTGTAGGTGTCAGGAACGCACCTACACAGTGAACTGCAAACGCCACCGATTCCACAACTTCAAGCACAGTTGTGCGCACTGCAAATAAGCCCAAGCAACTATAACTGGCAAATAAAAAAATACATGATGGGTGACAATTACAACAAACAAACCCTCTGCTTGCTAGTGGCCCATGAATTCTGTTTACATCACTGTTTAAAGATATTTTTCTCCAGATATTATAGAACTCCATACACCCCTCTACACAATTATAGCAATATTTGTACATCCCTTACTCTGAAAAGGTCTGCTGTTCTTATTTTACCTGCTTCTCCAGTAAAACACTGAAATTATGTCTTTGCATCTGAGCCCAAGTCCTAAATAAAGAGCCAATTTCTATCAGGAAAAGCAACATTCAACATACCTGAGGAATGGGCAGTTTAATCAGATAATGGGCTTGTGGGGAAAATACAGACAGCATTGCTGCCTCAATTGAACACTGTTGCCATCTACGGAAACAACATTTATTCTCCCCTGAGAAAATTAAAGAACCAAAAAACAAAATAAAAATAGTACCTGTAGTTGCTAGTTACCTGCAATATTGTAAGGTGGTTACAGGTGGTAGAGATTTAATCTCAACTACAGTGCAGATAATCCAGTGCAATATTAATGCTCCCTAGAATAAATATCACAAACAGTCCTTATAAAACAAGGTTATAAGGAAACAAATATATAAACAAAATAATTAAGCAAAAATAAATAACAGAAGCAAAATATTTTATTTGAAAATTCTGAATTAAACCAGTCAGGAAAACGAAGATCTGAATCCGATTTGTATCCATGATGGAATAAAACACATTTGGTGCTGAACCGTCAAAAAAACGCCAAAAAAAAAAAAAAATCTACGACTCCCCAAATCCCTTTAATAGACGGAGCCTCTTCATCACACGGACTCTGCAGCTGCTGTAGCGCTTTGTTTTAATAACACTTCTCTCCGAGCATTCTGGAACGACAACATACACTCTTTAAAGTCCTTAACCTGTGTCTGGCACCGTCTCCAGTCCTGGTGCTCCGCCATGCAGTCTTGGACAGCGTAGTGAAGTGCAGCACAGCCCGTCCTGGAGATCATCTGATCCACCGGATCACTTTCATCTTCCGGCCTGCTGCGGTCATGGGGTGATGGAGAAGGACGATCCATCCTGATTTAAATCTGAGGTGGAGATGAAAAACATAAACGCTTCGACTGAGAGGCTCAAAAGATTTACATCAAAACTGAAAACAAAACTCAATGTGATCAAACAGAACATTAAAGAGCCACTTACATTTCCTAATGACTGACTAATCCCAGCATTTAAATTTTATTGTGGAACCTCTTTTCATTAAGACTGCAACCTAAACTAGAAGCATTACCAGAACTGTATGTAAAGCATGTTTGACGTTTACTCGAGGTTACCTACCAAACTAGTGTCCAGGATTAAATGACTGTGCACAGACTCACAGAATGAAACAGAAATCCATACAAAAACAAGAATTCAGACTGGTTTGAAACGCATGGCGATGTCTGCTGTACATTATCAGCAAACTTCTACTGCGTGAAATTAGCTACAGCTAACCCAGCCAGCCAACTGAAAATTTAAAAAATACTCTGCCACCGCTGTATCTGTGTAGCTGTCTAATAAAGTACTTCAAACAAAAATGACGAAAAATTAAGTAGCTAAATTTAGCTTTTTAGTTAACTATCACAATTTCCTAGTAGAACATGTTGTTATTAGCTATGCCAACTAGCTAACGAGCTAAATTAGCCACCCAGTTAGCTAACCTAGCTAACATGTTTAAGTAATGTAGCTAGCTAGTGAGCAAAAAGAAAGTATTATCCGAAAATCTTATTCTAAAATAAAATGTACAAATTCTGCACGTAGAAGATAATCCGTAATACGTTTACATACGTTAGCTAATTTATTTCGCTCCACAAAACACGTGTCTTAACAGTCCTGTAAGCAAGCCAAGGTTAAGAATGTCCAAACAATGTGAAACTAGCTACAACGGCGGCACTGATTCCCGTCGCGTTTAGAAAAATATTTTCAAAATAAACGTTCGAATAATTTAAAAAAAAATTCACGACGATATAATACATGTAATTATTTAGAAATATAACAGAACCATATAATTAGAAAGCAGAAGCCCTAAATGTTTATAGAGTGTTGTTTGTTATATATACATGCACATTTCTGTGGAAAGTACAATGGGGATGAACCTAAACAGCTTTTGTTGAGGCCCAGAGCCTTGATCTAAAGTATTTTTTTGTAAATCTGAAATGTCTCCAAACCTTTTGAAATGGGCAATAAACAGCTAGTATACCTTTATTTTTTCTTCTTTCACACATTTGTTTGTGGTTATTATTTGGTTATGGTTATTTATTATACAAGCATTAACATTATTAATTCAACCAATATCTGAAGGATACATTGTACTTTATTTTTAGTAAACCAAGATAAAACATTATCACAGCATATGTGAAACACAGAAACAGATTTTACAATACAGCTTTTTTTCTGAAAAATTGGGTTTAGAAAAAGCTTTGGAACTTGAGAAATAATAGGTTATAACTGAACATTAGACATAATCAAAAGACTAAGATAAAAGTCTCTGTTTACAATATATTCTTGATGTTTTACCAATCTGAAATAAACTTTAAAAATAACAAAAAAAAAATACAAATGAATAACAAATGAACAACTGCATTTGTAATATAAGAAACAGGCAGTGTAGAAGCATCAGGGAAAACCACGGGAGGCAGGCAGGTGACCCTGATCAAGGTGTGTGTTCTTATCCATATTTACTTGAGTGAAGTTACAAGTTATGTTTAAACTGGAGTCCTGGGGGAGAAGAGCAGGTGGCTGGTCAAATAGCTGTCAGAGGAGAGGTCATTACCCAAGACTCACCTCCAGCCAGACACGGTTATTCGTGCCGACCCACACCACCGTCTGCCCGCTGTAGGTCACCCTGCTGGGATACAGCTGGTGTGCCACGCTGCTCAGAACCTCAACCTCATTAGCAACACCGTCCCCACGTTGCGAGATGCAGCGCAGAAGAACTGGAATTGATACACGCCGTGTGTGCGGCAGGTGAACCTGCCTGTTCCTGTGCGGTAGTCGTTCAGGTTGTTGTAGATGGGCTGGTGAAAGGTGAGAACGCAGGATGGGGAACAAGGAGGAACCAAGTTTCATGGAGAAAGCAGACCTGGGGTTGTGAAGTTAGCTGCAGGGCCAGGAGGACCAGGGGGGGTCTCTCAATTCTGGGGGATCTGGGAATGAGAGAAAGAGAGGTCAGCGGGGGTCAAATCACACCCAAAATGATTAAACCATTTCATAAAGGAAAATGATTTGCTAACCTCGTTTCTGTCGTATTGAACGTAGCTGTCTTGCACATCTAGGAGATTAACACACCAGAGATAAATCAACAACAATGATGTAACTTATAATATACCAGGGAAACTAAACAGGAAAGGGAAACTAGACAGTGAGGTAACAGAAAGGAGAAATAACCAAAGACAAACAAGAAGCAAACAGACCAAGGACAGGAAGGATGTTGACAGAGGGAAGGTGTGAGATCACTCTGGGAGAGTTTCACGCTCAGAAAAGCTAAATCAGGCCATGAGAAGCCAACACCATGGTGTTAGTCCAGTCCTGTGTTGGTCCAGTCCTGTGTTGGTCCAGTCCTGTGTTGGTACAGTCCTGTGTAGCATGGCCCATGCTGTGTGAACAGCTACCATCCTCTTCTACAATGCTTTTCTCTTATCCTGGTCAGCTGCTCAAAGAGATTCTGGTGCCTAGATGTACGAGTACTACAGTTGACCCTCCTAGTTAAGTCACTATTGTGTGAATGTGGCACACGGGGAAGGGGACTGACTAGCATCAGGAGAAAAAACGATTGAAGAAAAAAAAAATGTACTTTGTAGATCGTCCAGGGCAGGAAGAAGCACATGGAGGGGATACACTTTGGTCGCAGCCTGCAGGACTGTACCTGTTTTGATCCAGGGTGTGAGGTCCAGCATTGGGATGTTATTGCAGTTGATGAAGTTTGCTGTTCTGAAGAGGAAGGGGTTTGCAGGGACCCTCCTGATGCCTGTGTTGTCACAGATGATACGAGCCAGAGATACTGCCCTCAGCGAGGCCTTCTGTCTTTTGGTGAAAACTCCTCTATTCTCCCACCACAGCCTACAGACACACCCAAATTACCACATAAACACACAAACAGGCATGTTTATTTACTTCAGACATTCATATCAAAAAATTCCTGCTATTTAGTTCCAGTGCTCAAATTGCACTCAAAGAATAAATTCATTTAATTTCCCAAGCCACCAGCGCCCATCTCTGTGCGCGCACACACACACACTGCGCCCGTCTCTGTGCACACACACACACACACACACTGCGCCCGTCTCTGTGCACACACACACACACACACACATACTGCGCCCGTCTCTGTGCACACACACACACACACACACACGCACACACACAGCACCTGTCTCCTTGACGGATCTTCTGGAACTGGGTTGCGATGAGACAGGCGAAGAGTGGACCGACGCGGCCACCAGGGACAAAGGGCTCGGCCACGCCCCCCAGCCACACGTCGATGTTGGCAGGGGTCCTGTACAGTTCAATGAGCCTGCGTGCCAGGTCTGTGTTGTTCAGTACAATCGCCAGTTGTGGCTCGTCCTTAGGGACAGACAGACCGCAGAACTGCCGCCATGCACTATAACCTGAAGAAAAAGAAACACACAGCTGTAGAATACATGATCCACAATCCAAATCCTCCACATCTGGACGGTGCACATCTTCCACTCTTCCCAAGTGTCACAGATGATGTAAACATGGTCCATCAGTTATATTAGCTGTTCAGTTAACTACTGGGAAAAAACTAATTCTGTAGCGGATTATAATTTCTGGTCCAGGATTGAAAACCACTGAAATTAGTTTTCTCTCTTCATTTCAGCACAAATTTGTGATGATCAGTTTAGTGTTGCTGAATATGGTAAGACCTGTGTGAGATGGTTCTAGGTGATGAACTACAGTGATGTGGTTGAGGAAAAGCCTGGAAGAGCCTGGCTGTTTGTCAGTCATCACACTTGTGCACATCACACTTGTGCACACTTTTGATCTTGGAGTGCACTCAACCTCTTGGATTGCACAACAACAGAGGTTGGAAACTAGCTTTGCACGTGTGTGCAAGCGTGTGCGCGAGCACCTTGCAGACCATGGTCACGGCTCCTCTGCATGTTCAGGGATCCCAGATCCATGGCAACGTGGCTACTGAATGCGAACAGTTTCTCCCTCAGCGCATCAACCAACATGTTTTTCTGCACGTTCAGCTTAGCTTGTCGACCAATCAGACCACGGATCAGAGGATCAATACCACCTGGAGGGCAGGGATTCAGAAAAGAGGAGAAGTTGTGAATAAACGAGTTGAACTACACCTGGGGCACCAGTTCACAGTGTAGTTTTCAGAGCCCTCTGTTCTAATTCACTAATTCACTAAAGTGAGAGGGCAGGAGTGACACATCACAACATCCTTTCGTCTGAGGTTAACAAGCACCGTGTAAATGTTCATGAACTCGCCTTCAAAGATCACTCTCCACGGTGTGAAGAAAGCCTCAAAAAGAGGAATGCTGGGAAACTGTGGATGGTTCTGGAAGTTCTCATCCAGACGGAAGACAAGTGGCTGGATGGTAAGATGTGCAAAGCGGAAGGCAGCAGTGGCAAATACGTTGGCAATGCTTGGGTCAACGTTGGGGTTGTAGCCCGGGTACTGCCCGAGTTGCTTGGTCGCAGCCTGTGTGCCCACGATGTGTGCCAGATAGTCTCTGTAGACGATGATCTGCAAAGTGGAAGCAGTGTTAGTATCAACTATAAGGCTGCTCTGTATGTAAATGAGAGATAAAGAGAGAGAGCGAGAAAGTAAGGACATGAAGTTTTTTTTCTCCAACTTCAGTTTGTTATAACTCAAAAATTATATGATTAGGATTAATACTATAATTGAATAGGATTAATAGTATCAAATTCACTAAAGAATCTTGCCCAGTACTGTCACTATGTGTGTGTGTGTGTGTGCGTGTGTGTGTGCGCGCCACACCTGATGGTAGGCACCCATAATTTTGCGAGCTTCCTGGTAAAGTGTCTCACTGCTCCACCTGGGGTTCAGGACTCGCAGGCGTCGAGCCAGGCGGTTGTGTTCCCTCAGGAACAGTGTGTGCAGGGAGGTGAGAGCGATGTTCTCATCCACACGACCGTCACCTGCAGCCAGCAACAGTGGACCAGCTGCTCTTAGGAAGTCTGTACTGGCTTTGCACCCCTGGCTTTATTACAATCTTCTCTGAACAACTGAAACATGAATAGTACTGTATTGTCAAAGTTTGACGATACAGCGCTTACATTATTTGCACCGAACAGGTGCTCAGACACTGATGGACTGCTGTAATAATGATGAATAACTTCTGTTTTGCTCAGAACGAGTCAAAATTGGAACTTAACCGATTTCCACGACTACTGGTTGCTACGTGTTACGGGGTGGGTAGCAGAATCTGGAACTGACCAGCGATGAAGCATGGCACCTCCTGTGCCCTTGTGTCATTGAGAATGCGCTGGCGGGTGGCACACATATTGCTGGCCAACTTGGTAAAGGGCAGCAACTCTCGCCCGTTGTCCTGGAACTGGTCGTTGACGCGCAAGAGGCCGAGGTCGTTGGAGAGGTCACGAAGTTCACGTGCCAGCCCCTCTTCAGAGCCGTACACCTGACCCACGTCCAGGAACGAGGTCAGCGCGTTGATCTGCTCCCTCTGTATGGGCTCGCCGCCGAAAATGAAGGCCCCGTTACCAGACCCGCAGGCCGGGGCCGAGCGGAACACGGGGAGGCAGCTCTCCGGGCCGGTGGGCAGTCGGGGATCTCTAGAAGGAATCTAAACACCATGTTAGATGGAGATTATTCACGCTGTTTTGGACCAAATTCTATTTATGGATTCTGAAACAATGCAACATTACTATGATGCCACTTGGACTAATAAACCTGCTCTTGTTTGCATATCTGTAATAAGACCCAAATGAACTAGTAGGCAGCAAATACTCAGGTACAGTTTACACTGCAGAAATAATCCAGATCGTTTTGATGTCATGATGAATTTGAAATCTGAAATGACTTTAAATGTAGAAAAGGAATTAGTGGAAAAAACAGAATCTGTATGCAGAAAAGCTGCTAGTTTTCTCTTGAACCAACCTGGATTGGGAAACAGGGCTCGGATTTCTCGCAGCTCTGGTCACAGTCGATGCCGCTGCTGAAGGACCTGATGCTGGGTGAAAACGGTGTGAAAGACAGATCGTGGTCGTTCCATTGGCCAAAGAACGTCATCAGATGTGTGTATTGACCGTCACCAAGGACATCGGCGTCACGTGTGCTCAGAATACGGTTTGACACCAGCCTCACCTGGAGTGACAGAGGTGACGTCTCCTGAGTCTGGGCCGACCTAGATGACATCACAATTCTCATAAAACAAAGCAGACATTGGTCATACCAGAGGCAGCAGGACACCATTATAGAGTTTGCCAGGGTTCCATCCATTGGGCTGGGAGATACCATCTTCATAAACAGCAGGGAGCCAACGAGCTAGTGGTGTGTTTGATGCGCCAAGAAGTGGATTCTTCCTAGAGATTCAGAAAACCAGTGTGAGCATTCCACTGTTACACTCAAACCCTTAACCCTGAATCCATCACATTTATATTTGCCCCTTCAGTTTAAGAAGGGTTACGGTCATGTGATCAGTGAGCTCGTCATGAATTTTGTAATAACAACAACATAGAATCACATGATAATTAAACAGCTCCAACTCTCTGCCAATACAATGAAAGAAGAATCTCTCACTAACAATTATAGAAACTGGCTAACAAATAATGGTATTTCATTTAAGGTTATATGATCTAATACTACAGGCTCAGTGCCCAGGACTCTTATTTTCACATGTTTTGGGGACCAAACAGAACCCAGGACTCTTATTTTCACATGCAGATAACCCCAGTCAGTGCAGTGGCCAGGTGTTCCTGGGACAGCAAGACAGCTCTGCTTACAGATTGTTGCAGACGCTGGTGGCTGTGCGGTATGTGTTGATAAGGGGCGTGGTCCTGCAGGAAGGGGGCTGGGCTTGACCGGCACAGCCTGTCAGATGTTTAATAGTTTCAAGCTCTTCAGGACTGAGCAGAGCTGAGAGACAGAACAGACAAACCGGGTGAGCACACAGTCGCACTTTAACAAGACGCCGCCTGAGCGAAAAAGCAAAAAATGTCAATGAATTAAAAAACAATTAAGACAATCTAAGACAGAGACGTGGCGATCTTAGTCAGTACCTGTGTGTGTGTAGAGAAAGAGAGAAACATATATTAGACTTGTGTTAATGTGCATCAGACCTGTTGTGTTAATGTGTGTGTCAGACCTGTTGTGTTAATGTGTGTGTCAGACCTGTTGTGTTAATGTGTGTGTCAGACCTGTTGTGTTAATGGCTCTCTTGTGTGCGTGGTGTGTTTTCTCAGTAATGATTCTCAAGCTCTGTTCTAGATAATCAGCCGCTCGCACAACTTCCCGCGTGCGGCGGGACGGCTGCTTCATCAGACGCAGTTTATCCGTGGGCTTGATGGCATCAGCCTTACGCACCCTCGCTAGGCTTCTGAGAAGACCACACACACACACACACACACGCATGCACGAGTGCGCACGCACACACACACACACGCACGAGTGCGCACCCACACACAAACACGCACGAGTGCACACACACACACACATGCATGCATGCGCACAGACAAAAAATTTAAAACATTACAGAATATTTTTCTGACATCTCAAAGTTTTTCTATGTAGTAAATTTTAGCATGTGGACAGGGGAGTGATATAATTGGTCTAAAATAATTCTAAATAAAGTTCTAAATAAATGCACTTTATAAATAAATGTTCTAAATGTTAAACATGCCATAAATTCAAGAAATGCTGACTCACTCTTGACGAGAGTACAAGTAGGCATCATTTACAAGTTTTTTGGCTTCTTCAATGGATTCCAGTATAAAAGGCCTGGCCACCCCCTCTTCTACAGACCCTACACCAACACACAGGATCACAGGTCAGGATCACAGACACAAACACACACACTGGAACAGAAACAAACCACCACCCTAAGATTCTGCTGGGGGCTTTTATTGTGCAGAAATAGGGAAAGTCTTATTGAAATGTATTCCTGATGATTGAATTTCATAGTGAAATTTTATTCAAATGAAATATCAATGGTGAACTAACCTTAATGCAGGAGATGCTTATTATTTAAATGCATTATTTGTATCTAATACAAATCTTACTATTACTACCAATCTTAAATTGTAGTTTGAGGCAAAATACAATTTTTTTGGCACTAGGCAGTTGCATCCCACTATACATCTGTTCATGCGCACACACACTCACACACATCTCCACCAGGTTTTTACACATACTCACACACACCTTCACCGAGTTTCAGGTGAGATGTGCTTGGCCTGTGCTGGACTCACCTGTTACAGGATCATGTAGGTGTAGGTGGCACCACAAGAGCACATTGCAGATGAAAAACTTCATTTCTAAAAGATGAGACACACAGTGGCTCAGAGCTCAGCCTAGATCAGCAGAAGCTGTTTACTAAACAAATGTGTCCTATCCAATACAGTAGGACCCAACGTAGATCTGTGTTCACTAGAACACAATAACATTTACCTTTTAAAAGAATTCATTCATTAAAAATGACAGGAAACCAAAGGTAAATCATATTTTCTTAAGCATGTTTCCTCTGACATTAGTAGAACTGCTTATTTATCATAGCTGTGAGGAAAAAGCACTAGCACATGTTTTACATTTTAAATGGTTTTCCCTCCAATGGCAGTGTCATCCTTCACACAACATGACAAAAATACAAAGCCAACATCTACAAAAAGAGGTCTGAAGAGGATTTTGTTTGAAAGCAAAATTAATATAGTGCATAATATCATTCATTCTTAGGCAATTCTTTCACTCAAGATTCACCTTCTCAGAGTCAGTTACTTCTGAAAATAAAAAGACAACACAAAGAGCTCCAGAGAAGCAAAAAATACAAGCTTGAAAAATCAGAATGAAACAAAACATTTAACAAACTGTTGCTGTAAGAGACCAGTGCAAATTCTCACCTGTGTCTTTTCTGTGCCTGCAGTTCTGCAGTGCTGGAGGACTTTTATACATAGCTGGAAGGCTCATCCCACAATTAGCAAAGCCATTTCACTAGCTGTCTAGTTCCTACTTCTTCTTATCTACCTTCATTTATGGTACTTAGTTGACGCTTCTTGAGTAATTGAGGGTCAATGGTCTTGCTCAAGGGGACAGAATCAGTAATTTGACAACCTTCTGAGCACTAGCTGAGTACCTTAACCACTGAGCTTTCACTGACCTGCATACACATTTGAGTTGCTGTTGTCCTGCATGTCTTAAATTGCTTATTACTGTAGTGTTTATTCAGTTTAAGTACGAACAAAAATGTTTAATAGCATTTCTGCCCACCTACACGTCTCAAACTGAGTTAGTGCCAAATCAGAAGATTTGTACTGGACCTGTGACGACATTTCTTCTGTTAATCTGTTAATTCTAACATATTGAGCGAACTGGGTTAGTGACCTGTTTGAATTGGCTTAGTGATCTGTCTGAAGGATGCAATGCAAATCAAGGTCACAGTTGTTTAAAGGATGGGGAAATTACACCATCTTGCCAGGAATGTCTTCCCTGGAGGAAAAACATTAACTGGACTTCCTTCTGATATCTCTCTCTCTCTCTCTCTCTCTCTCTCTCTCTCTCTCTCTCTCTCTCTCTCTCTCTACACCAGGATTCCTTTAAATCTTCTTCGAGTCAAATCAAATTAATTTACACCTCTCTTTCTACATCAGCCATGTCGCAGATCGGTTTTACACACTCCAGGTCCAGCCCCAGTGAGCAACTGTGGCAAGGAGAAGATCCCCAAGATCCTGAGGAAGACAAACCCAGACAGGACCCAAGGGTCAAAAGGAAGAAGTGCAGAGATAAACCAGGAAAAACACAGGAGTTGATGCACCTTGGCAGGGAGGATATGGGGTTATTAAGCACAATTCAATGTTACAGTGTGTAAAATAGTGGCATATAATGTGCAAGGCTGGACTCTTACAGGCCACATATTTACATTAGTTTTGCAGCATTTAGCAGACACTCTTATCCAGAGCGACTTACAAAAGTGCTTTGTTGTTCGCTCACAGAATGTATTCTAGCCAGTAAGTTTGAACTGGAATACTGCTAAAATGCAGGAATCCATGCTGATCTGAGTATAAGCTGTGATGGGAGGAGGTACAGAAGGAGCAAAAGGCAGGGGTTAAAGGTGAAAGGGTTAAAGGTGAACGGGTTAAAGGTGAAGGTCTTTAAACTCCATCCCTCCAACTCACAGTGGTACAAACATAAACTACAAACTAAAACATAAACTACAAACTAAAACATAAACCACAACATAAACTACAAAGTAAAACATAAACCACAAACTAAAAC
>JAOYMR010000014.1:1316836-1340742 GCA_025802075.1 Tenebrosternarchus preto | reverse complement strand
TATCACCTACTTACCTCCCCACCACCCCCTTCCCCCACCCCCCCCCGCCCCCCCCCCCCCCACACCACCCACACCCCCCCCCCCCCGCGGGGGGGGCCCCCCCAACTATACAATGTATTGATTCAACTGAAAATACATCAATAAATAAAGGCACACCTCATCAGAACATGACTCACCACATGCAACCTTAGCATCTGGATCCTGCTTCAGGTGGGCGTCCAACACAGCGTCACTGATCTGGTCACAAATCTTATCTGTAAGACAGTGTATGCATGTGTGTTACAACACACCAAACAAAACAAGTATGCACATATCCCCAGGTCTCAATGAACAGCTCTGGAAATAATCTTCCAGATCAGGCTCAAGTTATAAACATTTTTGAGAGAGAAAATCCTCCCCTTTCTCCTTCACTGAAGACAGCACCAAACCTTAAGGGAAAAAACCATGAGGTAATATTCATCTTTTTCAGTATATGGATAAAACGTATTAATTAAAACAAGTAAATGTACTGGTCTCGTCATACCGTTGCCAAGGCAAGCAAAACAGTCTGGGGCAGCTAAAGACATAACATGTACAATATTCCTGACCTAAACGCAGATACTGTACACTGAAGTAAGCGCATGACCTCACACCGCGACAGATATATCAAGTGGCTCTGTGCTATAAAACATCTATGGCGGGTGATCCAATAGTGTACTGTAACGCACTCTCGCGGCGTTACCATACTGCTCCCTCCAGATACGTCTATATTTAGAACAGTGGTAAGCCAAGCTAATGAACTGCAAGGAAAACGCTCCCTCGCGCACGCTCACAACACTGTACTTCGGACTGCGCTCGCGTGCTTGGAGCTCGGACCAAAACGCGGCTCGACCCCACGAGGGGGATGCGCGGCTGATGCAAGAGTCCGGCGAGAAGGCGTGGTTTACCACGTGGGGCAGACAAAATACGAATTATGTACAACCTAGCCGTCAAAATCTCACAGGATATTCTAAAAAGTAAAAATAAAAAAAACAACAACAAAAAAAAAACGATATAGTGAACTTCAATTCTAGCCATTTTATCTATTTAGGTGACGTCACGAATTAAATTGTCAACGAAGATACATCAAGCCCTAGACCGAACAGACGATAAGGTTTTAAAGGCAAAAAATATTCGTCCAGAAGTTGCCTCCGACCCACGACCTAAAACCTCCACATAAGCGCATTAGCCGTGGCTCTAAACAAACGTGTAAAAACACCGCATTGCTCTCCGTGAGCGTGTCCGCTTTCGCCCGCCATACTGCGCGCGTGCCGACATTTTCCGCACGCTCTTCCCCAACACAGCCGAACCAGCTCAACTACCCTCCCGTGTTCAGTTTAGTTACACATTTCGGCCCCGAGTGGCATGAAACGAATGGTTTCGACATGTCAACCCATTTTCGCTTGGCGCTCCTTTGCCCTGTGTGGAGGTATTAATCCCGTTCTTGCCCCTCAAACCCACCCCCCGACCGTCATGGCCGGCGAAGGCTCCGCTACTGGCCTGCAAACTCATCGCGTGGTTTACCGGCCCAGGCCACGTTAAAGGGAACAGAATATTTCACGCGAAAACGAATACTTTACGTGCGACGTCGTAGTAACCGGGGTGCTCTCGCGCCAACGACACTTTAATCGTTATAAACGCACGGTCTCGACTAAAACGTAACTATTGTTTTCTAGCTCGCGAGCTAACTACGCACGTTAGCCAAGTTATCATTGAGGTCGTATTTACTGCACGTTACTCAAATTAAGACCAAGATAAGAAAACAGTTTACAAGTTAACTAGCCACGTACCAGGATGTCCTTCACCGACAGACTCGGATGTGAACAGAAAACAGTCTTCATCAATGATGGAGTTATGAAAACCGTTCATTTGTCCGTTCATATTTTAAATAAGCGCCTAGCCTTAACGTCGGTCAAGCTAATATACTACAAACCCACACAAAAAAAAACGTATAAGTGTGACGTTTCGATATAAGGTCCTTGAACCCCTTTTTAAAAACCTGGAATGTTGTTAAAACTACGGCTGTGACCGCTGTGTAGACTTGACCTCGAATGTGCGCAGGGACCGGCGGTGCGGGTTTATATCCCTCCTCTCCTGTAAAAGCGCAAACGTCACGTTTGCGCAGCATCTGACGAGCCAACGACAAATGGGTTGCTAAGCAGGTGAACAAATGTGGATCAAACTGGGAAATAAAATGCGTTTCATTATAAAAAAGAATATATATATATATATATTCAAATGTAAACGCATTTTAATAAAACGTTAAAAACTATTGAAATGAACTGATTAAAAAAAAAAAACACAATGCCCCCATGTAATTAAATAGTGAAGTATGTGAGTTGTATTTTTATTTGGGTAGAATTACTATAACATTACTAATATTAGCCGATGATTCGTTGGACTCTACAGTACTTCATTCACAGAAAGGTGGTATAGCTGTTAGAAAGGTTCCAAATACAAAAATCAGGCACTTAAACTAGTTTTTCGGTTCACGACAGGTGCGAATTTATGGGACAACGTATGCACTTCGTTCTCGGGTAACCTATGGAAACCGTATTGCAACAGCAGATTTGAGATTCAATTTTGTGCCGATTTAGCGAGCTAACAGGCCTAGCCGATAAACTCACTGCACTGCGCCCAGCTGATATGGACCGAGTGGGCCCGTGGCGCCCCACATACAGTTCAAGGATTCCAGGCATGTGGATCCAAAAAGCTAAGAACATTGAACGTCGTGGAAGATATGTGATTTGCTCGGACGACAGTCATATATTTAGAAAACTGGAAAACATCAAAGTATTATATTTTTATCTTAAATTGTGATGACTAATTCCAAATCCTGATTTAAAATTGAATATAAAATATTAAATTGATTCAAAATGACATTTCTGGTAGATTAAAGAGAACAATCTAAAAAAAAAAAATAGGTTCAAAACACACTCAAGTCACTGGAACAATACTGTAAAGGACACGCCTTGAAAAAAGCCTATTCAGCCACAACAACTAAAGCTCCGGCTACAGCTCATACTGTTACTTTGCAAACAGCATAAATTTGCATATGACTCAGGCAGCAGAAATGACCTTTGGACACAGCATAAACAGGTGACAACATGTTAATATACAAACATGTGTCTGTGCTCATGCTCACAAGCGCGCGCACACACAAACACACACGCACGCTCTTATGATGGCAGCGCAAACTCAGCTGTAATGGGGTCTGAAAGATATGTGCTGTTTATACGCATTAAGAATTTTTTTTTCTTATTGTCAAAATAAAAGTCCAGTGGACACAGTTGTCCACTACCGACCTCTTTCTATGCAGTTAATTTTCAAATGTAACTAGCATTACATATGACCTTTACACTTTTGCTTGTCTGAAATCCATATTCAGTTTGTGTCACAGCATGTTATGATGTGTTTTTAGAGAGCCCATTCAATCTGACAGTACCAAAAGTAGGTCATTCAACTTCGATGTGTCTGAGTGTGTCTGTACAGTTATAACTGGCTTAAGGGCTTTTATCCAGTCATAAGAAGCTTTACCATAAGCTCATTCCACTGTAGTCACTGTAGTCACCGTAGTTTCCCTAAACCTTCCACATTCACTATGTGTCAAAACAGGCCTACTGGTTTAATTACAATACAACAGTGGGAGTGTACAGCTCTACCAATCACACAATATCATCAGCATCATCCCCCGTTAAAAAAAAAAAAACTAGAGGAAAAGGAGTCAAACCAAACAAACGTGAGGACACACTGGCGAAAACATTAAACTAGGTGTGTTTATGGTGTGGCATGTACAGTTAAACTCAAAGCTTTGGAGCTTTACTGCCCAGTACGTGTTTGTAAATCCCATCCCTGTGTTCAGCAATTAGTGCGTCACTTTCTAATAACTAACAAACTCATGGCCATAACAATAGGACAGATTTGAGTTAACAGAGGTGTCATTGTGTGTGTTTGTGAGATGGGTGTTATCCAGAAAAATGCTCCAGTGGAGCTCAGCTGGTTTGGAAATTAAGATTTTTATGCATGTAACACACATCAGCCTGCTGTTTATGAGTTGACTTCTATGAAACACCTCTTGGCTCCAGGGGGCGCTGTGCAGTGGCTGGACCCCTGAGCTCTGACCCCAGCTCACAAATAAGCAGGGATATGTGAAAAAAAAAAACATTTTGTTATGTACAATGTGTGTATGTATAGTGCCAAAAGGAATTCCATTTTGCCTAGATCTTAATCTTACAGTGGGGTGCCAGTCAAATCTCATGATCTGTCCCGATGGTCGTCTTCAGTGTGATGTCAGGAAAATTATCCTATAACCAGCTGAACAAAAAGGTTTGTTCCAAATTTCTTAATATGTAAACCAGCACCATCTTCATCTGCTTTCTGGAATTTCCTCTTCAGTCCACTTCAATCTTCAATCCGCTGTCAATCTTCAATCCGCTGTCAAAGTTCATTAAATGGTTCATATCTGCTGCTACTGCTGCTGTGTAGATAATGGCTGATGGTGATATAAACAAAGAGACCCTCAGTGATTACAGGATGGAGTCACCCAGAGGTAAACAAATGTGGACCCTGAATGCACCAAAATGCATTCAAATATTAACATGCATATGGAATATTAATAATGAATGTTCATATAACGTTGATATCGGAACATTAATATCGGAAAAACAGTGTACTTTTTTTTCAAAGTGGAAACACCAGTTCTGAACAGTGCCTAGGGTCTAAATAACACAGGACTGTTGTGGTGCATTCTTTAGGTCAAGCCCTGTTAGTGCTCTGAAATGAAAAAGCATGTGAACATTTAGTGTAGTACTTTTATTTTGCAATATGTATTTAAGCTCTCACACTGCAAAACATTAATTACCAGAATGACCATAAAGACATGAATGAATCTCATTCACAAGTCACACACAAGTCACACACAACACACACAACCCAAACAGCGCTTGAACAACGAGGGAGATGGAACAGAAGCAGGCTTGAATGTACACTGCAGATGTGTAGTCATGTTGTCTAGTGTTTATGAGTGTTTGCGTGAAGACAGAAACTCAGACACATACATTCAAAAACAACTGGACCTCCCTGTGACAGCAGAGCAGAACAAGCTGCGACTGCAGATGCATTATGGGCTTTTTTTGTTCTACACAAACAATGTTGTTTACATGAATTTTGATTCAGACTTTCCTTCAATATATAGCTGCTCACTCAAGAAAATAATTCAGCCCTTCGCATCAACTCAATTAGGAGAAGCCTGTTTCTGAGAGAGGAGCCTTGATGAGAGCAGCGAGAGCCCAGGCAGAGAGTCTCTCACACAAACATGAGGAGATGAGTGTGCAGGTTACCGTTTGGACCTTTTCTCTCGCTAGCACAGAGAATGAAAATGTCAGCATGACACTGGAGACGGTGGCGGGTCAGAGTGGCTTCCGGACGAGGCCGTGACCCTCCCACACAGCATCGTTATCAGTTAAAGGTCATCAAGTGCTAGGGCACGTGCACGGAGGTCATAGGTCTGTATCCGCAGGCTTGGGCGAGGCTACAGCTCCAGAGATTTGACCCGGAGTCGCCCTGTGCTCACCTAGGATGGCTGCAATCAGCGCTTCTGGAACGCTGACCCCATTCCCAGGGGACAGGGGACTGCGTGGGCTCAGCGGGCTAATGGAGGGGGAGGTGAGCACATCCGGGGACACCAGCCTCTCCTTCTTGGCATTGGTGGCAGGGCGGGGGGAGACGCTGCGGGCCGGTCCGTCTCGGGGCCGTAGGCTGAGGCTCTGCAGTGAGGTCAGCGGGGTGGAGGTGAGGGCGGGCACCGCCGGGCTCCGGCTGCGCTGGTGCTGGTGGTGACGGTGGTGTCGTCTACTCGAGACTTTGCTGCTGGGGCTGGGGCTCCGGGAGCTGGGCCCCAGCAGGACCAGAGTGCTGTCATCCTCCGAACTGACCTCCGAACTGTCTGAATGTGAGGGACAGACTGGAGCAGGAGCGGAGCACATGGGAAGGTGCACCTGTAGGAGAGGAGAGGAGTCGGGGAAGAGGGAAAAGGGGTGGAGAGGAGACGAAAGGAGTTCTAAATATTTGAATAACTGATTATGCAGTAACCCATATTTTCTAATAACCCTGGCACAAACGTCTCCAAATACTCTCACACTGACCCTAACACCAAATAACCCTGGCACAAACGTCTCCAAATACTCTCACACTGACCCTAACACCAGATCAGTCCAGTTTAGCTACAAAATCCTCTATTCATACATTTTTGCACTCCGTTGTTGAAAAACCGAGGAGCACATTTGCTTTTTAAGTGAGAAGTTGTAGAACCATGGTGTATTTACACAGCAATTATAGTACAATTTATCAGTAGGGTTCAGGTTTGATAAATTACCTGTAATGACTGAGACATTATGTTAATATCTGGTTTGACTCACTCTGTTTGTAGATTTGGGCTGTCCAGTCTCAGGGAGATACAGAAATCACAGTTCAAAATAATTAATGTTTTTATCATGACAGCCACAACACAGCTAAGCTTTGGCCTTGTGTCCCATGGTAACATTTATGCCTCTTTGAAGACTTGTGATGACAAAAGGGCTTCGCACACTTCCGTGACCTCATGTGTTGCGTCATCAGCAGATAAATGCGCCCAGTAGAGTCAACCTTGGTGAACAGTCCAACAGACCCCCATGGAACATTTTATGATAGTAAGAGTACACTGGCTGGATAATGAATACTGGAACACTGCAGACCTGGGGGTGTTTCCACACACAAACACTTGGTAGCCTTGGTAACCACATAAGCCAGTGGGGCTCACCACGAATAAGCAAAATAGATCCATGGTGTAAATGCACCACCTGCAGGATGATGGGTGGGGCATGAGGGGCCAATTAGGTGGCTGGAATCAGATGTAGACCTTGGTGATGGAAACCGAGAGTCTGAGAATGTGGAATGTCACTTCTTCAGCAAGAAAAGAGCCTAAGCTGGAATGTGAGATGGAAAGGAACAGGCTAGATATAATAGTGCTTTCCCCCCAGTAGGGACTTTGCTGCTTGCTCTTGTTTGAGGTTGGGGTCTCTTCTACACCGGGCTCCCCACTGCAGATTGGCACCATTGGTTGTCAGCATAGCTGTGGCTAAGCCAGTTAGTGAGACCAAAGCTCTGTCTTGGGAGGAGAAAGCAGCAGCCATGAAGCAACTTTTGGGCATCCCCACAGAAGTTGTGTTAGACCCCTTAGGAGGTGAAAACCTCTGCAGGGGAAACTGTAAAGTGGTGGAAGGAACACTAAGGAGCTCCTCAATGTGATAGACATACCCTTTTATCAGGAGGCGACAAGTGAACCCAATGATTGTTCAAACTCCATTTCTGTGGATGAAGTGGCCATTGTAGTCACCATGGTAATCACCATGGTAGTTAAAAATCTCATGGGGGTGCTACAGCAAGAGTTGAGATTCGATCGAAGATGTTAAAGGCACTGAACATGGTTGGAACATGGTTGTGGTAAACACACAACCCTAACCCTAACAACTAACCCTAATCAGTATCACATGGAAAAAGGGTACAATGTCCTTGGACTAGCAACCTGAAGTAGTCGTCCCTATAGTTACAAAAGGGGTTGGGAGGGAGTGTGTTTCAGTTATAGGGGAATCACACTCCTCACCCTGCCAGTGTAATGGGGTATCAGGGGTGTCGGAATAATCAGGGGTGAGGCACCCAGACAGACTGCACCCCCTGGTGGTTACACTAGATAGGACATCATAGATGGACCCAATTGCAGAGGGTAGGGAAGTAGGAGAAGGGGTGGAAGATGCAAAAGTCAACTGAGAGGGAAACTCCACAACTGTGATGGGGTTTGAAATGAAAGGAGTGGGGGAATTGTAGCACTCTGCTCTTCCCACCACACCAATGGGATTGTGAGAGCAGTTTGGAAAACAGCTTCTGTAGAAGGAAAGGAATGTGTAGTCAGCATGTTAGAGGAAGACTACCAGCAAGAAAAACACCAGCCACTTCTGAACACAAAACAGAAAGCAGGGAATCCCTCTAGACTAGCTGTGGATTGAACCAGGCTCCATATAACCCCTCTCCAAAACAGAGGCTAGAGAGGGAAGTTCTCCACAGAAGAAACAATGAGACATAGATAGCTCATGGCCTCCCTCTGGTGGTTGACAGCTGGCATTTCAAGCTACTTGCATCCAGTAAAGGTCTATGTTAAGAACTATAGAACAGAATCAATCTGACAGCTGATTGCAGTAGGAGCAATGCAGTTCTTTTTTTGTTGTAGCTTTGTGAGGGATCATACCTTTTGTACTGGTCTTTTTTGTTGTTGTTTTGAGGTTTTCAGTGGTCTCGACACCCTCACACAGCTCTGAGATTTACAACCAGCTCAAACATATTATTTACCTTCAGAACTGCAGCTAACACCCTCCACGTCAGCCAGCACTTTACAAACCATGTTTCTCAACCCACAGAGCAAAACTGTTAGTGGACTCCAAGGACTGGGTGGAGAAACAACTCAAAAAGCTTCAACTTCACGTTTTACAGGATTTATCCGCAGCCTTGGTCCTGGGCTCCATTGAAGGTGAGCATGTTTATTACCACAGCTGCAGCCGACAAAATAAAAGTTATGACCACGTCATAGCCAAGAGTTTGAGTCAGTGAAGTCTGTCGGCTTCCGTTAAACTCAGTACCAAAGAACTGTTTTTTGATCCATGCTGAAATTCATTTTATAGGACTGACCTGAAATGGCTCTGTAATTCCCACAATGCTGTTCATGCTGTTGCTATAGTAACCCAGGATGTATTCCCCTGCTTCTCTAGGCAAATCCTCTTCTGGAAATGTTACCTGGTGGCAAACACAAGCCCTAGATTGATTAAAGGACATAAATAGTCAATAATAAACAGATAATCAATAGGTTTATGCAAAGGAGGCAATGGGACATTTCATGATTGCACAATCATGAGTTTGAAGTGAACCTACACAGTAAGCTGTTTGCCTGGGTGCATTCCAGTCCAACGGTGTGTTTGGTTCCACCTCGGTCAAATGGTCTGATTTTGCCCACACATAGGCTGCGTAGTCTTTATGATGTTTGAATCCCAGCTAAGGAAAACAAACAAACAAACAAACAAAACCCCAAGAGAATGACATATCTAACAACCCAACCAAACATCCCAACTCCTTCAGGACTACTGGAAATGTTAGCAACAAATGCCCCTAAAAATTGAGATCCCCCCCCCCAAGGTAGAACATCACAACCATGCTTCTTTGGATTATTTTGATATATATATAGGTTATGAAATGGAGGTTTCATAAAAAATACAGCAAAAGTTGCATAATCTGATATTTGTACATATCCTATAAAATGGAAAATGTGCAAATTTAGGAGTGTCAAAGTAGTGGGTCAGCAATATCCCATGAATCTAAAAATATATAAATTAAAAATATTTGCATTCTTTTTCAAAATTACAGCCTTAAATAATGTGCTATATGCAGAAATTGAATAGAAAATACAATAAAAAAAAAAGATTTCTATTCCATTATCAGTATGACAACAGCACAGTCCAGCTGTCAGTATCAAACACACATCAATCACACCCACACACCCACACCCAACCCCTCTCGAGCACCTTGACTGAACTATGCACCCCTGGCTCTTGTTACCTTCCTCCTTATTTAAGGCCACAGGAACATGCTTCCAGGTCTTCACATTCTTTTCAAAACCGGAGATACCGGCTCGTGCTGAAATACTTTGCCACATTTATTTGAAGTATATTTGAAGTCTTTTTCACCTTGTTTCAGTTAATAAAGGACATTTTGATAACAGTACTCACTCATCACACTCTCTGAGATGTGACAGGCAACAGTAACTGAAAGTATGATCATTCTATTCTAAACATAACATTATATATAATATTATGTTTAGAATATAAAAAGTGTTTGTAGACTGTGACTTTATGTGTGATATGTTTAATCAGATCATAGTTTAGTTAATGTTAAAGTATGCACCTATGTTTATATTTATAGTTATGCATTTTTAGTAATGTAACTACTAAAATCACAATTTACGTATAATGCAGTTTTATTAATGCATAATGAACGTGTACCTACAATGTTTTACATCATAACTAAAAACTTCTGTAATAGTCATCAATAAAGTTGACATTAACAGTGATGTTCTGTGTATTATATTCAAACATTCAAGAAAAGTTAACAATTAACAGTTAACAGTATGTAGCAAAACTGGCTGAGAACAACCTGCTATTTCTTCTGTTATGCAATTTTGAGTTTCTCCATGGCAATAGTTTGGTTATGGCAGGTAATGTTACAGTGCAGTTGGAGAAACTGCTGACTTGGTTGAGCAAATCTCTTTTGAGTGGACACAACACAACAGATTGTGCTCTACATACGTGTGCCCCTCATACGTGTGCTCCACATACATGTGCCGCTGGTGGAGAACCATGGGAGCACACTGGAGCACCACGTTGGGCCCCTTAGCAGTTGGAAGTGGAGTGTGACTGACTGTAGAGGGGTTTATGACACCATTCTAGCATCACCACCTTCTTAATTGCTGTAAAAAAAAAAATCCCAGGTTTTCCACTTGGTCCTTGATCTCTTTCCCCTTTCTCAGATCTACCTGCATCTACCTTTATGGACCAACTGTCCAAAGACTCTCCATGGTGCTGGACATATACTTACAAAAAACAAAGAGTGACACTCTTACCCGGTGCTGTCAGCTCCCGAGGGCAGATGGTGTATCTGCTCCTGCATTACTGCAGGTGAAATTACAGTGTGTGTCCAGTAATAAAAAATTGAATGTTGACTGAGCAACCATATATTCATAAACACAGTCACCGGTCAGGTGTAGAACTGGAGTAGGCAGCATAATGTTTGGCTTGTTTCCTTGAACATGTTTAAACACAAATTTTGTTTGTAGAACAAGGATTTGCCATTTGATGCTGTCCAGATTAACACAGAGGGCACATACAGGGTACATTGACACAAGGCTACATGTGCTAATCCACAGAATTGCACGAGTTGGGTAAATACTTGTGCAACTGTCTTCCTGCAAATCAACTGCCTTTGCAAAGCAAAGTTTGCACAGCAAAAGAGTTGAAAGGCCTAAGCAGCTTTAGGTTGACTGGAAACCTTCATGATTTATCGCATTATGTTTTACGATTGTCCAGCAACAGACACAGACTTGAGCTGAGATTTATTCTGGCTTCCACATTACAGAAACCCAGAGAGGACCCATGTGAACAGCACACGCTCATTGAGCTACTGTATGTACTGCAGCTGCAGGTTGGTGAGATCTTGATAGACAGGTTTTCTGGAGTGTAATGGGGAAACTGCTTCAGCCTGAACGGAATTAAGTAAATAAGCTACAATCCTTAATGACATTAATAATTTGCTGAATCCATTTTAAAGAAATTATCAATGAGTGAATTTGATCAGACAGCAGAACATGGGTTATCTGATCTCACCCTGTGACCAATCACCATTTCTTAATCAACCACTCCCCTGTTCCCAAGCACCTGCACGTCTTCCTTGTTCCCTGTTCTCTCTATTTAAGAGCCCCAGGTGCACATCTCCAGGGCTTCACAGCCGTAAGCCGAACTGTGCTGGTCTGTGTAATGACACCACTTTCCCCTGCACTACTGCAGACAGCTTTGCTTTTCTGTTATTATTGTTATATATGTTATATTTTGTTGTTATTATTCTGTTATTATTGTTATATATGTTATATTTTGTTATTATTGTTATATATGTTATATTTTGTTATTATTGTTATATATGTTATATTTTGTTGTTATTATTCTGTTATTATTGCTCATTAAAACGCTCCTTCCTATCTTCACCAATCGTGTTTTGCTCTGTGTTCCAACATAAAGTACAAGTGCACATTTTGGGGAATTTTTGGTCAATGATATGGCCATCATAACTATTATGATCTAAATGTCACATTAATTACAGGAGTTTTACAGGTGATGTAACAATGACATCTGATTTAAAGTGACCACCAAATTATAGAACAATAAGAAGATAATGTCATTAAAAAATACTATGACCTTGATCACATTCATAAAGTACTGAAGCATTTTTGGAGCAGAAGTCATGTTTACCTTGTAGAGCCCTACCCAATCCCAGGAGCTCCTCTGGAAGCCAGAAGCTATGGTGAATCTGGCTGTAGCGTCAGATACCTTAGTCCACTCCTTCTCAACCTCCAGTGTGACTAAGGGCAGATCAACCTTAAAGGGAAACTGCATTGAACAGGGAGAAAGTTCAGAGGTGCTGACAAAATATGGCTTCTGCATAAATAACCTAACACTGTTTAGAAAAATGTAACTATTTGTCCTGCCTTGAGGGGGCGCTGACTCACGTGCAGAGAGAAAAGGGCAGAGACGGGCTTGTGGTCGCTAATGGTAAACCCCATGTGACTGCGGTAAAAGTGCTGCACCACTTTTGTAGCTCCGCCCAACCAAGAAGTCAGACCCCGTTGCAGCGAGGCATTGTGGGATGGAACAGGAGAGCCCGTCCTACGGAGACGCCATAGGATGCGGTCTGTCCAAGCAGGTTTCCTCTTCTTTGCACTGAGAGAGAGAAATACAGCAAGAGAGAGAAAGAGAAACAGAGAGAGAGATGGACAGGGACAGAGGGGAGAGGGAGATTGAGAGATGGAGAGAGAATTTTTATAATTTACAAAAGAAATGAGAAAATATCTATGCTGTGTGATGACAGGGTATACACAAGCACAGGGTATACACACCTTGTGTCGTACGTGTGCGTTCCCACGTCGAACTTGTAGGTGGGTGGGAAATTGAGCGGCCCTTCCGTAAATCCATCCAGAACAGACTCACTGCTCTTTGCCATGTTGAGCTGCAGGAACAAAACCAAGACATATGATGAGCACAAGTAGATCAAGGATCGTCAACAAGCACAAAACTGAGGACATGATGGAATGGAAGTGAAAACTACTAAATAATGTGTTGAAACAGCACCCCCTTGTGGTGATAGAGGGAACAGTGGTGAGTTTTTTGAGTATCAACTGCTCCTGCATTATGTGGTAGATGGCAAGAGCAGCGAAGTGCTGGTGACTGGACTGAGGTTCACCTGTCTTGGGTCTAGAAAGGAACACTGTAACTGTACACCCCCTGCTGGCAAGAGGGGCGAAACCAAAACCAGAGAGCAAGTGAAAGCTTCACCTGATCTTTTTCCCAGAGCAGGGACAGTTTATTGCTCTCGATGGCACTCTTCACTACGTGGATATCGTAGCCCTCGATACGAAAGTTCAGATCACCAAACCAAAAAACTACTCTGAAGAAATAAAGAAACAAACCCAACGTTAGACTGTATTTTGCTGTTAGAGCACCATTCTGATCAATTTAATTTAAACTATAGTCTTGTGCTAAGAAGTTATGAGAACAAAGGTTTGCTAGTTGATGACATACAACTGTTAATGTAAATATTCATACTTGTGCAATACATGTTAAATATCAACAATAATAACAATATTTGTTTTGCTCTTTAAACACACTATCATTATTTATTAAATTCTGACACCACTTTTTTTTTACACTTTTGTAAAACTCCAGAGCTCCAGCTTCACCATTTCCACTTGTGGTCATAATGGTAAAGGATGACCAGTCTGGAGGAAGGGGATCCTAACTTAAACCATTATGACTGAAAGCACAAAACTGACTTCAGATCAGTGCTTAGGAACCCTGACATCCTGGGCTGCCATCATGCTCGCGCCTGTTTCCAGGTACCCACTCATGATCCAGCACGCCCACAGCGGCTCCGCCCTCGAACTGTTGCTGCTGCAGGATGCTCTCGAAGTCCTCCACCCGCTGTTCAAGGTTCCTCATGTGGGCTGGCAGGTGGCAGTTCAGGAAGCACACGGGGTGACCGAACATCATCATCCGCGCGCTGACTCCACCCTTGTTCCCCTGTGGCACAGAGCAAGAGGGAGAGAGAGAGAGAGGGAGGAGGGGGGGGGGGTGAAAAAGAGAGAGTGGGAGGGAGAAAGCAGGAGAAGAGAAAGAAAAAAAAGAAGGGGCAGGAAGAGAAAGAGAGTGAGAGTGTGAGGAGACTCACAGAGGTTAAGCTCTAATGGGGACTTATTAATAATACAGGAGAGATCGCAGGGGAGCTACTGGTGTGGCAGTGCTAAGACAGGATAAAGCTGTGTAACCCTGTACTCCATCTGAACACCACCAGCACTACAGTGTTACAGGATAAAGCTGTGTAACCCTGTACTCCATCTGAACACCACCACCACTACAGTGTTACAGGATAAAGCTGTGTAACTGTGTAGTCAGTGAAATCAGTGTTGTCTTCAGTGAGGTCATCCGTGTATGCATCATTGATGTAATCAGTGACATCATCTGTGAGATCATCACTGTAAGCATCAAAGAAGTCATCAGTGAGGTCACAAGTTTTATGCTGAGGAGTGTATTTGCAGAGACATTAGCAGAGCACAGCAGTGATCTGGTGGTACATATGAGGAGAGGAATGTTCTGGGAAAAAAAGAATGTTCTGGAAAAGGAATGATCTGGGAAAAAGGAATGTTCTGGAAAAGGAAGGATCTGGGAAAAAAGGAATGATCTGGAAAAGCAGATAAATGTGCACATGTTGGTAAAAATACTCATTCTCCAAATATATAAGGCATTAGTACTGAGGGGTGATGTGTTCTTATATGGGCAGTCGAGCACAAGGGTCCTGCTTGCACGTGTGTGTGTGTGTGTGTGTGTGTGTGTGTACATGTTTATGTAACTCTGTTGGGATAAAATTTCCCCATGAGGAAAGGAACATCAGACATTTTTACACACACACACACACACACACACACACACACACATTCATACACATACACACAAACACATGCATACAATCACACATATACAACACACAATCATAAACACATGCACACAAATACACCCTCCTGCTCTGTTCAACTCTTCATCTGACCATTAAAGATCCCTGTGGCAGCAGCATCACTGGCTTACGCACATCTCTGATGTTAAACATCCAACGTGGAGCCAGGCTGGAGGGGGATGCTCTCCACCCCTACCAAACCACCCCCACCTCCAGATCACACCCACCTCTCCGGACCCCTCCCACCTTTGAACCGCCCCACCTCCATGAGTGTGCCTCTGGACTCACCCAGCACCCTCCCAGCCCGGTGCGTGTTGTCTGGGTCTGGATCCCACGTAGGAACGGCAGGTGCTGAAACCGGGACAAGACCAGCAGCAGAACCCCCTGCATCCTCTGTGATGCCACCTACAGGCCAGAGAAAACAATGCCCTTTTCACTCCCGCCTCCGGAGTCAAATCTCCTTTTTCCAGATCTGCACCTCAAGCTTAAGGTCTGTTAGCTCAGCTCAATTACAGTTAATTCAGTTTAATTCCCTTTACATTCTTTGATCCAGTTTACTTAGGCTTTCCAAAGAGACTGTGGTTTGATCTAAACTCCGGTGAAAGATCCGTCTCCCACAGGAAATTCGGTGACCACTGCCCATACGTTAAGAACTCATTCAGAGTGATAACAAAAGGTGCAGCCCAGCACGGACCAGAACGTATCCGAAGGGGCACAGAGTCTCCATGCACAGCTCACTCCACTGGTCGGTGGACAGCACGTCCTTCAGCCTCAACCCCAGCATGGAGTTCACCTCCTGCAGCCTGAAGGAGGGCAGAAGGACAGAGAGGAGAGAAACAACAAAAACATGTCAGAAGGCCCAGGAGACAGAACCACTACGACCTGGACAGAGCAGCTGGTAGTGTCCAGCATCCAGCACTGTTTCATCTTGCTTAAAATAAATTAGTGCTTTGTTTAGTTTTTTCAGTAAATGTGATCATGTAAATTGACCATGATAACTTTACAGAATATTTTCTGCATTCTGAATGTAACAGAATATAAACAGGTTGTTGTCAACCCTGTTCCTGGAGGGCCTTGTTCGTCCCTAATGCACCTGCTCCAGCCAATTCTTTTTCTTCTGTGCACCTCAGAGCTGGAGATGAGCGAGACTAGGTTTGGAATCATCTTCAGGTGAAGCAAATGATTCCAGGTGCAGGTTTGGAAATGTCTGTGGTGGGGAAACGGGACATGGCTCACCCGATGACAAACATATCTGTACTCCTGTCGGTGACCCCAGGGCCAAACAGGCTGATGATGTCATCAGGAGGTATCGCCGAGGCAACATTCCATGTGACGATGTGAACCCTGTAAATGAGGGAGCCTCACAAATTAAATCATAGAACCACATTATTAACTACAGAGTCATGCCACTGGGAAACAAGGTCCATATCTGAAAAAAATACAGGAATGGGGGAAAATATGCAATTGTGTCAAAATGAAATACATTTTGCCAATGATCGCATTCATGGGTATTTTTGTGAAGTCTAATTTGTATAATTATTCATTTTTGTTTACCACATTTTTTTATCTGTATACTTTAAAGTGAAATAAATTAAAAATAAAAAACCTCAGTCACAAAGTGTCTCTGACAAGCAGTCTTTTTTTTATTGTAGCCCATTTTGTAGTGGATATCTCCTCTGACAGGTACTTCCCACAAAGGACCTCCCACAAAGCACCTCCCGCAGAGTACCTCCCACAAAGCACCTCCCACAGAGCACCTCCCATAGAGCACCTCCCACAAAGCACCTCCCACAAACTACGTCCTAGAGTACCTCCCACAAATTACCTCCCACAAAGTACCTCCTGCAGAGCACCTCCTACAAATCCTTTCCCACAAAGTACCTCCCACAGAGCACCTCCCACAGAGCACTTCCCACAGAGTACCTCCTGTTGTGTCACAGGAACAATGAGAGATGCACTGTAGTGAAAATCTGTAGTTGGTAGAGGCAGCAAAAGTAGTCGTATCTAAGACAGAACGGATGAGCAAGTGCTCAAGTGTGCGCAGTACACACATCGCCCTCATCGTGCATCTGAGTGTGACAAGCAGGCTGCTGCCTGAAATCTTGGCCTGGAAAGGAAAACCAGCCCGGTTCTCGGAGAGAGTCCCGCCGCTCCAAACGGAAAACGCAGAGTCCCGCCCCTCGGAACGAGGAAGGGGATGGATCTGTCAAACCACGCAACCTGAGCTGTGAGTTCATCACGCTGTGTTGAGATGCTCCCCCAGGAGACATGACAGCATGGATCAATACTCTGAAGCTCCGTTTACAGACCAGGCTGAAATGCTCCTGCTGGATCCCAAGCAGGTCTCCCATTTGATAGCCTGATCTGGCTGTCAGATTTAGTAATGGCTTTTGACCCACAGAGGAAAAAGAGCTAATTTACACATTTAAATTTCAAAATTACAGAAAAATAAAATGAATATAATTAATTTCATTAATCATGTATTATGATCTATCTGAGTAATAACAATTAAAATATTATTAATAATAAAAGAATTTCAAATATTCTCCTAACACTAAGTAGTTGATTGAAAGAACAGGATCCATATCATGACTTCATTTTATTAACCCAACATAATATAAACATGATTCAGTAAAAGTATTTGCTTTGTCTGGAAAGGGACAGAAAAGCAATAAATATGTGTCGGGTGTGGAAAAAGTCTCACCTAAAGCCATCATCTTCGCTGAGTGGTTTCTGGAGAGGAAGGGTCTTATCTGTGCTTGCAGGGCTTGATGTGAGGGCGCTCGGACTGGGCTGAAGACCTGGGCTCACCTGGATGTCTGATTCTGGCTTTGGTTTAGGGAGAACACCTGCATGGGAGATCCTGCTCACCTGTGTCAGAGGACTCGGTAAAACTAATGGGTTTCGCTGGGGGGTGGAGCTAAAATGGGAGGTGGGGCTAAGGTGGGAGGTGGGGCTAACATATGAGGTGGGGCTAACCTGGGAGGAGGAGCTAAGATTGGAGGTGGGGCTAACCTGGGAGGTGGGGCTAAGACGGGTGTTTTGGGGCTTCTGGGGACTAAGGCGAGGCTGGGCTGGCTCTGTAAAGGAGGGAGACAAGGGCAGGGCGTTGGTCAGTCCTGGAGCTGAGGGTAAAACTGCCGAAGAGCTGACAGTGCTGGATGATTTGACCACAGATCTAGAACCCAGAGCGGTGGGCCTGGGTCTGCTAATACTAACAGAACCAGAGGCAAAGGACACGGGAGCCTGCTCCTGTGAGGAGTAGCCTGTCAGGTGGGTGGTGCTTAGTACTGGAGGGTTTCCTGCCTTCCCCGTGGGGCAGAGCGGTGTGGGTGGGAGCAGGTTCGGCACTGTGGATGGGTGAAGCTCAGCTGCCCCTCTGGTCTTGTCCAGGAAAGGGCAGCTTTGGCTGGGCTGTCCTGGATCCATCAACCTCCGGGGAGAGCAAGCGATGCAGAACAAAACAAAGCAAAGCAACCGAAAGGTCACAAAAGGACAGCAATGAAGGACAGGAGGGAGATAAAGAGAGATTAAGATAGAGAGAGATAATGAGAGATTAAGATAGAGAGAGATAACGAGAGATTAAGATAAAGAGAGATAACGAGAGATTAAGACAGAGAGAGATAACGAGAGATTAAGATAGAGAGAGATAACGAGAGAACATCATTTATATTAATAGACTAAGTCTGTGTTAAGGGCTGTGTAGTGGTAGAGTGAGCAGCAGAAGCAGGAGATGGTGAGTAGTGGTGATACGCCCTTCACACCCTCCCTCCCTCCTCCAGTCACACACTCTGATGATTCCTGTGTGACCATGTCTGAATGAGAACAAGGGGCTTCACTTCCCACTGTCCCAGCCAGGACGTCACTACTGACATCAGCTGGGATTTTTTTATTTTTTTTTGAATAAGCGCTTGCCGAAAACGAACTTCCTCCCTGCAGATGAGAGACGCCTGCCGGACACTCCTCCTCTGGCCTGCTCTACTTTCACGTTGCCTGGCAACGACTTTTTCCATGGCCCAACAACCCCAGCCAGCCAGAATCGTCAGTCCTTTTACAATCCCACAATTCCTATTTCAAAATTCCACACTTTTTGTTAATTTGTTGTCTAGCAGCATATCGTTGTCTAGTAGCATATCTCTGATGCAGATTCACTGATCTGAAGCTAAAGCATACAACACAGATCATGTAAGGCCCAGATCAGCAGATTTAGACTAGCTGAAAATAACAGGAAATAAAGACAATCAAGAAACAACATCCTTTAATTTATCCCAATAACTCTAGCATTAAGACTTGTCCAGAGAAGCAGACCAGCATGTTTGAAGTGATGAATCTCTCTGGCTCTGTCTACTGGAGACAGACGAACGTGTGAGTTTGCGCGCTGGTGTCTTGGGACAGATTCTTCATAAACAGACTGCGTGAGATCACGTGCACCAGAGTCTGACAAGCGAGAAAACAGTGAACATGATGGAGAGGACGCAAAGTCACCTCACTTTCTTGGATTCCTTAATAAAAGGATAGATTCCGTCCTTATTCAAACAATGCTACATGAGAGAAACGATCACACGAAGCTGACAGAGAGAAATGCTATTATGTAGGATCTCCATTTCCTGATTTACGTAATTAATATGAAGTAGCCTAATTTATTTTCTATAATCAGTGTCAGAATAAATAAATTAAAAAAAAAACCGTTATAATAATTAGTTAGTTTTTTTTAATGGATGTCACGTAGGTTTATGGTCATTGAAAGAGACAATATCTCTTGGATCTGTTTTGTTCTAGTAAGACAACAGAAGTACAGAACTGTGGTGAATCTTTTCAGATGTAATTTGAATTTCGTGAGCGTATTCCATGTCGTTAACAAGAACCGATATTAGGCGACATGTTGTTTGTGACGTTTTATAACGGAACACAATTCACTCACTGATGCCGTTTAGAATGAGGCGGAATGTGATTCTGGGTGTCCCACATGCTATAACGTGTCAGTCGGTAATGACGAACCGAACACTTCTAACATTCATAAGTGAACGGCCGAAGTTGGGGTTGTCGGGGTCAGCAATACCTGTCGGTTGTTTAACCAGGTATTATTGTTGTCTATTCTTTAGACAAGTATTATTTGTAAGCACACATTATTTCCCTAGACCGACCTTGGCTCTAGGTTATTCGCCGCATTCATTTGATTATCTTTTACAGCGATCACGTAATGAACCTGTACGACCTTAGACTGGGTCTCGTGCACAGCTGCCACATCCTCTACTCCAATATTTGACAGTCTTAGACGTTAATTAAAATACCGCCACGAGCAGTTCTCTACGTATGCCAGTTAGGTATATAGACTAATTGCGTAGGAAACAGCCTACCTTTATAGGCGCCGCAAGGTGAAGGGATAAATCGCCTCTGTCTATCCGCATACTCCTGTTACCGCGGTCACGCCATCTGCACTTGGAAAAAGCTCAGTCGCGCTGTCTACGAGGGAAAGTTTAGGTGCGCGTCTACATCCCGTATTGCGGTAGCCCGTTTGTGAAACGGCCTACGGGGGGAAAGCTGCTCGCGCTTTTAGTGCAGATTGAAAATCTATAGAAGATCTTTAATTAAACACATCTTAGCAAGGTTTAAAACACCTAAATGTAGAAACACCCTACCTGAAATAAAATGTGTTCTAACCTATATACGAAAGAGAAAAATCTAAAAAGATATTGGAAATTCCACTATTATTAAAATATTATTCTAAATCATTTATATTTATAAATATAATTTCCATAGCTACTAATTATAAGACTTTTTTGTATTTGTACAGTGATAATGTGTAGAAATAATATGGCAAAGTGTGGAATATTTTAAAATAAAAAATAACAAAATAACAATATACTAATCACACTGTTATAAAATCTCTCCAACATATTCTTGAATAACGCTGCCCACGTACTCAAAATGTGACACTGAGATGTTTTTACTAAAGAATCTGAAGTATTGAGATAGCAAATTCAGTCCCTACTAGTTATATTTTACCCACTGGAAATTTATAACCATTTCCAAACTTGTAAACAACAATTTTGCAGTGACAGCGAAAAAAAACCAATTTGTTCTCTCTCCAAAGTTGTCTGGGCTGCCCGAGAGACCTCATTTATACGCTGCATTGGTCTGGAGGAGAAGCGCGTCACAGAGCAAGCGCGATGACAAACCATCATCCGTCTCGGGACGAATACGGATAATCGTCGCTAAAAATGTACGAGCTGTGGCGAGTTCAGAATATTCCAATTAAACCAAATACATCCTACGCAGATCTGTCTGCTTCGGTTCTCGTTTTGCGTTGAGTAAGACGACATAAGTCATTGTTGCTGTTCCAAGTACGATAGCACGATTGAATTCCTACCTGACCTGAATGGATCCGCCGGTGAAAGTGTTCGTCCCCCGTGGAGACACTAATATAATACCGGGACACCTTGCAGACCGGAACGATGACAGCTCCGTTAGTATGAGTCGAAAAGTAACGAAATCCCCGTATGTCTTTATTACATATTAAATCGGTGTTTGGGGTAAGATAGACTATTAATGACGTAAAATTTCACAAGTCAACGACGCCAGTCCGCGTGGGAAATCGTCACTTGCACGAGAAATGTCTACATGCACGTGCGTGCTCTGCTGGACAGGATGCGCAAGAGGCATCACAGACCGCATCTGCACTGCAAAATTCAATCTCGTGCTTGCATCGTAGCCCCGGAAGTCAGTGACTTCATAAAGTTGTAACAGAAAATATTGCTGCAGAAATGCCAGTTACATACGCAGAACCATTTTGTTGTTACGGAGCGTTTTTCGGGAGTCAGGCTGCGGAGAGATTTCTTATGAAAACCCTACGCCGTTGATGCTGAGAGCTGTGGCTTTATTGAACCAATCAGTTGGAGAAAACCGCCAGTATGTGAGCTAAAGTGGTTAAGGAAACATTTGTTGATATCACGAATTAAAATATGGAGGTCATTTAATTTACATGGCAGAACTAAGATCTCCTTCAGCACCTACAACCTACATTGATTGTGACAAACCGTAATATTTTATTTTATCTCAACAGAATATATAGTTACAAAACAGTGACATTCTCAATCGAACATGATATTCTGAAGAGAGTAATTTTTTTACAGCTTTGGCAGAACTTAAACAGTGGCTTGTTTGGCGTCGAAATTCTCTTGCAGGACTGAAAACCGAAGGTGTCACCTGTCTGTTCCTGAGTAAGAACTCGTGTAAACTGACCGGCGGGTCCTCTGGGAGAGACACACGTCCCCGACTGCGTCGATGTCGGTCTCGGCGCTGTCCTAAACATTCTGAAGTACACAGCCAGGGGAAGCCCTTCATCAGTTCTGACCGTTTTCTCCTCTAGTGTAGTTTTTAGTGTAGTTTCTCCTCTAGTCTAGTTTTTAGTGTAGTTTCTCTTCTAGTGTAGTTTTTGTAGCTCCGTCACAGTGCAATCCTAATACTATTGTCACTGCGTCTATTTCTGGAGGAGGAACTTTATGAAATATTTTCTCTCCATATTCAGTGGGATAAGAAAACACTTTAAGTATTTTAGCTGTTCTTGATTTAAGTATTTTAGCTGTGCGCTAAAAGTTCTTATGGATATTTTTAATGGTCATTTTGAGTTAAGACCAGGCATCCATCAAAAGCATGCTCACTCTAGCCTTCCAAACCAAGCATCACAGGACCATAAAAAGTCATCTGAGCGAGATTAGTGAGATTCATACACATGTGTAATGTCACAGGAATGTTCTGATTGTGCGATACAGCTGTTTACATACACACACACACACACACACACATCCTTGTCTCTCTCTCTCTCTATCACACACACACACACATATACACACATGCACGCGCACATCTTATTTCTTTCGTTCTCTCTTTTTCTGTCTCCATCTCTCTGTTTCAGTCTCTCGTTTACACACACATCCTCTCTCTGACACTAATTGTATGATTATAGGTACTGGATTAAAGAATTGCACTTAATTTGTGTGTCCTCTCACTCACCTGTTGGAGTGTGTGTGAAGTTACGTGGTCTTCTCACTCACCTGTTGGAGTGTGTGTGAAGTTATGCTGTCTTCTTTTTGGTCTTAACAAGGCCCTTCTCCACCAGGCAGCGGTAAAACTCCTGGATGTACGTGTACACACACTTCCAGTCTGGTTCACGCATGCACAGCAAGTCATTAACATCTAGCAGGGGAGGACATCCAGCCAGTGTCCTAGCACACACACACACACACATATTTACTTACACATATGCACTCACAGACACAAACACAAATGCACATGTCAATGGGAGTGTGCAAAATCCACTCCATATGTTTTATGTGTGTGTTTATCACAGAAGAACACCCATCACCAGAGGCCAGTGGTTATGCAGGTTGCTCATGGCTCTTACTCAGCGGTTTTGAAGGCCTTCTCAAAATTAGCCCTGCGATCGTATGGGTCCAGCATGCTGTATTCGAAGCCCTCTGGGAAGAACCTGTGCACCAGTGCGCAGAACGCCAGGCCGTCTGCCCAGCTTGACGAAAAGTTCTGGATGTTCACACCCTACAGGGAGGAAACGTGTGTATGTGTGTGTGAAAGGGAGAGAGAGTACATGTGTGTGTGTATCACATCAACAAGGACGGTGCTCACTGGGAGAAAAATATGTATGTCGCACAGAAGGAAAGTAAAAGGCACAGGCAGGATCTTGGCTGGTTTAAGACCCGCCCAACTCACCTTGAGTAGTTTGGTCATGGCTAGTTTTATACCTGGCCCTCACCTCGTAAGGTTCAGTTTTGGCTAGTTTTAGTCACCCCTCCAAACACAGTCCATTTGGTTTGGTCTTGGCTAGTTTTAGACACCCCCTCACCATATATGGTTCAATCCAGGTTTGTTTTAGACCCCCTTCACCTCATATAGTTCATTCATGGCTTGTTTTAGATGGGCGCGCGCGCGGGCCGGGGCCGGGCCGGGGGATGGGGGGGGGCGGGAGGTGCGGAGGGGCGCGGGGGGGGGGCGGGGGGGGGGGGGGGGGGGGGGGGGGGGCGGGG